>JARYHS010013631.1:152374074-152425674 GCA_031002005.1 Vandiemenella viatica | reverse complement strand
TTTTCACCATAAATCTAAGTGTTTATACCATAAATAGTGTTCATCACGACCCAGTTTGATTACATTTACCATCAACATGTCTCTCCCACACCGCAACCCTTTCTACCATTCAGTAAAAAGTGACCCCAGTACCATGAGTTGCAATAGACACTTGACTATCAGACAGATATCATAACCCGCATATTCAAACTAGGTCTCAGCCACAAATCTATACATCTCCATGCACAAGCACAAACAAACATAAGTGGAGGGACAGCAAAATCATACACCCAGACAGACGTTTTTATAGAAGGTATCACAATATTTACGCATACAGACACAGAGAGAGACGCACAAACCACTCACATTTCCATGCCTTCAGCGAGCTAGACACAACAACCAGGCCAATCATGGCGACGAAAAAATGGTGTAGAACACCCATGGCTCATACCTGACCAAAAATCATGAGTAACATATGTTCCAGGTACCATACTCTTCACATCAACATCATCTCATTTATCTCACACTACAGACCTCACTACCATCCAGTATCATGTGTGCTAGGTACAAAACTGTACACATCAGCACCACCACGTCTATCCCACACCTAAGCCTTTTCTGCCATTCAGTAACATGTGCCCCCATGTACCACGAGTAGCAGTAGACACTTGGTCATCAGTCAGATATCATAACTCTCATATTCATACTAGGTCTCACCCACAAGCATAAAGTGTAGGATCAGCATATCATACATCCAGACAAACGAGTTAAAGGAAGGTACCACCCCATGTATGCAAACATACACAGAGAAAGACACATACACTCATACATTTCCATACCTACAGCGATCTCGACTCAACAACTAGCCCAATCATGGCAACGCAAAAGTGGAACAGAACACCCATGGCTGGCCAAAAATCATAGAAAGACACACACACACACTCACATGTCAATGCATTCACACAGTTCCATTCATCACCACACATAACTGGAGGAAAGAGACTGAACATGCTAGATCCAAACTGAAGAGTTACAGGATGTGTGAAGTTTGAAATCACAGCCACATCTCGCCCACACCGCAACCCTTTCTGTCATTTAGTAACATGTGCCCCCCATGTACCACGAGTAGCAGTAGACACTTGGTCATCAGACAGATATCATAACTCCCATATTCATACTAGGTCTCACCCACAAATCCATATGTCACCTCACACAAGCATAAGTGCAGGAACAGCACATCATACATCCAGAAAAACGAGATAAAGGAAGGTATCACCACATTTACGCAAAAAAAAAAACACACACAGAGATAGAGACGCATACACACGTACATTTCCATGCCTACAGCGATCTCGACTCAACAACTAGCCCAATCAGGGCAACGAAAAAGTGGAACAGTACACCCATGACTGGCCAAAAATCATAGAAAGACACACATACACACACACTCACATGTCAATGCATTCACACAGTTCCATTCATCACCACACATAACTGGAGGAAAGAGACTGAACATGCTAGATCCAAACTGAAGAGTTACAGGATGTGTGAAGTTTGAAATCACAGCCACATCTCTCCCACACCGCAACCCTTTCTGTCATTTAGTAACATGTGACCCAGGTACCATGAGTTACAATAGACACTTGTCTATCAGACGGATATCATAACCTCCATATTCATACTAGGTCTCACCCACAAACCCATTCGTCTCCACACAAGCACAAACATATGGGAGGAACAGCAATTTATAGATAAATGAGTTTAAGGAAGGTATCACCATACTTACGCATACAGACACATATTTCCATGCCTACAGCGAGCTCAACACAATAACCAGTCCAATCATGGCAAAGAAAAAATGGGACAGAACCCCCATAGCTCAAGACTGACAAAAAAAAAAATCATCATTAACATGTGTTCCAAGTAACAAACTCCTCACATCAAAATCATATCATTTAACTCACACTACAGACCTCTCTGCCATTCAGTATCGTTGGTAATATGTACAAAGCTGTTCACATGATCAGCACCACCTCTATCCCACGCCACAAGCCTTTTCTGCTATTCAGTAATATTTGTCCGACGTACCACGAGTATCAGTGGGCACATGGTCATCAGACAAATATCATAACTCCCATACTCATACTAGGTCTCACACACAAACATAACTGACAAAAAAACCATCAGACAGACGTTAGAGTGTGTGCAATGGATGACATGTTTTTGCCATACACCTCAGTACTTATCACATTATCAATTAAGTACATCAACACATAGGTAGCCAGTCATTGTAAAATCTCAAAGTCGAGTATAATCCTATCGTGATAGACACACAACCACATAGAAAGACACACATACACATGTCCATGCATACACACAGTTACCATACATCACCACACACATACATGTAACTGGAGGAAAAGGACTAAACACCCTTGATTTTTAATGTGCCATCAGTATAGCTGGTGGCTGGAACTAAGCTCTTGGCAATGTTTGGCCAAAGCTCATCAATCAGAAATTTTGGGTCAACCTGCCCGGGCGGGCGCGGCGAGAGGTGGCCACCCTTCCCCACTGCGGACGCGTACATCATGTAGGTCGGTATACCGGCGCATATAACCGCTTACTAGCGCAATGAAAGTCCGGTCTTCAGTCCGGTCCTAAATATGCGAATACCGGTAATAGGTCCCGGTCGGGAAACTCCGGTCTTCAGTCCGGTCCTAAAAATGCGGTTACCGGTAATAGGTCACGGTCGGGAAACTCCGGTAAACCAACGCGGTCCGCGCTTTTAGACAGGCGAATTGCGGTATTCCGGTCCGCTGTGAGGAAGGGTGGCTACCTCTCGCCGCGCCCGCCCGGGCAGGTTGACCCAAAATTTCTGATTGATGAGCTGCTATTAACAAATGACTTTTGGCCAAACATTGCCAAGAGCTTAGTTCCAGCCACCAGCTATACTGATGGCACATTAAAAATCAAGGGTGTTTAGTCCTTTTCCTCCAGTTACATGTATGTGTGTGGTGATGTATGGTAACTGTGTGTATGCATGGACATGTGTATGTGTGTCTTTCTATGTGGTTGTGTGTCTATCACGATAGGATTATACTCGACTTTGAGATTTTACAATGACTGGCTACCTATGTGTTGATGTACTTAATTGATAATGTGATAAGTACTGAGGTGTATGGCAAAAACATGTCCATCCATTGCACACACTCTAACGTCTGTCTGATGGTTTTTTTTGTCAGTTATGTTTGTGTGTGAGACCTAGTATGAGTATGGGAGTTATGATATTTGTCTGATGACCATGTGCCCACTGATACTCGTGGTACGTCGGACAAATATTACTGAATAGCAGAAAAGGCTTGTGGCGTGGGATAGAGGTGGTGCTGATCATGTGAACAGCTTTGTACATATTACCAACGATACTGAATGGCAGAGAGGTCTGTAGTGTGAGTTAAATGATATGATTTTGATGTGAGGAGTTTGTTACTTGGAACACATGTTAATGATGATTTTTTTTTTGTCAGTCTTGAGCTATGGGGGTTCTGTCCCATTTTTTCTTTGCCATGATTGGACTGGTTATTGTGTTGAGCTCGCTGTAGGCATGGAAATATGTGTCTGTATGCGTAAGTATGGTGATACCTTCCTTAAACTCATTTATCTATAAATTGCTGTTCCTCCCATATGTTTGTGCTTGTGTGGAGACGAATGGGTTTGTGGGTGAGACCTAGTATGAATATGGAGGTTATGATATCCGTCTGATAGACAAGTGTCTATTGTAACTCATGGTACCTGGGTCACATGTTACTAAATGACAGAAAGGGTTGCGGTGTGGGAGAGATGTGGCTGTGATTTCAAACTTCACACATCCTGTAACTCTTCAGTTTGGATCTAGCATGTTCAGTCTCTTTCCTCCAGTTATGTGTGGTGATGAATGGAACTGTGTGAATGCATTGACATGTGAGTGTGTGTGTATGTGTGTCTTTCTATGATTTTTTGGCCAGTCATGGGTGTACTGTTCCACTTTTTCGTTGCCCTGATTGGGCTAGTTGTTGAGTCGAGATCGCTGTAGGCATGGAAATGTACGTGTGTATGCGTCTCTATCTCTGTGTGTGTTTTTTTTTTTTGCGTAAATGTGGTGATACCTTCCTTTATCTCGTTTTTCTGGATGTATGATGTGCTGTTCCTGCACTTATGCTTGTGTGAGGTGACATATGGATTTGTGGGTGAGACCTAGTATGAATATGGGAGTTATGATATCTGTCTGATGACCAAGTGTCTACTGCTACTCGTGGTACATGGGGGGCACATGTTACTAAATGACAGAAAGGGTTGCGGTGTGGGCGAGATGTGGCTGTGATTTCAAACTTCACACATCCTGTAACTCTTCAGTTTGGATCTAGCATGTTCAGTCTCTTTCCTCCAGTTATGTGTGGTGATGAATGGAACTGTGTGAATGCATTGACATGTGAGTGTGTGTGTGTGTGTCTTTCTATGATTTTTGGCCAGCCATGGGTGTTCTGTTCCACTTTTGCGTTGCCATGATTGGGCTAGTTGTTGAGTCGAGATCGCTGTAGGTATGGAAATGTATGATGTGTATGTGTCTTTCTCTGTGTATGTTTGCATACATGGGGTGGTACCTTCCTTTAACTCGTTTGTCTGGATGTATGATATGCTGATCCTACACTTTATGCTTGTGGGTGAGACCTAGTATGAATATGAGAGTTATGATATCTGACTGATGACCAAGTGTCTACTGCTACTCGTGGTACATGGGGGCACATGTTACTGAATGGCAGAAAAGGCTTAGGTGTGGGATAGACGTGGTGGTGCTGATGTGTACAGTTTTGTACCTAGCACACATGATACTGGATGGTAGTGAGGTCTGTAGTGTGAGATAAATGAGATGATGTTGATGTGAAGAGTATGGTACCTGGAACATATGTTACTCATGATTTTTTGGTCAGGTATGAGCCATGGGTGTTCTACACCATTTTTTCGTCGCCATGATTGGCCTGGTTGTTGTGTCTAGCTCGCTGAAGGCATGGAAATGTGAGTGTTTGTGCGTCTCTCTCTGTGTCTGTATGCGTAAATATTGTGATACCTTCTATAAAAACGTCTGTCTGGGTGTATGATTTTGCTGTCCCTCCACTTATGTTTGTTTGTGCTTGTGCATGGAGATGTATAGATTTGTGGCTGAGACCTAGTTTGAATATGCGGGTTATGATATCTGTCTGATAGTCAAGTGTCTATTGCAACTCATGGTACTGGGGTCACTTTTTACTGAATGGTAGAAAGGGTTGCGGTGTGGGAGAGACATGTTGATGGTAAATGTAATCAACTGGGTCGTGATGAACACTATTTATGGTATAAACACTTAGATTTATGGTGAAAACACGCCATCTTTTGCACACCTTGTATTTCGCCAGGCTGATGACATGTAAGGAGACTTCTGTTTTTCAGCCAGGCAAGAGAGTACTAAACCACTTTTTCGTTTCCATGATTGTTGCCGGTAGCTATACTGAACTCTCTGTATACTTGGACATGTGTATCTGCGTCTGTCTTTGTGGATGTAAGCATAAGTATGGCGGTACCTGACTTTAACTCGTCTGTCTGATGATTTTTGTAACGATAGTTCTGTCCAGATAATCAGTGGTAACGACAATTCTGCCCCACTTCATCGTTTTCATGATGCTTGCTGTTAGTTCTATTGACCTCGCTGTATGCATGTACAATTGTGTGCGTGCGCGTGTGTGTGTGTATGTGTGTGTCTTCTTCCTCTGTGGGAGTTCTATCTTGGTGCTGGTTTTTCTGTCGACCTCGCTGTAGGCATGGAAATGTGCGTGTGTCATCCCTCTGTGGATTTGAGTCTAGAATTATGCTCACTATCAACGTGTGCTTCTAACCATTGATTCAGGGCTTAGGCAGTCTCCCATTTCATTGTGCTCTTTACAGTTTACTGCCGTTTGTGTTGACATACGAATTGTGTTCCTCACGTTTTTCATTACATGCACTTCGGGATAAAAATCATTTAACAGAGAGGGTGATGAGGGGGTGTATCAGAGAAGCGAAGGACTTGGGTACAAATCCACAGTCAGACCACTGCTTGTGTGGTGTAGTATGGAGTCCACATTTTTTGTACAAAAGATGGCAGCTATATTTATCTGTGGAAAATATTCAGTAAGTGACATAATAAAGGAGCTGGGGTTGGGATGTCATTGGAAGATAGGAAGAGTGTCAGGGGCTGTAGGTGGCGTATAATGCTGTTAGAATGGATATTGGTGGAATAATTCTGAATCGTGTATGGGGCCTAAGTTGACCAAGACCACAATCTGGCACTAGACTTTAGGTGATGAGGCCTGAGTGGATAAAATATCTAAACACCCACTTTGACCAGTCCACATTTTTTGTACATCAAATGCAAGGTGCAAAGGAGGGCAGCTAGATTTATCTGTGGAAAATATTCAGTAAGTGACATAATAAAGGAGCTGGGGCTGGGATGTCATTGGAAGATAGGAAGAGTGTTGAGGGGATGTAGGTGGCGTATAATGCTGTTAGAATGGATATTGGTGGAATAATTCTGAGTGGTGTATGGAGCCTAAGTTGACCATGACCACAATCTCGCACTAGACTTTAAGTGATGAGGTCTGAGTGGATAAAATATCTAAACACCCACTTTGACCTAACAATTTACGACAGTCAAGTGTGAGCGCTATCTTAGGCGTAATAGAACCTATGGTGACGTTTTGGATACTTGTTGATGTGTGGGGGTCTTCTATGAAAATGTGGGTTATGATAGTCTGTTTGATGATAAAGTTAGCTAAGGGTATTATGTCACTTTTATCGTGGTTAGTTGGATGAAGCATGAAATTACAATCAAATGTCACACTTGGTCCTGAATCCGAAGGTTGGCGTTAGATGGGAACATTTAAACCGAATGGAGAACTCCCCTGGGTCCTGATTTATTGAAAAATAATTTCCTGGAAAAGGGGAGAATTTTCTTGGAAAACTGCAGTAGAACCACCTTAAGTGAACATTTTGGTCCCTGGCTACTGATTAGGAGAAGACTTTGCGAAAGCACTGCCTTAGCGTGACTCGATTTTTATCACATAGGACTGGCGTACTTCGATTCGACAGGGGTGAAATTAGTAAGATTAACAGACGTATTTCGTTCCTGGAACATACGTGCTGTGCTGTAAAATACAGTTAAAGGTGTCAATCACTGATGTGTCACAAGGGATTGATTGGAATTTTAGACAAAGTACAGCTAAGGACACTCAATTTGGGTGGGTAAATAGTTGTGGCAATGAGAAAATGACATATAAGTAGATTTACACGGGCGAGAACTTAATGTTTTCTTTTCGCCTAGCACACCCCCTCGGATCGAATTCCCGAGTGCTGAAGTTACTCACATCATTATTATTAAGTATTTGCATGAGAATGAATTTATTCTAGCTAATTAGACACACCAACAGGACGGACATGACATTCACAGACACACAATTTCATTACCCCTAATTTTGAAATTTGTCCTGGTGGAGGAACATCAAAGAGGCACCGGCTGCGGGATGTAATCAGCCATATGCTATATGGAAGGCTCTAAACAGACTAAGAACTGAAGTGTCCCGATGTAAATATAATATTAAAAAATGGGGGTACACTAATGACAACGATCTATGTGAATGTGGTGAGCTTCAGAACCCACAACATCTTCTGATATGCAGGAATCTCCCTGAAACCTGCAATATCGACGACCTTTACAGGGCAAACGAGAAGGCCATCAAGATTGCGGAATTCTGGTCACATTCTATATAATTGTGTTTATAGTTAATATTAATTAATTAATGTTATTTGTTTTTTCTACTTGTTATGTCCTGGACACGAGAAATATAAATAAAAATATAAATACCCCTAATTTAATACATCCTTTAAAATACACGGACTGTAGGTGACACTCGTGAGTTATATTATATTGTTCATAATGAAAAAGTGAGTTTGTTTCCCGTCTCTTCGTCGGTGAATTAATTTTTAATGTCTGCCTGCTTCGATGAACGGAATTTATGTTAACAGCGAGGTCTTTAGAGACGGGAAAGGATGGGAAGGAATTCGGCCATGGCCTTTTGAAGGTAGCATCCCCGGCATTCACTTGGAGTGATTTTGGGAAACCATGGATGCCTGGAACCTCCGTCCTCCCGAATGAGAGGCAAAAACGCTAAATAATTTCATGAAAACAGGTACACATAGAATTCTTAATTGGTTTTATATCTGGAGTTTATGACGCTTTTTTTTCCCGTTAAAAGGAAACATTTATGCTTTTCGAGGCGTGGAAATTACGTAACTTTACGGCTTTTTCACAAAACACTTAAACACCGCGGCCGGACTCGAACCGGCGACCTTCGGCACTCTAGCCCCAACGCTACCAAGGTAAGTTACGCTTTCACATGGTCTATTTTTTAATTAAATACAAAGACTCAAGCAGTTTTTCTGTTCACCCAGAATGAAAACAAAATTTTCGATTTTCGTTTTGAAAACACGAGGGATTAGGCTACCATAAATGATTCTTAGATTTGTACTACGAAAACTGACATATAATAATTATTCTCATCTCCCAGCTATGCTTTCATAATGGCGAATGAATAATGTGCTTCCCTTGGAGCCATTTCGTAACCTGTCGGACTCCCGGTCAAACACGCGAGTGGCTTCGCAAACATCGAAATATTTCACGCATATTGCTACATTCGCTCCATCTAGCGACAAATGTCTTCTACCGTGTGCTGACCTCTAGCGAAAGTTATGTAAGTTATCGCACATGTCGCAACAGGGTCTCGGCGGCCGAGCAAGTACGTACATGTCGACACCTGTTCAAATACGCCTTAGGGCTGGGTTTTCCCCCGCTGGCTTTCTCTATCCTGGGGGAGTGGAATATCTGCGCCCAAAGAAATTAAGCCCTTGGGAGATGGTGCCATCTGTGCGGGCGGTTGAGGAACTAACATATGCGCAAGCCCACCCGGTGTCGCCATCTGTGCGGCTGGTTGAGGAACTAACGTGTGACGTCATACGACCTTGGCCGCCATTGGTCCATTAGAATTTCCCGCCATCCAACTGTGACGTCACGCGGACGAGTGGAGTCTCTTCCGGGGCCGGCTTAAGATCTTTTGTCCCAGAAAACAGGTTCTCCTCCTACTATTACAATTGAAACAAAATAATAATAATTTCTTGTGCTCTTAATGTTGCAGTAAAAATTACATCTACAGGGTTACCAATCTGTGTCAGCGGTGAATAACAGTTTGGATTCCGAATGGTATGATTTGTATCCCTGTAAATATTTCGATTCCAAAAGTTACCAAGCACTGATTTTGGGATACTGTTATTTTCAGTTTCTCGAAATCACTTCAAAATAAAACATATGTGTATTTTTGCTTGGTCCATAGGCTGTGCAGTTTCTATTATTCACTTTCTCAAAAGATTTACAATAATATGTAGTAATATTAGTTTTTTTAGCTTTGCTTAGTCACATCAAAACGTAACGTATTTTACTATACTCCTGTTACCTTGGGTTTTATACTATTAGCAACAGCATCAAAATCTGACAGACACCTTTATGTTAATCGCGTTTTGCCAAACAAACAGACATATACAATTGAAATAATAGTTGATACTTTCTCGTACACTGTGTTATACTTACACCTTTTTCAGGGTTACATTTTTATTGCGTTTGTACAAAAATTTGAATTTCGTGCATAGGATAAACAACACGAATTATTATTTTTATAAATAATTCCGTCAAAAACAACTGTTTTAGTGAATTTTGTTTTTGTTTGATTCCCCAGACGCGCTTCGCTCTTAGGCTGTAGGGCATCTTCAGTGGCTGTAAAGTGTTTTCACACGTGTTGTTATAATAATATCAGCACTACAAGAGTCAACATCTCAATCTCCACAAGACTATCCAGAGCATCAAATTTAATAAGTTATTTATTCAACAAAATCTTAAACCAAGAGTTGTACTGTAGAACTGAAGATGCCCTACACCACAAGGGCGAAACGCGTCTGGGGAATCAAATAAAAACAAAATTCACCAAAACAGTTCTTTTTGAAGGAATTATTTATAAAGTTATTGTTCAATAACTGCGCAAAAATGGCTTATTACCAGATTAACAATAATGCAGTAAATTATGTGTTTACTTTTTCGTGTTGTGCTGCTCGTACCAGCGTGAAATATTGTTAGTATCATAGATCTTACTTGAAAAACACATCTCTGAAGGATTTAAAGAACCAATTGAAGATATAACTTTGTCAAAGATCAACGTCTACGATTTGAGTAATACTGTCATAGATATCCTAGTACGAGCAAACGGTGACAAACTTGTTATTGATAAACAACTATAATAAAATTATCATTTTCGTCATCTAAAATGGATAGTTCAGAAATTATTTCTGTAATCAAATATTTGTATATGAAACAGTTGTAACCAAGTGAATTTTGTGCGAGAATTATTGGAGTGTAAAAAGTTAGGCATGTTACTTAAACGGGTAAGACCAGCACCAAATAGAGTCCTCGCGCAGAATGTCTAGTGCAGACAATTTTTCAGGAACATGTGTTGGGATACATGAGTTTCCGATGATATGTAGGTCAATAGATACGCGGATTGAGCTGATACCGTAACAGATAATTTGTTTCGTTAATATTTTAGGTAAGGTTGCTTGAATACATGCTTATGTGCAAAGTATTTTGAAACAATGGACGCCAACATATTTAGACGCCGTTAGACAGAAGTCACTTATATGTGTAACACATTTATAACGAAATTTTCTTTATTGTTATTTGTATCCGAAATAAACATACATAAGTCCAAAACGTTTAGAAAGTGGTATGATAGTGAAGAAAATGTCAACAAATAAAACGTAAATCTGTGTTAAATATATAACAGTAATTTATAAACTTCCTGCGAGAAAAAAAAAGCTTATTGTATTGCTGTTTATTGGCAACCTATGTTTTCCCGTCAGTACACGAATGACATGTAAAATGAAGAGAGGATTGATACGAAACTTTAGCGCAACTCGTGGCTTAAAATATAGCATCTCTGTAAGTGGTGCAGTATCCCACGGAATTACAGATTAGCTTTCATTTAGATTTACGCGGTATAGACGTTTAAATCATTAGAGAAGGGAAACTGCTGTGGGCACGGAATGGTAAGGAATTCAGCGATGGCGCTTTTGAAAACTCCATCACGACATTCGTCTGGAGTGATTTGGGGAAACCATGAAAAATCGAAATCAGGAGGGCCAGACAAGTGAACAAGTGAGGTCTTTAGCGGCAAATATTCAGTTAACATATTAGATACCTCCATGGGGAAAGAGTGCCATAGAGATAAACATCAGTAGATGATGTATACTAAGAAATCCAAGGATCATAGGGCTTGTGCTTTTCCTACTTGAGTGCCGTGACTCTGGAATGTTTCCTTAAGATGCTGACAATGAAGAAAATATTACGCGAAATGAGTCTTGCCTCTGTGCCACAGAGATAAACATCAGTTGATGATGTATACTAAGAAATCCAAGTATCATAGGGCTTGTGCTTCCATACTTAAGTGCCGTGACTCTGGAATGTTCCCTTAAGAGGCTGACAATGAAGAAAATATTACGCGAAATGAGTCTTGCCTCTGTTCTTAAGATACTTTACACCCAAAGTGAAAATAATCAAGCTACAGAAAACTTCTTTATTAACAAATACAACACATGTAGTCACAATGCTCTAATAAATTGATATCATTCATTTTAAATCGCTTTTGTCCTGTTCCGATTTAGGATCTCAGATCACCTCGACAGACTACGATAAAGCATTTGACTTAGGACTTACCCACAGGCAGTATGCAACCATGAAGATCTGCCCTGCCAAACGCGAGATGTTATAGTCTTGAGACCAGGAGTTGGACGATTACCAAAGACCCTCTGCCCCAAGCAGTAGGAATGATGGATGGATTGATCAGATTGGCTTACAGGAATATTGTTATCCGGGAAGGATAGCATCCAGTGAGTACTTAGCTCTTCTATAGCCGAGCTTGGCTTGGCTTAAAATATACAATGTACTCCCACAGAGAGTAATCGTACTTAAAAGTTACTTGGTGGTTCCTTACAATAGACTACGGCTCATTATAACTGCATTATATACTTACATTTCGTGACGACTAAAGCCTCTTTCCCACGGCGCGTGCTCGGGAACGCCTGTCATTTTGGCCCCATGTGTTAGCAGGGATGGCGCGCCTCGACCCACCGCCAGGTGGTAAAAGATGAAAGGCGCGTTCTGCCTAACACGCGCCGTGGGAACGAACTTTAAGGGTGAGGAGGCTGGATGTCTACCGGGATTGACCCTGACCCCAGGCCAAGTCGAAAAGAGTCCTGACTCATCATTAGCACTCGAACTCTCTGTCTAAGTGACTTCCTGACGGCTTGGTCGGTTTGTATACATGTCGGGTACCTCTGAGCATGACCCAATTTGGTAACGAGCGTCAAACGTTAAACTAGCAGTCGGCGTTGCGAGCTGATATCGCCTTAATTTGTTTCGAGTGCACTCTACAACCGATGAGGTCCCAATGATCGTATCAAACACGGTTACTCGTTCAGATACATACTTTATTTATTACAGTCTCTGGCTTGGCCATAAAACAACTGAATGTTCATAACTATTTGAATCCCAAAATTTTTCGTGCTACCAATTGCTTCTGTTAATATTTTCCATTGTACCTGGTAGAATATTAGCAAGTTCATAGCTTTCCCCAGTTACTGCTGATATATCTGGCTTTAAAGCTTCTTTTATTAATCTGCAGTTCAAAATCAACTGCAATAATTTACATTAATTTACTGCGTTACAATAAGTTTTAGTACTATTGTAGTAATCTGTCAGGTTTTATACTAATCCTATGAATTTTAACATTTAAAACTTAACGATCATTATCATCGACAGCCTTTTCGTCCTTATTCTTTGTGGCATCTACTTGCTCCAATATCGATTTATTTTTAGTTGCTTCTCTTTCTGTTATTTGTCTGGCGTCTCTATTATCATAAACTTGTGATGCAAAGTACAGATGACCTTCGCTGTTGAACTCGCCAACTCAAATATGAACCTCACCTGCTCGCGTCGAATCCTTCTTTATACTGACTAGACCCTGGCGAACGGATTACACCATATCCATCACTTCCTAGGAAGATTAATAAGTCTGTAGAAACCGAACGTCGGTAGCTGAACGGTTAACGCTCTTGCCTCGCATTCTGAAGGGCGCCAGTTCGAATCCCTGTCCGGACATCCAGCTTTGGTTTTTTCATGGTTTTTCCCCGTGCAGCAATACCAATGATATCCAGTCGCTGTTGTCTCCACGGTGTTTCTTCTGTTGAAGGAATTATTTTGATGGAAACTGCTTTTTTTAATTATTTTTTTTACATTACCTCAGAACTGTGGTCATTACTTATAAAACATATGTTCCCGCATTATTTTTTTTTCACATGATGTTAAACAAACGTTGAGAACAAATGTGCACATCACAATTTTGCGCCTATATTATTTCTCTCTCTCCAGTGTTTTGATCCATTTGATTGTCCCAGCCCTATTTGTGTAATAAGAAACGGCATCGAATTGTCCTGCGCAATTCCGATTAACGATTCTCCATTGCCGTCTGAGGGGATCGAATCCTTGTAACTACACTGAAGGATCCTTAACAAGATGTTTATTGGCTACGGATGACAGCTACCATTGAGTTATCCGCTTCTTGGTGAGGTTGAAAGAGAACCCTGTAAAGTTGATTGCTGTACGTAAGGTGTTTTTTTTTGTTTTTTTTTTTTTTTTTTTTTTTTTTTTTTTTTTTTTTTTTAAATTTAAAGCGTTGGGGATTTGTTTGTGCTATATCTCTTTGTAAGGTTTGTTGAGTGTTCTTCAAGATGTTCCACGTTTGAAATTGGAAGCTATTGCATTTCTAACACCTTTTATGGCAGGACAAATGCGTTTCTGTCTGAGTAATTACGAAAATAGTTCTACGGAATGGTATAGGAAGATGGTTGTGCATGATTCATAATCGCTAGACTCTGTTCCAGGGACAAATCTTTCCGCAGTGCTGATGGAATAAGGACATATGACGGTGATTTATCTGTCTGCTTTTCCTCATGTTCTTCGAGAAAACACAATTAATAACAGTCTCACTCTCTTTTATACTTATATAATACAAAACTTGCTCTCAAGAAAAAGGAGCAACTGCTATGTAAGAGAGAATATTACGGCTCTTGTGAGGTTTCTAAACATCAAAAGTGGTTACGACGAGTACATAAAGGGATGCGTTAGGTTAGTAAAGTTTAATTTGTTAAATTTAAACTTAATTTGTCTACACTGAACGAGGTAGTTGAGTGGTAACGATTTGGCCTCGCATTCGGGAGGACACGGGTTCGAATTCCCATCCGGAAGCCAGGTCTCAGTTTTCACGATTTCCCGACATCACCCCATGTGAATGCCGGGACGGGTCTTTCAAATTTCTATGGCAAAATTCTTCATTGCCTCAGTACCTTCCCGACGTCGATGAGACATTAAGGGAAAAAATTATCAATTTTTCTATCAATTACTATCCGTGATTTTATCAGGTTGTGGGTCCGGAAACAACAGATACGGTATGTACGAAACTCCTACCAGGGTCTCATATTTTTAAGACAAGATGTAATTACTTGTTTTTCGTATATGTGATTTTGAATCTTCTAGTGAAAACAATTTTTATTAGTCTCAATTCAGAAATTGAGTATTATTTTATACGTTCATTGTTGTTTCTCTATGTTCAATCATATAAAAAAGCAAAAGACAAAAATATATCCACATTAAAAGCCGTTATGGAAACAGTGATACAAGAGTGACATGAATATAAGCTGGTTTTAATGTTCCAATCAATGTTTCTAGAATTGAATAGAACAGTTGGTAAAAAATGTGACTGTCAAAACACTAATTTTACACTAGAATAATTTAGTTGTACCACCTGCCAGCGACTGATTTGTGTCAAAATTTGAAACTAATATTCATTTTTTGATTGTAACTAGGTGTTACCCGTCACAACATGTTTCGTTTTATAAAGGGTTATGAGATAAATTTAGGTTTTCTATCGAAGTTAATCTCATGCACGATTTGACCTTATTTGAAGTGGACACATAGTTAAGAATATCGCAAATATAGTGTTAATTCAAAGCAGGTGACGACATTCAGAAATGATCTGCAGCCACAAAAAGAACATTGTCACCTGTATATCTACATCTACATTCATACTCTGCAAATCACAAACATTGTGGGTGGCAGAGGGTGCTAAGCCCCAATCCTAAACCCGCCCATTCCAATCCCGAATAGTGCGAGGAAAGAAGGAATACATATAAGCATCAGTACGACATCTTATTTTTCTAATCTTATCCCTTCGGTCATTGCGACCTAAATAGGTTGGCGGAAGAAGTATTTCATTGCACTCGAAATTTAACGATTTTCGCATATTCTCCAATAAATTCAAACGCAAATGACGTCGTCTGTTTTCCAAACTATCCCAGCCAAATCTATGTATCAATTCTGTGATACTTTCATAAGGGCTGTAACAACAAGTCACGAATCTAGCGGCTCTCCTCTGCACCCTCTCAACTGAGTCAATCAGAACCTTGCGATAGGGATCCCAAACCCCACAACAGTAATCCAGATGCGGACGCACTAGTGTTTTATACGCTATCACCTTTGTATGAGCATTACAATTCCTCAAAATACGACCTATGAATCGTAATTTAGAATTAGCCTTGCCTACGACGGAAGTTATGCGCATGTTCAATTTCATGTTGCTTTGTACTATCACCCCCAGATACTTCACGGAATCAACCGTGTCAACAGCTGAGTTGTTTGTATATTTAAGCATCGAAAGAAAGCAGTTGGAAATCAGTTTTTTCTAACAATCGCCTTGCCCATTAGTTTACAGGAATACACTGATAGCCTTCTAGTGTAATTGTAACTATCTAATAATACTTTTTTGTGGACTTATTGCCAAATAACAGATACAATGTGTTCAGTCCTCTTCTGTAATCCTTCGAGGTAAGGGAACTCCAGTTTCACATGAAGTCTGAACCATGGAACGTTTCAGTAGTGAATATCAGTTCTATTTCGAAGAGTATGGTTCGTATCCCGGTAAACATTTCAATGTGAAAATGAACTAACTTTTAAATGTTACTAGTTTTGGGACACTTTTATTTTAGTTTCTCGGTTCTTTGTAGTCATTGTGTAGTGAAGCGTACCCATTATCACCCTACGATTATGGGCTGTGTCCTGTTTGAAACCTGAATAAAATCCGACGAGCAGTTTTTTTTCGAGAATCGCGTTTATCAAAACCGGCCAACAGACATAAATTAAAAAAAAAAAATAGTTGATTCCATTTCTGTGCTTATTAACAGTTCACTAATCTAATTATTTACTTAAAAGTATTAAATGTGCAGTCTTTTAACTCTCTCTCTCTTTTTTAGTTATGGCTTTACGCCTCGTCGACGTCGAGGTCATTAGAGGCGGGATGGGTCTGGGGACAAAGAACGGGAAGAAATTCGGCCATGGCCTTTTAAAGGAAGCATCACGGCATTCGACTGGAGTGATTCGGGGAAACCATGGAAAACCCGAATCTAGATGCCCAGACGGAGATTCGAACCGGCGTCCTTCCGAAAGCGAGGCCAGAGCTTTAGGCACTCACCCACCACGCTCGGTCTTTTTGTCTCGATTATATGTTTATCATATTTACATGTAGATCTGTATTTGGTGCCCATTATAAAAATAAAAAAAGAACGTATGGCATTGTTGACCGTGAGACTCTGAAGGGTAGTTCGACCACTAGATTTACAGAGTTTCCATTAGCCGCGCACGCGCCTGTTCAGTGGCTACACTTAACCTCACACCCCAATACTACCGGGTAGCGGAGGCCTACAGTTTATCGTAGTATCCGAACCACGGAAGGGTTCCGCTTACTTCACATTCCACAGCAATTTGGGTCAGAAGTGAAGGTTTGGTTAAGGCCCTTTCAAACTCCCAAAATCCCGGCGAGACAGAGATTAGAAGCGGGGCCCTATCGATCTCCAATCAACCGACTTAACCACTGAGTCAACAGACAGAAACGCTCACTGAACATGACAACGCTAACTGATGCAGCGGAATAAGCACTACACTATTCAAGTAGTAAATAATCAGCGTGCAGAATTATTTGTTTCACAGGACTGAACGGAGTAGCTTTGCTGTTGTCGTGTTGGGAATGAGGAACCTTTTACATTCCGTTCTCACTACAATTTTCTCTCAGAGGTTTCGAGGAAAGTTGAATGGGAATTTAGGTAATTCAACATTGCTCTCGGGGCAGAAATTACTTGTAAATAAAAAATTACTGTCAGTTACTGTTTTAACTAGTTACATTTGGAAATAACGTGTAGCGTGATTTCCGGAATTATACTCCCCTTTCGACAATTTCAGTTTGATGAGTGGATAAACTGCAATATACCATATGTATCACAAATTTCCTGTTTGTGTCCGTTAATGTATTTCGATTTCTGTTTAACGTTAAATGATAGATATGAAAATAATCCATAATTTTAAATTATTATTTAACAATTTTCTTTGTAAACTTAATTGCTCAATAAAGCACGTTGTTGCCACACATAAATTGTATTTTTACAGAAAGAGGTCTTTTAAAATTTCGCTTTTTCTGTGTTCTAGGTTGGTTAACCACCGGAAAGGTTAATAATGACCCTACCTGGCGGTGCGTTTATGCAGCGTCGAGGCTAACAAAATCGTGCGGACGCCAGCGGTGGAAATCCGAGCCGCTAAATTTCCGGTCGAGGTAAACGAGGCAATAGCCGGAAAATGGGATGTCCGGCAGGGCGTCGTGAGTCGGCCGGACCGCAATTTAATAAAGGCCACGCTCAGGGCAGCGGCTTCTAGCCGCGGATTCAATTCTTCGTCGGACCGTGCGATATGAGAACGAGCAGATCTGGAGTGCTTGCTCCTCGCTCGTTCGTTTCCTCCGCTACGTGAGCCATGATTATTTTCCGCACGACCGAATGTATTTGCTCGGCTGCTTTCGCTTCGGAGTGCACGATATTTGCATCGCTGCAGTTGTGGAGATCTGACTTCACGAATTTGGTTGGGTGGAAAGGAGCGTGTTGAAGATTGTTACTGCCAATAATATCAAGTGACGTTTTGTTAGAAAAGAAGTTCGTTCTTGTACGGAAGTACGTATCACTGACGATAATAAATATTTTTATATCGTTACTGTTGGGCAATGTAATGTTTATGTTATTATGAATGCTGCAATGAAAGCATTTTTATAGACAGTTGAAATTTGATACGAAACGTAAATAATCGTGGAGATCTCAACTTGAAAATAGTAAACTTTGACACGCTCTGTGAACTTAACCACCTAACCATTACAAACAGCGCCATAGCTTTCACATAACCAAGCCCTGCCTGTTAAGTATCGTTTTTTATCTGTATGTTAGTACTATTACCATGGATGTCTCCATCTCCGAGACTCAACTTGAAATTTCGGGGTGCATAATAACAGCAATTGGAAGAAAAAAATCACTTGTCTTCATCTCTATATTTTAGAGAAGTTTAAACCAATACCCATAATTTTTTTACTTTATGTTTTTAGTTCCACTCCGCCTTTATGAAGCCCAGGACTCCGATTGGTGCAGAGTCCCAAGCAAGGGCCCTATTAGGTAAACCTAGAGTAACCCACGTCGTATAGCAACGATGATTCATTGATGAATGGGCGTTCGTGCATCCGCGGGTACTCCCAGCAACAGCAGCGTCATTTGAATAGCATTCCGCTATATTGTTTTCAACAGGACCAGGAATTTATTTCTTCTGGCCACTGTCTGCAGCTTTCTTTTTTTATTATTATTAATTAGCTTCTGCTGTTGTCATAAGTTGCATATAAAGTCTGTCAGCTGTTTACGTCATAGTGGTGATCATCTTGATCATGAGATATATAAATGTAGCTTATCTGGTCTTCCTTCCCATCTTTAGCGTGGCAGCTGCGATAGTGGATGATGTGCCGGACACAAACTCTACGGATGCTTTCCTCTGCTTGGACGTTCTTGGGTGCAAGACAATGAGTTGTAGGAATTGGCTGGCTCTTGGACGCCATTTTGCCTTCTATACTACTGTGCTGAGGGTGTTGATCACACTCCTTGGCCTCTGGTTAGTATGTGCTGGACATTCTGGTGTCTTCAGCTGCTGTCGTTGACTGCGGAAAGAGACGACCTTGATGTCTCCTTACATGTGCTGGCCTTCTGACTGGACAGCGGCTGAAACAAGCAGCATGAGATCCACCGCAGTTGCAACTCATTGGTTCATGGCTTAGTACCTGGCAGTCTGCATCTTGGTGATTGCTCCCACTGCACACGCATTTTTCTTAAAGGGTAAAATTGCGTGCAAGCCGTCCATCAGCTTGACATCTATAGCAATACTGGTATTGTAGTACGGATGCGGAGGGTCTCTTGTTTATTGTCTGGGTGATATCGGTGTGATCTACCAGGACGTTATAGGCCATAGTACACATCTGTTTCTTCCGAAATCGTGATTCTCCTGATCTGAGAGGCAGAATAGAGGTATCTTGATCCTATCTTGCTCAGGCCAAAACAAGTAGAGGAGCTTTGTAGATAATATAAGATGCATGAAGAGTGTTTCCCAGCTGCCAATGTAGAATGCTAGCAGCGGTAAATTAGGTCCCTCATTGAATTTTTGCAGCTTTAATTTTAGAGTTTCCCACCACCTTGCTTGACTAAGGCAAATCCAGCGACAACAGAGTGTTAGGCAGCTTCTTAGGAGATAGTTCAGGAGCGGGGACTTGATTGTTCTCTTCACTGCTCGCTATATGCTATTTTTGTGTCTCCATCCTGACGCATAGCAATTTTTGTTTGGTTTATTTGTTATTTTATTCCTTAACAGACGGGGATGTGCTGACAATGGCTGACGCCCAGTCTTCAGCCAACATAATAAGGTTGAGTAAAATTAGGGATAGCCGAAAAATATCGTCGCAGTGACAAAAAGTAACTGTGATAGAAATTGGAAGTGACTGAGTTAAGTTCTCGGGACACCAGTTGAGGCGCAAACTGTGATCGGCAGAAAATAACAGTTTCGACAGAATGGAAAGCAGCAGTAAGCGAAAAGAAGACTCAGTCACTGTGACGTCATACGAGATCTCATTTTGCGCGGAGTCTGTGAATTCTTAATTAAAGACGACTGACATGTCTGTTTCGTATCACAGTTAGCAGTGTTTTCCTCGTTTGTAACAAAAATAGACTCTCTTAAATATGACAGGAACGTAAGTGGTTTTCAGGTAGGCAACATGGCTTCAGGCAAGGATATTTATGCAAATCTCTGTTGGTGGGATATATGCAAGATATTTCAGATGAAATGGACAAGGGAGGCCAAATTGATGGAGTAGCACTAGATCTGTTCAAGGCGTTTGACAGAGTAAGCCATAAAATGGTAGTAAATAAGTTAAAAAGTATTGGAGTGGATTAGAAAGTGATTTTCTGGGTAGAAGAAGTTTTGAAAGGAAGAAAACAGAAAGTTAAGTTAGGAAATGCAGTATCAAAAGAAGTAGAAGTAAAAACGGGAGTGCCGCAGGGTAGAGTATTGGGACCATTGCTATTCATTATTTTTTTTTTTTTTCTGTCATCAGTCTTTCGACTGGTTTGATGCAATCCTCCATCCATTCCTATCCTGTGCTAACCTCTTCATTTCTACATACCCCTTACAGCCCACGTCCGCAATTATCTGCTTCATATATTCTAACCTCTGCCTTCCTCTACAGTTCTTACCTTCGACTGTTCCCTCCACTAACAAATTAACCAATCCACCATGTCTCAAAATATGACCTACCAGCCTGTCTCTTCTTTCTGTAAGCTTCTTCCATAAACTTCTTTTCTCACTCATCATTTCCAAGACTCGTTCATTTCTTACTTTGTCTGTCCACTTAATTTTCAGCATTCTTCTGTAGCACCACATTTCAAATGCTTCAATTTTCTTTATTTCCGGTATTCCTAAAGCCCATGTTTCGTTACCATAAAGTGCTGTGCTCCACACAAAGAGTTTTGAAAAGTTCTTTCTAATTCCTAGATCAATATTTGAAACTAACAGGTTTCTCTTTTTCATGAAGGCTCTTTTTGCTATTGCTATTCTGCTTTTAGCATCATTCCTGCTTCGGCCATCAGTGGTAATTTTACTTCCCAAGTAACAGAATTCACTTACTTCTCCTATTGCATCCGATCCTATTTTTATATTTAATCTACTAGTATTGGTATCATTTCTGCTACATTTCATCACTTTTGTCTTGCTTTGATTTATATTCAGTCCAAAATCTTCCTTCAGTATTTTGTTCATGCCATTCAGTAACTTCTCAATATCCTCAGCACTCTCTGCTAACAAGACAATGTCATCAGCAAATCGTAGCATACTGATTTTTTCTCCCTGAAAACTTATGCCACATGGAAATTTTTCTAATGAATAATTGTGTTGATTGTACGATCTGAAATTAGATTGTTTGAAGATGACATAATGCTGTATAAAAGAATCAAAACGATAGAAGACTGTAAACAGTTGCAGGGTGATCTAGTTGGGATGATAAACATGGGATGAAGATAAATGCAAAGAAGCGTCAGCTTATTAGATACATAAATAAAAAAAATGTTTATTATGATTATAAGGTGGGGAAAGAATTTCTTGCTGAAGACTTAAATGTAAATATCTTGATATTACATTTGATAACAAACTTAACTGGACAGGACACATTCGACAGGTGGAATATAGGTTTCAAAATTCTGCACTTGTTGGAGAGAGTGATGATGGGATGTACGAGGGAAGTAAAGGAATTGGGTTACAAAACTTTGGTCAGACCATTGCCTGAATATGGTAGTGTAGTATGAGTCCCACATTTTGTGTATTAAATACAGGAGTTGGAGAGGGTGCAAAGAAGGGTTGCTAGATTTGCTTGTGGAAATTATCGCAGATTGCAATCAGTAACAGATATGATAAAAGAGCTGGAATGGGACTCACTGGAAGACAGCAGGTTGGTGAAGAGGGTCTTGGGAGTATACAAGGCGCATACTGGTGATGAGGAATGGAAAGTTATTGATGTAGGTATGAAAAGTAGTGCATGGAAGGGAAAAGATGACCATGAAAACAAGCTGGCACTGGATTTCAGGCACAAGGGTGTGGGAAAACTCTCTTTTTTAGGTAAGGGTGTCAGGGATTGGAATGAGTTACCAAGAGAAATTCCAGCTCCTTTATCATATTGATTGCATTCTGCGATAATTTCTAGAAACAAATCTAGCAGCCCTTTTTTGCACCCTCTCCAACTCCTGTATTTGATACGTAAAATGAGGGTCCCATACTACACTACCATATTCGAGCAATGGTCTGTCCAAAGTTTTGTAACTCAATTCCTTGACTTCTCTCGTACATCCCCTCATCACTCTCTCCAACAAGTGCAGAACTTTGAAACCTTTTCCTACCACCTGTCCTATGTGTCCTGCCCAGTTAAGTTTGTTATCAAAAGTAATTCCAAGATATTTACATTTCAAGTCTTCAGCAAGCAATTCTTTCCCCACCTTATATTCATAATTAACCTTTTGTTTTTATTTGTGTATCTAATAAGCTGACTCTTCTTTGCATTCATCTTCATTCCATGTACAAGCAACTTATCTGCATGTTGAATCTCCTTCTACCAGTATGGGTTGTGGTTGGTTAGATAACCTTTAAATGTAATAACAATTCTTTACTGTGCCTAATTCACATTTTCAGAGTGGATTCGGCATAACATCTCAATTGCGAGGTTAAATCATATAACCTGTACATAATTAGGTACATCTTGACATGGTTGTTTATATATCATTGTTGTTTTATAAAGATTTTTGGTTCTGTTGTTATTATATAAATAGAAGTAACTTTTGACCGTAAGTAAGCAATGAAACGCTTTCTGCCAATCAGACTGTCCTCCGCAATGATTGTCACAGATTTTCAACTACGTATTTCATATTTCATCTAATCGTCTCTGTTTTATGTACTAATTTCTCTGCATATCTCCTTCTTACCAGCAGCCTCCATTCCTGAAGTCTTGCAGTGCTAGGAATTTCACATGTCAAATGAAAAAGTTATATCGCACCAAAAAAAGCAATATTTAATTGAAAAGAAGACAGTGTTATTAGATCCCCGGACCAATAATATTCATTCTGTAACTGTTTGGATCAGAATTTCACCAGGTCTGTAGCATTTTTCTTTTTCCCTTGCAAGTTGGAATTCATGTATGAATGTATAATTACATTATCTCTGTCCAAAACTACTTAAATAGAGGCATGTAGTTCTCTTAGTATCATATAACTCAATATTACTCAGTCTGTCATGTCATCAAAAGTCTGTGTAAAAAATAATATTAAAGGAAAAATCTTCAATGATTTCATCTCCTACTTGTAGCTGTATCACTGGCAGTTAGCTTGGAATTTTTGCTATCTGCTGCATTTTACACCCTAAAACTAAATGAAGTTTGTAGATATCATTGATCTTCTGTTTTAACTTAAATAGAGGGTTGACCGGACATTGAACATATAGCCACAATTCTTTATATTTCAATTAAGATATCATTTACAATCTGAATTTTCATTTAATTACCCTAAAAACAGAAATGGAGGTATTGAAAGCACCAATAATGGCTAGCATTTCCTAAAATGATGTGTACATATTGTAATAACTACAGTTTTGAGTCTGACACTGATAGCAATAATGAAAAGAAAAATGCTCACTGACTGATTACCAGGCCCGGATTAAGACAGCGCGAGGCCCGTAGCAAATGTGAAGAAGAGGCCCTTGATTTTTCCCGTCCGCGGGAAAATTGTAGAGCTAAAAAAAAAAACAAGGACTACGCCGGCTAGCCTGGTTGCGGGGCACCCCTAGGAGGCGCGAGGCCCCCTAGAAGGCGCGAGGCCCGGTACTGCTGATTTCATTATTGTGACTATTTCATGTAAACTGAACTCCTCAGTTGGTAACACTGTTGTTTTTAGTCTAGAAACTGCAGAATCATTTACACCTGTGGCAAAGACTGATTATACAATGTTGTTCTGAGGTGTTTACCTCCTGTTAAAAATATTTCAGGCAAATAAATAAATATTGGAGGGTAAGAGTGGGTGTAACATTTGCTCCATATTTATATAAAATTGATATATGAAAAAAAATTCTACTCATCTTGAAAATATATATTTTGGAGTTTGGTGCTAGACCTGAGGGTAAATTTACAAGAAAAAAACTCGTGTACAATGATTGTTTGCAGAAATGCATTTGCTTTAAAGACTATTGTTCCAGTTCTTTTGCATTGAAAGATCTCAGAATCCCTGTAAGTACATTTAATGATACAGCACAGCATCTAGATAAATTGTTGGTTAAAATAATGTCTGCTAATAACAAGGGGCAGAGCTGGATGGCTGCAAAAGAATAATTATTTAATTACTAGTTGAAAGAACACGCCAATGCAACTGTTTAGTTTATTTATTGCTGCGTCGTACGCGTTTCACCTCTCATCGAGGCATCATCAGCGACGAATCTGTGTTACAGTTTTTATATACAGTTTTATCCTATTATTACATAATTATGGGCATGAGATATTCTATAGCTAAAAGTTACTTACTATTTACATTAATTACTCTGGTATGCAGCTGCGCATCTCCGTTTTCATATACAACACATGTTTTGCATGTATCATATTTACAATATTGTTTGTTATCATCGTTCAGTAGTCTGTTAGCGTCAGCTGGTTTGTTTATGTCTTGTCGCGTCCTTCGGTTGTCTGCTGTGGCCATTTTGTTTGCATATGTCATGTCTCGGGCCGATAGCGCGAGTTTTGAAAAGTGTGAGTATGTGTGATGGTCTTGTTAGAATGTTTTATATTTATGTGTGATGTATATATGTGTGGGGTTTTATTATACAGTTTGTGTTTATTTTGTTTTGTCTGTCGAGTTTGTGTATATTAAATTGAGTAACGTTTTATTTGTGAGGTTTACTTGGTCGTTTAGTACCTGTATGCCTTCATTTTTTGCTTTTTGTATATATAAGTTTTCCTGTATAGTGATTGTGTTGTGTCTGTGGTTGTTGATAGTAAGAATTTGCATATCTGTGTTTATGTTTGTTGGTGAATGGTTATTTTCTATGAGGTGTTCGGCAAATGTGGAATGGTTACTGTATTTTAATGCTCTCATGTGTTCTATGTATCTGATTTGGAATTGTCATCGTGTTTGCCCTATGTATACTGCTTCACAATTTTGACAGGTGAGTTGGTAAATGCCTGAATTGTGGTATTTGTTTGTGACTGAATGGGGTCTAATATGTCTTTGCAGTGAGTTGTCAGTACGCAGTGCAATTTTAATGCCTTGTTTTTTGAAAATGTTTGCGATTCGGTGTGTGTATTTGTTAGAATATGTCATTGCATACCATTTCCTTTTGTTTTCATTGTACTGTGTGGTTTGTGTGTTTGTTTGAACTTTGTGTGTTGTAGATGTGTTTTTCTGGTGGGATTTATGTGGTTGCAGTTTGGTTGTGTTGTTTATTATTTGTTCTTTTTTCATTTGGTTAATTATTTTTCTGTTTATTGTGTCAACTGTGTGCGGTTCATATCCATTTTTTGTTGCTATTTCCTTTATTGTGTTGAGTTCTATTTGGTAGTTGTTCTTTGCTGTGGGATTCTGTTTAATCTGTTTAGCATGAAACGTATTGCAGCTTGTTTGTGATTGTGTGGGTGGTTTGATGTGGAATGTATTATCTGGTCTGTTGCTGTAGATTTTCTGTATACTTGGAATGAGTGTTTGTTTTCATGTTTTGTAATGGTGAGATCCAAAAAAATTATTTTTCCTATGTCTTCTTTTTCTATTGTGAATGTAATTTTTTTGTGAATATTGTTTATGTCCTGGTGTAATTCATTTATTCTTTCATCTGATTCATCTATGAGGCACAGAATATCATCAACATACCTCCACCAATACAGAATCTTGTATCCTTTCTGGGGGATTAGTTTTTGCAGTATTTCCATTTCTATGTTGTCTATGAATATATTGGCTAAGGTGCCTGATATTGGGGATCCCATAGGCAGTCCTTCCTGTTATAGGTAATATTTATTATTAAAGGTGAAATAATTCTGAGATGTCAGTATTTCTATTGTGCTTTTGATTTCCTCTATATAGTTGCTGGGTAGTATTTTGTAAGTATTCAGGTTTGTGTCAAGCGGCGAACAGGAGAAGGCATATAGCGATGTATAATGATAAAACAAACGTTCCTTCGAGTATATTATTTTAGTAATATGTTTCAATTACATCCATGAAGATAGTATATAATGCACGAACTTCAGGCAAAAAGAAACACAACAACAACATCACCTGTAACGTTACACACTAAGTGATATGCCTCCAGCGGTACTAATATTGCATGCAACAAAATGCATCAATGACCAACAACGATGAAAATAAACACAAAATTTCATGTCCATTAAGCTACAGAAGGAAGCGTCTATGTAAATTCTGGTCCAGGCTACATTCCAACCTATCCACCTAGATAAGTTAGAGGAGATAAGGGGACATGGTAAGAATGCGATGCGTGAGGCCTTTAATGACTTTCGTGCCAATTCTATCTCTAAGAGCCTCTCTGAAAACCCTAAAAAATTTTGGTCATATGTAAAAAAATTTAGTTGTAGCGGGAACAATAAGCCAGTTCTAACAAAAGCCGGACGGGAAGTTGAAGACAGCCGAGACAAGGCTACCGTATTTAACACCGAATTCAAAAATTCATTCACGTGCGAAAACATGGAAAACATCCCCACTTTACCACGTCGTGTGGAATTGGAGATGGATCCTATAGAAATTGATAGTGTAGGTATTGTAAAGCAATTAAAACTCATGAAGTGTGGTAAAGCGCCGGGTCCCGAGGGTATACCGGTAAGAGTATTGTCTCAATACGCAGAGGATATTGAACCATTTCTGTCAGATATATTCCGTAAATCTTTAGAAGAGAAAAAAGTACCTTCTAGCTGGAAAATAGCCCAGGTAATTCCCGTTTTCAAGAAAGGAGATCGGAGTGATCCTAGGAATTATCGACCTATATCTCTAACATCTGTCTGCAGCAGAATTCTGGAACATGCCATATGCTTGAACATTATGAAGTTTCTAGATGAGAACGAGTTACTTACACCGTGTCAACACGGATTTCGGAAGAAGCGATCGTGTGAAACACAATTGGCCCTATTTTCCCATGACATAAAGAAAGTTATCGATGCAGGTTCGCAAGTTGATGCAGTTTTTTTGGATTTTCAGAAAGCTTTTGATTCTGTGCCACACAATCGACTTTTAGCGAAGATTCGAGCTTACGGTATTTCGGCTCAGATTTGCGAGTGGATACGTGATTTTCTAACTGGTCGATCACTTGTTGACGGGGAAGCCTCTTCTAAAATAAATGTTACTTCGGGCGTTCCTCAAGGAAGTGTAATAGGTCTACTTCTTTTCTTAATATTTATAAACGATCTAGGTGACAACGTCAAATGTTGGTTGCGATTGTTTGCCGACGATGCAGTTATCTATAGGGAAATAAGGTGCTCCGACGATTGCTTAGAAATTCAGCGCGATTTGGATGCTATTTTCGAATGGTGCTGTAAATGGCAGCTTACACTTAATTGCAAAAAGTGCAAGGCAATGCGGATAAGTAACAAAAAGAATCAGGTTGTTCACGAGTACAAAATAAACAATTCAGCTGTTGACATGGTTGATTCCGTGATCTGGGGGTGTTAGTACAAAGAAACATGAAATGGGACATGCACATAACTTCCGTCGTAGGCAAGGCTAATTCTAAATTACGATTCATAGGTCGTATTTTGAGGAATTGTAATGCTCATACAATGGAGGTAGCGTATAAAACACTAGTGCGTCCGCATCTGGATTACTGTTGTGGAGTTTGGTATCCGTATAGCAAGGTTCTAATTGACTCAGTTGAGAGGGTGAAGAGGAGAGCCGCTAGATTCGTGACTTGTTACAGCCCTTATGAAAGCGTCACAGAATTGATACATAGATTGGGATGGGATAGATTGAAGACTGACGACGTAGCTTGTGTTCGAAATTAATGGAGAATATGCGAAAAAAATTAAATTTCGGGTGCAATGAAATACTTCTTCCGCCAACCTATTTAGGTCGCAATGACCGGAGGGATAAGATTAGAGAAATAAGATGCTGTACTGATGTTTTTATTTATTCCTTCATTCCTCACACTATTCGGGATTAGAATGAGCGGTTTTAAGATTGGTGCTTAGCACCCTCTGCCACCAACAATGTTTGTGATTTGCAGGGTATGGATGTAGATGTAGATCCACAGGTGCCGCTAATGATTGTGCTCGAAGATCATAAATGTTTGAGAATTACAAATATCTAGTGAATTATGCTTTAACAACGAGAACCAAACGCCATTTTGGTACAGGCCGCATTTCAACTACAAAAACTAAATTCCTTGGACCTAGGATATTGCCTCTCCTTCATCCTAAACATTACCTACGTTAATATTACCACAACCTAATTTGATAAATGCCGTAGAATATCAACATCTCGGACCTAACATGCGCATATGTAATACCTAATATCGTTGGACGTCGCATATGTGTAAGTAAATAAGACTTTTTTTGTGCGCAATTTGTTCCATACTTATATTTTTGATGGCTGTGATAGCAACATTTTCCCGAATAATATCGTTCATAGAACGTGTGCATTATTATTATACTTCACCATAAGGCTTGTCCCAGTCTCTCGCGGAATGACGTTGCGGCACTTTTTGAGTGAAGTTTGTGAGGTATGCTTATATTTTACAGCTCTAAGAGCAACACACATTAAACATCTATCGAACGTGTGTAAAAAATTTTATACCAAAAGGACAATTCCTTTATGAGTCCCAATGATTACGCTAGAGCCTTCCTTAGACGTGATCATTTGCATATTAAAAGTGACTGATCGTCGTTTCATTTTACTCCCACCTGATTTCGTACATATTGCCATTTGGCTGAAGATACTGACACTTTCGTTTCGACGAGACTATGTCACAGTGACCGGAAAGTATCAGTTTACCTCATCCCTGGTTAAAATTATCTTTCTTACGTCATTTTACACATAATAACAATTGATTTCATAACATGCGTCTGAAATACAATTGTTCCACGACCATGAACAAAAATTAATGACGATAAGCCAGGAGAAGAGTAGTTATAGCTAATAGTTTCGAAAGATGTATGCAACAGTATTATTACAGGATTTCCTAAAATTGCCTGCGAGAGAAAGAAAGCTAGTTTCGTAGCTGTTTACAGGGCAGTCTGTGTCTGTGGGCGCATCACCCAGAAACTGAAGAGAGGATTCGGCCGAAACTTGTCCACAGTGGTATGTCATGTCATGACGTAAAATATAGGAAACACCTTATCCCGATTAGTGACACAGTATCCTACGAAATAAAGAAATTATTTTTATTGTGAGTATACATCTAGTAAATATCACGTGTACAGCTAGTAATACAGGCCGGATAGACCAAAGTTGTCGAAGCAGGTGTGTTTTATTTATTTTTTCGACTGAATGTAGTATACTTGGCGAAGCCTACCAAACTTGCCGCTACTCACACACTACAGATGGTCTATTGGGTATTGTATTGCTAATCGTTCCCTACCTGGGTCCTACATAACATCCATATACACTCCTGGAAATTGAAATAAGAACGAGAATTCATTGTCCCAGGAATGGGAAACTTTATATACACATTCCTGGGGTCAGATACAACACATGATCACACAGACAGAACCATAGGCACATAGACACAGGCAACAGAGCATGCACAATGTCGGCACTAGTAACGTGTATATCCTCCTTTCGCAGCAATGCAGGCTGCAATTCTCCCATGGAGACGATCGTAGAGGTGCTGGATGTAGTCCTGTGGAACGGCATGCCAAGCCATTTCCACCTGGCGCCTCAGCTGGACCAGCGTTCGTGCTGGACGTACAGACCGCGTGAGACGACGTTTCATCCAGTCCCAAACATGCTCAATGGGGGACAGATCCGGAGATCTCGCTGGCCAGGGTAGTTGACTTACACCTTCTAGAGCACGTTGGGTGGCACGAGATACATGTGGACGTGTATTGTCCTGTTGGAACAGCATGTTCCCTTGCCGGTCTAGGAATGGTAGAATGATGGGTTCGATGACGGTTTGAATGTACCATGTACTGTTCAGTGTCCCCTCGACGAGCACCAGAGGTGTACGGCCAGTGTAGGAGATCGCTCCCCACACCATGATGCCGAGTGTTGGCCCTGTGTGCCTCGGTCGTATGCAATCCTGATTGTGGCGCTCACCTGCACGGCGCCAAACACGCATACGAACATCATTGGCACCAAGGCAGAAGCGACTCTCATCACTGAAGACGACACGTCTCCATTCGTCCCTCCATACACGCCTGTCGCGACACCACTGGAGGCGGGCTGCACAATGTTGGGGCGTGAGCGGAAGACGACCTAACGGTGCGCGGGACCGTAGCCCAGCTTCGTGGAGACGGTTGCGAATGGTCCTCTCTGATACCCCAGGAGCAACAGTGTCCCTAATTTGCCGGGAAGTGGCAGTGCGGTCCCCTATGGCACTGCGTAGGATGCGACGGTCTTGGCGTGCGTCCATGCGTCGCTGCTATCCGGACCCAGGTCGACGGGCACGTGCACCTTCCGCCGACCACTGGCGACAACATCGATGTACTGTGGAGACCTCGCGCCCCACATGTTGAGCAATTCGGCGGTACGTCCACCCGGCCTCCCGCATGCCCACTATACGCCCTCGCTCAAAGTCCGTCAACTGCACATACGGTTCACGTACACGCTGTCGCGGCATGCTACCAGTGTTAAAGACTGAGATGGAGCTCCGTATGCCACGGCAAACTGGCTGACACTGACTGCGGCGGTGCCCAACCGCTGCGCAGCTAGCGCCCTTCGACGGCCTACACTGCTGTTCCTGGTGTGTCCGCTGTGCCGTGCGTTTGATCATTGCTTGTACAGCCCTCTCGTAGTGTCCGGAGCAAGTATGGTGGGTCTTACACACCGGCGTCAATGTGTTCTTATTTCAATTTCCAGGAGTGTATATAAAACGAAAACCGTGTATATTGGTTCCAGAAAAACTCAAAAACTACTACACAGATTTCGATGGGATTTTCATCTTTATAAAAATGAGAATAACATCTGAATTGTTTGGTATGTCTTTTGCTTCAACATAACATACCGCCGGAGTAGTAAGTGATAATCTGAACGTGTTTTGTGAAACGCCATAGATGAAATTCTAACTAGATTCATACGTCATACTTCGTAAAGAAATAATAGCCATATTATCTCAAGTAACGTTTCCTACCTTAAACTTTGTTTTTTTTTTTTTTTAACCCCATGTAATGCCGTATGGAATGCGAAGTCCAAACTACGTAAAGTGGAAAATATGTAAATTAATGTTAATAATACTATGAAAAAACATTTCGATATCTTCTTTGCTTCTTGTCTCAGGCTGCACAGCTATAATCTGTGATGTTTGGAAGTGAAATAGTTATATTCGCTGTTGATATTAAGTAATGCCTATTTGATAGGTTTGAACATGAAAGTGAACTGTTTAAACTCTTTAGTATTGGCATTTTCGGTATTTTTATAATTTATTGTCGAGCGAATCCTTCTTTACCAAATTTCCTGGAAAAAAAATCATTGTTTCTATTGCTGCTCGAAGCACTGTGGTTATTTTGATGAACTTTTACACACATGTTACTGATAGGATGGCTAAAAATATCACAGTAATAAACCAAGCCCAACACAGCTCTTTTCAGCTGCACCGGGGGTTAATCGTTTTAATACGTATAGAAAATGGAGTGACTGACATGGACTTTGATTCAGAAGTGCAGAAAACTTACCTGTGTTATGAACTTCAATATTTACTGTGTGGAAACATCAACCTAGATCATCCCGTGCAACACGGGAAACTCTGCTGTTTGGTAATAAAATCAGAATTACATGTTATTTAAAAAAAATATAAAACTTAGATGGGCAGTGCAATAAAATGCAATGTGCCTTATTTGGTGGATTAAATTAGCATTCAACGTGTGTTATGCTATTCCCACAATCGATATCCTTGGTCAGGTCACCCTCCACACGCTAACGGAAGAATCCTTACAGGCACCCTCCTGGACACGAATAACAAAAGCCGAATAGCCTACCGAGCGTATTGGTGTAACGGATAGAGTTCTGGCCTCGCATTCGGGAGGACGGCGGTTCGAATCCCCGTCCGGGCATCCAGATTTGGGTTTTCCATGGTTTCCCAAATCACTCCCGGCAAATGCCTTGGCCCCATCCTTTCCCGTCTCTATAGACCTCGCTGTTGAGAGACGTAAAGCAGTTAAAAAAAAAAAAAAAAAAAAAAAAAAAAACCGAATGGCCTGTGATCACGACTCGGGTAATAGCAGCTAGAAATCCCTTGTGTTACGGCAGCAAACGTCTGTCTTAGCTTTGAAAAGTAGAGTCTTACGTTGGGTTTGTTTCCCACACTCATTTATTTATTTACGGCGCGTCAACATCGCGGGCGTCCAACACTCTATGAAAGAGAGAGATCACAGATAAGTGCGAAAGAGTATTTAAGAAAATTTGCTATTTGTGTATCATTTTGTTACATGATGGAGCCAATCAGTAAACCAAGTCATCCCTTGATTTGAGAATACTGGAAGAGTTGCGCAAGACGAAATGGAGGGGAGCAAACCAGATCCGTCGAGAGGCAACAAAATACGTGGTATTCGTGTTGTAATCTGTGGAGAGTATGAATCGGACACGAACTGGCAGCTCGAATAACGACCATTACTTAAGTTTTTGAAGTTAGGTACTTAGGTTTTAACCATCAGTGGTTAGAATCATAGATTCTCTTTTTTTTTTTATTTTTTTTTTTAACTGCTTAACGTCTCTTAACAGCGAGGTCTTTAGAGACGGGAAAGGATGGCGGCCAAGGAATGGGAAGGAATTCGGCCATGACCATTTGAAGGAAGCATGCCGGCATTTGCCTGGAGTGATTTTTGAAACCATGGAAAACCCAAATCTGGATGCCCGGATGGGGATTCGAACCGCCGTCCTCCCGAATGCGAGGCCAGAACGCTAACCGTTACACCACCACTCTCAGTGATTCTCTTAGGTGAATCCGCCCCTGCGAACATGATAATGTCTGCAACGTCAGTATTTACTGTAGCTCAATACGCCCGGTGATAGAGTATGCGTGCCCTGTGTGGGCGTACGCATCCAAGACCCGACTGATCGGCGTACACTACATGTGCCAACCCGATTTCATACAGAAGCGTTGCATGAAGCCGCAGGAATCCCGTCGCTCAGACAAAGGATTATTGAAATAACTAAATCCTTTTACAGAGCAACTAGACTAATTGACAAGGGCAGTAACTGCCAACTTAGGACAATATTATAATACCTTTGAGAAGTCTAAGAGGCCACTGTCAATATTGAAAAATACTTGAAAATAAGTAAGAGCAAAATAAAGACAAATCACACGCAAAGAAACGAACCAATAAATTAAAAGTCACCTGACAAAACCTTCCCAACAACTAGGGTTGTAACGGAAGTCATCTTTGCTAATGCGGATATTCATTGATTGATATCCGTGGATGCGGATGTTTTGCGAAAGCGGTTGCAGAGGTGGATAAATAAGTTTATAATCATTTAGATTTTAATATTTTATCAAAAATATATTTAAAATCAAAATAAGTATATATTTTACGGCAAATTTTATCTTTTTCATAAGTAAAGTCTATATCCATAAAATATTAACATAAGGATTTGCTTCATGTTTTAACAATAAAAAAGTGAGATGATAAACATAAGCACGCACACGTCTAAAAAAAAAAACACTTTGTCATATGAACTTTGCGGAGTTGTGCCCCGGTCTGGCTGAATACCCCGAACGTGAAAAAAAGTGGACATTCAACTTAATAACGCTATGCGTATGATTGCAGGCGTGATCAAGACAACTCCCACAAAATGGCTCTCGATACTGAGCCACATACCACCACCTAACCTGCCACGTATAATATTCTTATACGTGAGTACAAGAGGATAATGGACAACAGAAACTTACTGATCCACCAGGATACTAAGGACGCCAACATCAAATGGCTTCGCTCGAAAAAACCGCCAATTAAGTCGGCAAGGGATGCTATACGTGAAGATTTTAACATCACCATAGCTTGGATTCAGGAGTGGACTGTACACCAAAATAACAGCTTAACCTGTTTTACACAAAGGCCACCAGGTTTTGATTTACCTCGTAAAACTTGTCCACACTCAACAGAATTAGAACTCGGCACGGCAGATGCCCTGTAGAAGTGGGGCAAGCAACCATCCCCCTTATGCGAATGCGGATAGATTCAGACCATTGGTCATATTATTGAAGAATGTCCGGTAAGATCTTACAGTGGTGATCCTGTGAACTTCCTGCTGGCAACTCAGGAATAGATAAACTATGTTAATAAACTAGATATATGTCTTTAATCATGTAACATTGTAAGTTTCAGTGGGCCGTGAATGGGGTTACAGGACTACATGTAGGTCGTGTTGGATGTTGTTGGACCTCAGTAAACCATAACGGGTTCTTGCTGTGCAACAAGCTATAGATATTTGAGGAAGCTAATGGAGGAAACATCCTGCGAGTGTGCGATAAGGACACATGGTGGGTCACGAAAAAGTATGAGTGGAAAGGATTGCTTGGAACATTCTGTTGGGCCCCTTCTATTAGCGTGAATGGGTAGTTCCACACGGATGTCTTACAAGTTGGATCGTGAATTCGCCGCTTCACTTTACAAGCAAATTCAAACTTGTAAATTCATCGCTTAAGTAATAACACCTTTCAGTTCATTGTTACATTTATTACAAGATCGTCAGAAAACAGCAACTTCTTTGTTATTTGCTAAGCGAGGATGAGCAGAATCTGGTGTAAAAATAATAAAATAAGATATATTGCAATGTAAGCAAAACATCCGCAGTAAAATTTGCAGATGTGGATGCAAAAGCGGATCTAGGATTTCACGTGAAAGTTTGGCACTTGCGGAAGCAGATGCGTATATCGGTTACAACCAACAACTACTACAAAAGAACAGCAGAATATGCTCTCGGGCTCCACGGTGCAGTAACTGATTGTGACTGCTTTTAAACTGTTTGTACTTATGGAACTCTCAGAAACTTAAATAAAGGCTTGAGCGGAATAAGGATCACCCGGCGAGACGCCTTGCCATGGCAGTCTCTGCTGCATATACCGCCGTGAAACCCGTCCTGTCGAACACGGCCAGGAAAGTCAAGTCAAAGAAGAGATGTAATAAGTCACTCGCCTTCTCACGAGAAGTAAGCTTCTATGCAGAAGCTTCCTTCCTACCACAAGGAGCCACTGAACGTGTCGTGGAGAGCTTTAGGCCAGAGTACTGGTCTATGAAGTTATGGAGACGTTGTCTCGACCGAGGAAACCCTAAGCAATGGAAATTCTTCATCACCATCCTGCTGGACGACCTTCAGTTCAACTGTGACGCCGCCACCTTCGAGCTGGTTCTGTCAAGCCGCCAGCACAGGCACCTCGCAGTGAAGATTCTACCAGAGGGAGTCGTAGAGTGGCCTGAGGCACTTCTGTTTCCAACTACTCTTGCCAGCGAATTCCACTGGAAGCAATACGTCGACCTCATAAACAGAAGATTCAAAACATTCTGTTTCGACAAGACAGCTGGTCGCAATTTCCTTAACACGCCGATCAGAAAGTCACCACAGACATCACCAACAGTTGACTTACTAGTGGACCCAGTACCACCTATCTTCGCCCGTTTCTCCAAGAACTACTGCCATATGCTGTGGTATCTGCATCGCAGAATGAAGATGCCTACGTTCTGAAGGAGTTAAGCTACTGCTGTCCCGCCTCAATGACTTTGAGGCAGCTATCAAGATCATGTAGAAATTTAACACCGAATATCTCATCATGCTTCCCGGTGGAGACGACTGAGAAACACGACGCTCCTACGTAGCAGACAGCCAGGACTCACAACAAGCTTCCCGGTGGAGCTACAAACAACGCCACCACGCAGACAACTGCAGCGATGACGCACTCACGCCGTCCGGTCCAGTGCTTCAGGTACCAGAATTTCTGGCATTACGCCAAGGAATGCACTGAACCGGCCAGGTGCGTTCGCTGCGGAGGTGGACATCTCGTTGCAGAATGCAACCAGCGTCGCGAGAACGCCGTTTGTTGTAACTGCGGCTCCTCACACGCTTGACGCTACTTCTTTCTGTGGTTTCCAAGCTTGGAAGCAGCACTCCAGCAGGAAGTTACCGCACCCGAATCGTGGGTCACACTCTCAGCCCTCAACAAGGCGACAGGAGAGCTGGTCCTGCCCTATAGTGACCACCCGGCCTGAGGAGCGCCGAAAGCGTCATTATAACACGCTGTCAAGACCACAAGAGAGCAGGACCACCCCAGAAAAGGCAACTAGACATCACACTGCTAAAACCAGAAGGCGTCCACCAGAGAAACAAGAGAGGCCGAAGAACAGCAGAGGAGAATGCAACGGCGAAGTCAGAAAAATATGCATCTGCACCCAACAAGCTACCGATCCAAAGGAAGACAGACTAGACTCTCTGATCGCCCTTCTCACGAAGCTTGTAAACCATCTGACAGCAAAAGAAGATACGGTTACTTCCCCGATGCAGCCTTAACTGCACTACATACAAAGCAACGGACTACTTCTGAGGAAGAATGCCGCGGCGGCATCAATACAACAAGAAATCATTGACAGCCAACGAGATGATAAACCAACAGAGAAGAAATGTCCAATCGTAATGAAGTTGCAGTAAATATCTAACGACAATACACTCCACTATACTCTGCTCAACGGAGCAGTACTTGGCTGTGGCTGCTGCAATCCGCATGATAGAAATTAGTACGCATGCCTGTACGTACAACTCAGCGCTATGTAGAATCTGTGTAATATATTCGAATTGCCGTTGCATCTTTAAGCTCTTCAACGCTGCAAGTCGTTATGAATTACATTACAATCAATGAGATAAACAGAAACCCTCCAGAATATAAAGACAGCGTTATATGTTGTAAGGGCCCTGTTGTTGGACCTATCACATTAGTAATTAACATACTTTCTATTTACTGATGAAATTTATTCCATCATGCAACAATGAACATAAGTGATTTATATGTATAGCATCATTGATAAATTAAATGTAAAGAGAAAATAAAGAAAAGATTAAAAGACATCATTCACATTTGTCCCAATTCTTTAAACGGTTAATCTTAGAAATTTACTTATAATAACGGAGAGCATGATGCTCTCACTGTGTCATTTGAACAATGAGCTATAGGGCGAAAAGTTTCACTTCTTTTACAATCGATGTCGGTTTATCCACATGTTATAGCTGAAGTCAGCTGTTTTGTTTATGGAATGTGTGTACTGACCCCTCACTGAAAACCAAGCTGGTAGCAAACAGTTACGCAGGCAAGCAAATTAATAGTCGATTCTGCCCTACTTCAGCACGTACGAAGCTGGTGACCCGGCGATACCTTGTTCACATTCTTATTGAAGTGTGATGTTCCTTTCGTTGGTGAGCAACAACTCAACCTGTTACTGACGCCTCCATAGTCATCATGGATTCCTGGAAACAAACTTGGGGACGGGTGAAGTAAGGGGGAGGGGAATCAGCGTAAGTTTCCTCTGATAGCCATTCAAAAGTAGCTATGTAATCATCTCATATTACTGTGCCACTTCTTTCCACAGGCGTAAAGAATGAAACTAATTAAATGAGCTTTAATTTAATTATCATCCGTATATTATGCTGGAAACCACAGCGCTGGTCACGTTTTGGTACGTTCATAAGTTGTCTGATGCTTCTCTCGCGATCCACGTGAAGGGCGACAAGACTCTTGAAACACCACAACACTAATACCTGCTCATAACTATTTGGAAATTATTCCAGAAATCTATATATATAAAGATGAATGTATGTATGTTTGTTCTTCATACAAATCCACTGTTTTCATCCGATCTCGATGAATTTTTGCACATTTATCCTTTGAAACAAGGAGAAACATACTGTCTACATTTGGTTGAAAAATTATCTGTATAAATAACACATGTTGTCTCATAATTTCGAAATACTACTGGACAGCGATTGACAGACGCGTTGGATATGGACGTCTCCGTACTGTTTTTCCGCGTAGCGGTCAGGTAGCTCAGTGGTTGAAGCGCTTGTTTACAAATGTCGTGGTCTCTGGTTCAAATCTCCGTGGAGGCTAAGATTTTTAAAAACTGTTTTTGATCGTAAGAGTCACGCCTGGGCCGTCGGTTATTCGGAATGAATGTTAAACTGTAGATATTACAAAGTGAGGTGTGCAATCCGAGGAAAATCATAGGTAGTCTTGCAATGCTGTAGGTGTACACTTTTTTACGTTATAATGATCCCTCAGGGGTTGTTCGCAGTCAGTGTGTGTGTGTGAACCGCAGTAATAATACTATATATATAGAAGTAAGTCTCTGTCGTTTTGTTACGTTTTGACGACTAAATGGCTATATTGATACTGATGGAATTTGACAAGAAAATCTGTATGAAGGGCACAGGACATTTTTTCCAGTATGATTAACAGATGAAGTCACGAAATTTTGAGACCTTATCGAATGGTGACAGAAATATGTTGGAAATTGATTCTCTTCAAGAGACTGGCAAAAAAAATTCTTAATCCACGCGTACGAAGTCGCGGGTACGAGCTAGTATTTAATAAACAAGAATATACCACTCGAACTGTTACTTTTACAGTTACTTGTTTCATCTCTAACATTTGCTATTTATGCTAGTGATGTTTAATATTTTCCTTTCTCTGGATATATTTGTGAGAGAAACAGATAATAACCATTACAAATTAAATGATTATTGCAATGATAAGTATTTACGATCGTCTAGCTTGTGAGTGTTTCATATGACATTTCATGAATCTGCTCCATGTTTTAACGTTAGGGTAGTTGATAACAGGAGCCACTGAAGAAACAGTCAACAGAGGAAACATTCTGCTAAATTTTCTTACGATTTTCTGTTTTTGAGACGTAGATGATGTAATAATATTCTTCTACATTAGTCCTGATGGTTAAGAGAAAATATGTTAATCTAAAATTGACTTTGACAGAGGTGAATTCAGTGCCCATATCTTACTGAATCTCAGACGGTGATATAAAACTCTGCTCTGTACTCTGCAGTTTACAAAACTGTATAACACAGGGTGTGTTGCACACTCGTTAATTTTTATTCTGTGAGTTCCTATTCCTAACGATACAAGGGAGGAAAGAACAAACTTGCATTAGCATGATAAAATATTCACATTTACTTATTTCTAGTGTCAATCCTGCCACAAAGTATTTCATGGTTGTCATAATGGAAAGTGTATGCCCACCAAGCGAAAAAATACAAATATAAATTGCGCCATCTTTACACCAGACAATGTCAATGAACAATCGTAAGTGTTTTGAAAGTGGCCTCGAAACAATAAACTTTTCTACTATATTCTGAGTACTATTAATCATTGTCTTAAGATATGGTTTCTACTGTATATAACACAAAATTATTGAAGACGAAGACGTTTAAGATCTTGGATAAAAGTTACAATTTTTCAAATTCCGACGAAATAATCCCACTTCCTGTTGTTTCATATCGTTTCATTGTTTCTTGGGTCACAGTTAGCAAATTCGCTTCCTATATGGCATAGGTTTCGTTTTATCCGTTATAATGGAAAAATTGACCATTCATTCCTAAGTTTAGTCAGTCAGGCTGCAGAATTATTTATTTACTTAAAGGGGGGAGGGCTAATTTACTTGTCTCCATTTGTCCATAAACAGTAGGAGCTGTGTTCTATAAGTCAAACAGTAACATCGAGAATAAATGGTCAACCACTTTATTATGATGGATGGGAGGAGAGTTATATCATATCCTAGAGGATTACATAATTTCTGATGGTGAATTTGGAGGTCATAGCAGCTGCTAGATGATTACAGGAAAAAGCCAAAAGTCAGATTCGAGTCATACCGCGTGTGCAGTAAAAACTCATGGCCAGAAATGTCATGTGGCAAAGTAGTAACATACCCTTCTTCGCCGTCATCCAGAAAATCGGTATTGAAATATTCCGTTGCGTTCAAATGCTTCGTAATCCCGGCTTCGGCGGATCGAATCTCACTGGTGGCATCTCTTTTCATTTATTTATTTTTCAAATGTGCAATTCCCAGAAATCAATTTCAACACTATCCATATAATACGTTTTTTTAAAATCCATTTGTTGCGGAAAGAACAACGCTTTCGAACTTCATTATGTTGTTATCAGAAGAAGTTATGTTTAAAAAATTGAAATATTTGCTGCGTCAGGTATGAAATACCAATAGCGTTACTCGACCGTTACAGTTCAAGGAAAAATGCTCCTTCCCACACAAGGGTAGGGGAGAGTCGAAACGAGAAGCTGTATAACGACCTGATAGCCTTCGTAGTTGAATGGCGGATGAATCGATCCCTAGCACAGCTTGCAACACCGTCGAAGACGAATGTGTACGTTGAAGCCCTGTAAAAAACACAAAAATGGAATGGTATGAATCAAATATGAATTTTACAATTGGTGAACTCCCCTTTTGAAGTAATTCTAAACAAAGAAAATCTGAGAGTTATTCGGAACCTCCACATGAAAGTGATGTGATTGAAGAAAATTTGATCTATACACAGTCTGCTATTGGTCACTACCGATAGAAGTGAAAACTTAAAACTATTAATATGACACGCGCAACTCTTCATATTTACAGCTACTGATATAATAAATACTAACAAATAATTCCGTGTGGTTGTAATGAACTAGTGTCCGGGTTTCTAGTGGCTGCGCATTCCGTCCCTGACTTAGCCGCCTTATCATAACCCGTAAATACTACCAGGTATAAAGTACCTATAATTTAACATGGAATCCAAACGAAGGAAGCATTCTAGCGTAGACCCTACATAACATACACAGGAAGCTACGGCAGATGTGAAGGTCGGGTTAATGGTTTAAGACAGAGAATCGAACCGGATACCTTTCGTTCCCCAGTTAGACACCTTTACCACTGAGCCACCAGACAGCAACAGATATGCTATTAACATTAGCCTGTCGGTAATGCTAACTCATAAGATTTTACGCATCCAAAAAATCGCCCAAAGCGCTTAAAGAAGTTTTCACTTCAAAAACTAAAAATCTAACTTAATTAGCAACCCAACGGTTAATCGAGTCTTCTTGAAGGAGATGCACGAAGATATTGTGTCAGAGGCAACAAGGTTAATTTCTTTCATCAGGGGCCCACCACGGAACGTCCCGGCGTAGCTCATGTAATCAAATACAACTCCTAAAAACTGTGGATTTGCATGAACAACGGTGACAGAAATTAACGTGATGACGGAAAGAATGAGAGGGTTTAGCTTTCTGTAATTCAAACCTGAACAGTGTTTTCTATTTGTTTTAAAGTATATGTATGTAAAATTCCATCAAAACCTGATAAAAACTGTGTATATGAATAAAGATTTTACGAAAAACGTCCTGCGCACATATTATACGCGCAACAGGTGGCACCTAGCGAACTGTTAGATTTACCCCCGTCTAAACATCTCGTAACGCGACTGTAGAAATTTCACCCCAAAAAGTTGCTAGCAATTGGATTAAATTTGGCAACGACGTTCTTATTGGGTAGAAAGCTTGTTCGCTGCGCCACGCACCCCTTGAAATCTCCGCATCATAAAAAGTACGTGACGCAACAAAATATTTCAATGCCGATTTTTCTCGACAAAAGCGAAGAAGTGCATGCCATATAACAGATCTGATCATGAGTTTTTATTACACATGGTATGAATCGAGTCTTATTTTTACAATTGGCGACCTCCCCTAGTCGGTATTATTAATTTTCAAACGCATGTCTCTATGATCCAATTTCGTTGCCAATAAGAGGTAAATCTAATGAACACAATCATTTCCGAGCGTCGTATTGTGATTCTTTTGTTTCCGTTCGAGTGGCAACAGCGACCCATCGGAACAGACAGGCGGTGAGATGCGCCGTGCCCCAATCCGTATCAATCGGATTACTGTGCCCCTGGCAGCACATCCAATCCGGGCTTCGCCAAGCGGAAGGTTCGGAGAGGCCGGTTAGGTCGGGCTGGCTGCAGGGGGGGAGCAACGCAGAGGATGGGTCACCAGTATCGAACACTTTAAGTCTCCAGCCGATGCTGTGATTTCCTTTCAGGCCACTCAGTGCTCCAACTGCCAACGAACCCACCAGAACAATGCGGGAACTCCACTCTAAGTCCAGAGACATTTAACTACTTTGCTCCTTTTGTGTTTGTCCATATACAAACGACGATGGGCTGTTATTATTACTAACCGTGACGATGGACTGGTACATATTTTCTGCAATTTGTTTTGAACTATGCGGAGTTATTACTTTAATTGCGTTTTCTGTATCAGACGTACTATTTTATCCCTCCTTTTATAATTCATCTAACTTCTAGACTCCCTTACATACAAATTAAAACTTTCAGACTCTCTTTCTTATACCTGAAATTATGGATTTATCGTCTTATCTCCAAATTACTTCTACTAATTCATTCATACGCACTTTTCCACCAACGCGAATCTATGCCCTTTACCCACCCATCTTCTCTGCTGACAGTGTTTTAAATGATTTCATAGACGTTTCCTATTTTTATTAACTGCTGTTTGTGTTAGACTGTAATTTGGGGAAGGAAACTGCTGCAATACTACAAAATCACACAGAATATCCACATCAACAAGACGATTGTAGGAAAGCTTTACGCTTAGTAATTCCAATTTAAAAACAGTATAGGAGACATAGGTGGTTGTTAAATAACAATTATTTGCCTTCTGAAATTTTATAAACACCCAAATTGTAACAATGGCCCTGTTCTACCGTTAGAACTTAGTGGTAGACAAAAACAGGTAAAACATTAAACATGTTTCTGAAACGTGGAATATTTTGCCTCCCCCTTCTCTTTTCATGGATATGTGCCTCATCGATGTGGAGGTCATCATTAGACGGGAGGAACGATTGATAGAAAGGACGGGAAGGAATTCGAACATGTCCTTTTGAGCGAATCATCGCGGCTATCAGCTTGAGTGATTGCGAGTAACCATCGGAAACAGAAATATGGATGGTCAGATGGGTATTCGAACCTACATCCTCCTGAATACGATGCCAGAGCCTTATCGCTGTCACCACGCCCGGTGAGTATTTTACTGTAGCACAGTGGTTCCTAAATGGTGGTCCGAAAACCCTGAGGTTCCGCGGAAGGGTCACAAGGGTTCCGTTTTACATCCGAGAATTAAATAAAATATTCGTTGAAAAGAGTCATAACCACCCCGTGAAAAGGATATCATGGTTCTGCTTCCATTTGTGACGACTTACCGATGCGAGACTGGTTTTTCAGTTTACACTTATAAAAATAGGGACCCGCGAAAAAATTGATGATCAATTAGGGTTCCGTGGCCAAAAAGAAATTGGGAACCACTGCTGTAGCAGACAGACAGAAACATATAGTGTAAACTAGATGGGGTTGGTATCCGGTCAACCAATATATCTCATTGGCTGACCCAAACAATACCGTTAATGTAGGCCATAAATCATCCAAACCTGTTACAAGCAGACATCTACAATTATTCTTAATTAGTCCTGACGGCATCGTATTAATTATACCAAGTAAATAATAGTACATTAGTTTTGAGAAGATGGATTTTTCTGTTAAACTTTCCTTGCACTATGGTTGTTGCATGCAATTCCGGAATGAAGGTAGATTGCGACTTACCAAATCAAAAAAATTGTATAATAGCGAAGTCATTATCTATGATCCTATTTGCAATAGCACTAGAGTCTCTATTGTTAAAATTAACAGAAACAGTAACTGGAATATATACAAGAACTGGGAAAGTGATAGGAGCTATGTCGGGCCTATGCGGATGATGTAGTCGTCTTAGAAACGATACAACAGACATTGAACTTGCAAAACAAACCATCGAAAATTACAGTCAATGCTCTGGGGCAGTACTAACCACGAAAAAATCATGGATATTGGAGCGGGTTTGAGTTCTAGTAAACCCCCCTGGCTAGAAAGAAAACTCGGAAATCAACCTCTTGGGAATTAAATTCAAAAAATGTCTGCAAAAAAAGTGCGACAACAAATTGGCGGAACCTATTAGCTAAAATTAGATATTGCCTCCTATAAAACTCAGTGAGGAATTTCAATTTGATACAGAGAAGTGCAACTAATGAACACATTTGTCCTTGGTAAGTTATGGTACACTTCGCAAAGAATCCAAGTTCTACGCCTTTAGCACGAAGCATTACGGTCTGCAGTAGGAGGGGAAATCTTCAAAATTAAAGTCGGCACAATGACTAGAAAAAAAGAGGGGGACTTAGCCTTGTCGATGTATATAAGAAGAGTAAAGCTCTCTTCCTTAAAAATATGCTGGAGGCAAAAAGCCGGAATCCGCAAGGCATTACAATCACACCTGATCGACCTATATAAGCCAAACAGCATGACATCACCCATCAGCATTGACGGAATACCAAATCAGATGAAATACTTACAACTCTTTTACTTGGAACTCAACTACCTGAAGCTCCAACAACCAATATAATCCTACAATATTATGAAGAACAACACCCCTGAGAATAGACAGGAAACGAAATATCCAAACAATAAATGGAAAAAATCTTTCGGCCAATAAATACAAATTAGTGTTACAGACACCCCTACATTCAATCTGGTACAAGGTTGTCAATTGAGACAATCGCCACTAACACCAAACTAAATCGAATCCATATCCTAGAAACGGATAGATGTACCACTGCCAAATGGCAGACACTCGAGCCCATAGGATTACCTGCCACCGTGTCAAAGATATTTGGAACTGGACAAGGCGCACCGCAGCACACATATTAGATAACACAACGAGAAGAGTAACTCCTGAACTTTTACTTAAACCAGACATGACATCTACTTCGGAACATAAAAGAGACGCCCTGATATGGCTAATGGGATCCCCCTCCGCCATTCATGTTCTGCTCTTGAGCTGCACGCATGTTTTTGCTTTGAGCTGGTGTGCCTTGTCGTCGCTCTGGTGTTCTAGCTTGCTCGCGTGCTGGATTACGCCGATTCGTCGCTCGCCGTTCGCCGTGGGACGTCACGGCATAAGCAAAGTTTTGTCGCCTGACCGATAGGCAGACTTTTTAGAATCAGACTGACGCATTACTCTCACCTAGCTATAGGGTTTTACCGCCTCACGGCCCGCTCTTTGAGCGGAACCCCCAGGCGCGCTGTGTAGGGTCACCTATCAGGTGTAAACGAAAGACATCCCTGGACAGACAGACTGACTAAGATAGGACCCCCTTCTTACAAGACAGACCACTGCGGTACCACAATGGGGTCCCGCAGCCATAAAAGAAAATCACCGACACAGACTGAGACACCTACACCGCGTAGACAGTCAGACGAGATAATGGTACCGGCGGGGTTATTCCTGGCCTTACAAGATAGTAAATCAGATCCAGAAGTTACTGTAAATGAATCCAATGCAATTCCCAACATTACTACCTCCAACAGATACGGCCACAGGATAGCGCCCTTGATTCAGTACCCCCCCCCCTCCCCACCCCAACCGCGAAGCGCTAGGGTTCCTCCCATAGTTTGTTACCAAACAACTGGCTACTTAGCATTTGTAAAAGAAATTGAGGGGGGGCTGACAGACGACCTCCACACTGTCTACCGCGGAAACAGCATCCGTTACCAGGCCTCTAACCTTAAAGATTTTAAATTCATTCTACAGGCCATGAACATACGCAATTACCAGTACCACACATATGATGAAGACCCACTTAAGATCCTCAAAGTTGTCATAAGGGACCTCCCAGCAGATATCTCCCGTTAAGACATTTACGACGACTTAGTTTCTAAAAGATTACCGGTACATGATGTTCATCAAATGACCTCTACTACCCCAGGAGGGGTTAGGAAATTACTGCCGCTGTTTTTAGTGCAGCTCTACCGCTCGCCCGAGGCAAAAGAAATCTACCATGTACAACACATTCTTCGCCTGAAGGTGAGGGTTAAGGCATACAGGGCACCCTCTGGTCCCATTCAGTGCCATTCTTGTCAGAATTTTGGACACGGGTCCAAAAATTGTCATATCACACCACGATGTGTCAAATGTGGAGGCAACCATCTCACCAAAACCTGTGCCAAAAATCAAGATGAGCCACCGAAATGTACAAATTGCAATGGAGCTCAACCAGCTAGCTATAAAAAATGCCCGACGTATCAAGAGATTCTGAACAAGGGACTCGAAATCAGGAAAGCTAGGGAAGAAAGGAAAAAGAAGCTTAAAGAGGGGGAAAAAACAACTGATGACAGTACAGCCACAAACAACCAAACCACAAGCTTTCAACTAGAAGCCAGCGAGTTTCCACCTCTGCGAAATACTTCTTCCAGCCATGACCGATCACCAGCAAGCTCCACTGAGCCAAACCACAACAATGGTCTCCCCACCAACAATAATCCTAACATCAAATAACAATCCCCCATAGACAGTAGTCCTCCCACCAATAACAATCCCCCCAATAATGATTCTGACCCACCTGCAGAAGGAGCAACAGATAACTCCTCCTCGCACAGCTCGCCCCTATCAGATTTCAGAGAAATCACAGATTTCTGCAAAGGCCTATTTCAGACATTCATTACTGCCATTCAAGATTTCAAAAATGCCCCCAATACAGATGCCAAACTAATGGTGATTGTTACTACTTTTACAAATATCATCAAAGGCCCAAAATAAATTAAAATCACTAACCATCATGACGTGGAATGCCGACAGCATTCTCGGGCGGAAGCACACTTTGGAAAGATTCCTAGACATACATAGGATAGACATAGCGTTACTTACCGAAACACACTTGCGCGAGGGGCAGAGGTTTCAAGTCAGAAACTACGCTATGTATCGATCGGACAGACAAAATCAGCCTGGGGGATTATGTCCTGGACACGAGAAATAAATAAATAAGCCTGGGGGAGGAACAGCAATCCTCATAAAAATCGCCTTGCACACAGATCAATTATTCTCCAGCGCTCGAGCGTGTTGAAGCTACGGCTGTTGAGGTCGGACTAAATGGGCAGGCAATTAGATTCATAGCAGTATTACCCTCCCAGATATAAAATGCCGGAGGCCGACCTGGTAGCACTGACCACAGCCGACAGAATAATCCTGGGGGCGACTTCAACCAAATCTCCGGTTTGGGGTGCAACGCTCTAAACAGCAGCGGCCGTACCCTCTTTGATTTTGTCAGCAAAAACCCCCAGGTGACTGTAGTCGCCTGACGAACCCTCGCACTTTCCCAGGGACTCCAGACTCAGGCCTGATATCTTGGACATATTTTTGCTCAAGAACATCGCCTGGTCTGTTGCATCCACTGTACACAACGACCTCGATTCCGACCACAACCCTGTGGTATTATGTATTGATACAGCCGTACGCCACCAGAGAGTAAAAAATTCTCTCTAAACACCAACTGGCAAAAATATAAAGAACTAGTAAACAGTCACATACAGAACAACCAATCTTGGACACTAAGCAACAAATTGACGCACAGATAGATCACTTTGTCGCTGTATCACGGAATGTGCGAAAAAGCGACCATAAAGATCACTCATGACCCAGGAAAACACGATGCCACCACACATTTTGGACCTAATTAAGCTGAAAAATCACCATCGCAAACGATGGCAAAGGTACCGGGACCCTCAAGACCGTAGGATTACAAACAGACTCGCACACGAAGTTAGATGGCACCTACAGAACACCGTTCTGAGTGCTGGACCCACACTCTCCAACGGGCAGAACAAAACCCGGACCTATTCTGGAGACTAATTAAATCACGAAAAGAACAGCCCCAGCCGTCAAAGCCTCTACACGGGCCAAATGGCATTGTATACACAGCGCGGGAGAAGGCGGAGGCCATGGCCGACACTTTGGAACTTCAGTTCCAAGAACATGTCATCGATGACGAGGATAGCGATATCCACGAGGAAAGAGTGATTAGAGAAGTACCTCGCATTCTGAGGCAAAGATCACGCAACTCTTTCCGTCCTGTGGAGCCGTCCACAGTGACCTCAATCATTCGGGCACTTGGTAACAAAAAATCTCCCGGTCCTGATGGCATCAGAGCCACTCATCTTAAAAACCTACCACAATCCGCTATAGACCTGCTTACTATATACAACTCCTGCCTCAAGCTTTCATACTTCCCAGCCACCTGGAAAATAGCTAAAATCATCACTCTTCCTAAGCCCAACAAAAACCAACTCTTTCCTCAGAACCACCGACCTATATCATTACTAAACATCCTTGGTAAAATCCTTGAGATCCTCATAAACACTTCTCTCCAAAAATTTCTTAAAGACAATAGTACCATCATTCCTGAACAGTTTGGCTTCCGTGCGCAGCACAGTACCACCCACCAAGCTGTCCGGCTGAAAAGATCTCAGGGCGCGCTCCATCAGGCACCATACAGGCGCTGTGATGCTAGATATTGAAAAAGCTTTTGACAGGGTTTGGCATGACGGGCTCATATTTAAACTACATGCATATGGCTGTCCTGGTCATCTACTAAAAATGATCAACAGTTACCTCCGGGGCAGGAAGTTCTATGTCGTGGTGGAAGGAGCTGCAAGCCAGTTCAAATCAATTGAAGCAGGCGTACCCCAAGGTTCGGTCATAGCTCCAATATTATACACATCTATACTAATGACATTCCCCACCAACCAGGCGGAGAATTAGGCCTTTATGCCGATGACACGATGGTCTACCGATCCTGCCGCAGCCAAAAATTCATCGCACGGAAGCTCACACAACACCTAGAGCTATAACACGCTGGTGCAACAAATGGAAAATAAAATCAATGCTGACAAATCCCAAGCGATCATGTTCACCACAAAAAGATCTCTTCCCCCAAACATGTGTCAATCGGACGGCAAAGACCTCCCGTGGCGAGACGCAGTCACTTATTTAGGAATTAAAATGGACAAAAAACTGACTTGGAGCAAACACATCAAAACTATGCAATACCGCCACAGCTAGACTCACCAAACTCTACCCCCTCCTCAAAGGAAACGGCCTCAAAGAAAACAAAAATGCAAATTATAAGTCAGTAATCCGCCAGCGCTTCTATATGGTTCGGAAGTATATAGCATGGCAACAGACTGGCAACTTAAAAAAATCAAACATCCAAATAGATATCTAAGAGTCATAACAGACGCCCCCGGTACATGACAAACGCACAAATACATCATGACTTAGGCATACAAAAAATGACAGACTATATTAAAGACAATCCAAAATTTTATACAAATCTCAAGCTTCGTCCCACCATTAATAAAAAACCTAGGACAAGAAACACCATATGACGATAACTACAACAGACCAAAACTAACGCTGACGAGAAACTACAGATACTAAAAAAAAAAAAAAAAAAAAAAAAAAAAACCACACACACAGACGATAGTAACTAAGACATGACTAAGACAGCCAATTCGCAAAACCCTAGACAGAAATAAGTCAGAGGACATCAAGGTCTTGGAACTTAACACCTACATTGGCTCAGGCCAAGCTAGATGATGGCTGGCTGGCTGGCTAATGGGAAACATTATATACTACATATTTTCTCAAAAGAATGCAAATATAGAGGACTATTGGGTCCAACTTGTGGTACATTCAAGAAAAAAAAATGAGAAAGCTCCCCTCGCAAACTATTTAGAGAAAATTATACTGTTTAAATAAATAATAAATAAAAGAAGAATGAGTGCGTGAATCTGAATAAGTGTATGGTATTTAAAGAATGTTTCTTGTGATTAAATTGATGTAACTGATTGATAATGAAAAATGTATGTAATAAGTTTGGAAAAAAAGGTATATATAAAAATATAGAACCAGGCCAAGAGCCAACTGTCTGGAGAGCGAAAGGAAGGGCTGAAGGGGAGGAAGGAGACCCAAAAATAAAAAAAAGTAGCTGTACCCACGAATTCATCCACTTGCAGTATGAGAATTGTGCTCATAATTCAGTGATTTGGTTGCTCACTTGGTTAAGTTACGTGATTGGTCCCCCGTTTCTGGTTGAGTTTTCCGACCTACATCGGGGACATTCGTCGGCGGGCAAGCGCAAGACTACAGGAATTATTCCCTTTTTATTTTATTTATTTATTTCCATTTACATCGACCAGCATCTAGAGGCTAAACTGGGCCGCAAATCTTCCCTTAAGACCATGTTTTTTTAAAGTTATGTTAAATACTATTAATGTAAATAATCCGATAAATAAGGTAGCAACTAAAACAGGAAGAAGTTATAGTTAATCAATCAGCACTAAAAACTACACTAAACAACACAAAAAAACGAAAAAATAAATTCTCCTAATCCTACTCATTGAACTATGTACTAAACAGTTCTTTGACTGTCCAGCTTGTGAATGAAGTCTCATTCTTATTCTCACATCCAGGTGGTTGGTCGAAGGGTGAGTGTGTGACGTGAGCCAACAGCTCTCACTCCTGGTATCGACTGCGGTGGAGACCCCACCTCTTCAGGAAGCTGCCCTCCTGGAATACATGAAGTACTCCAGCAGTCACTAAGAAGTGAGATACCTCTGGAAACTCAAAGGTGGCTACAGCAGGTCATGATGGATGTCTACGTCGGTTTCCGCCCTCAGCTTTCTTCCGCTCCAGATATTTCTGTTTTTCAATTTGAGAGGCTATTTCCGCACCTTCATTTAGATAGTGCCATAGTCTTTCTGAACGCAGTATATCAAAAATCCTCAGACCCTGTAGCTGTTGTTGCTGAGTGATTCTCATCTCTGCTGTTGTTCTGCATTCCCACACCACGTGCTTGGTGTGCTTTCCTCACCACACTCGCAGTTACTAGTTGGTGTAAGTCCACGTTGTTTAAGAAGCTTCTGTATGGTCATGACCGGTTATGTATTGGATTAGCCCTGGAGAAGTTGTAGGAATTTCATGCTGATTCGTTCAGCTACAGATGGAAACATGTCGTACGTTCTACGACCTGTTGCACTAGTGTCCCACTCGTTTTGCCATTCCTCAATCAGTACATTCCACAATTCCTTTTTTGTGCATACTTCTTTTCCAGTTATTTCCACCACCTTGTCCATCCTGTTCTTTCTCAGCCAGTACATTGCTCCTCGTCTCCTCACTTCTAGATCTAGGGGCAGTACACCTGCTGCTACTGCTAGAGCTGCTGTTGAAGTTGTGCGATATGCACCCGTCACCCTGATGAGTATCGTTCGTTGAAGCCTCCGGATTTTCTCCCTCGGCTTAACCTTTGTGACGTGCTTGGCCCAAACGCTCGCAGCGTAGCCGACAATGGATGCAAGTATCACATTATTGTATGCTGTCATTACCAG
>JARYHS010013631.1:152279283-152373074 GCA_031002005.1 Vandiemenella viatica | reverse complement strand
ATTGATTATAGAAAGTTGTTGGTAACGAAGTATTGGTCCCAAACGACACAGAGTCGGCATAATATGTCAGGAAAGTTATCACTATATCATTCTACCCAACGAACTGTCTCTTGAAGAGAATCAGTTTCAACATATTTCTGTCCACTATTCGATAAATTCTCAAAATTTCGTGACTACAACTGTTAATCGTACATAAAAAAATGTCCTGTGCCCTTCCTACAGATTTTCTTGTCAAATTCCATCAATATCGATATAAACATTTAGTCGTCAAAATGAAACAAAGAGACAGAGACTTACTTCCGCATTTATAGTATTATTACTGCAGATCACACTGACTGCGAACAACCCCTGAGGGATCATTATAATGTAAAAAGTGTACACCTACACCATTGCAAGACTACCTACGATTTGCCTCGCATTGAACCCTAGATTTGTGATATCTACAGTTTAACATTCAATCCGGATAACCGACGGTCCAGGCGTGACTCTACGATCAAAAACAATTTTTAAAATCTTTGTCTACACAGAGATTTGAACCGGTGATAACGACCAAAACAGCAGTAAGCAAGCGCGTTGAGTACTGAGCTACCAGACCGCTATATGGAAATACAGTACAGAGACCTACACAGCATACGCCTCTGTTTTACACCGTTCAGTAATTTTTCGAAATTATAAGACAACATGTATTATTTATACAGAAAAATATTTCAAGCTAATGTAGACAGTAATTTTCTCCTTGTTCAAAGGAAAAGTGTGCAAACTTTCATCGAAATCGGATGAAAACTGTGGATTTGTATGAAGAACAAACAAACCAACAAACAAACATACAAACAACAACAACAACTCGAGTCAGTATTCGCATATGTTAGTGAGCTATACTGCGAGTTAGCGTATGCGATCTCTGAAGCGATCAAACTGCGAAGGTGAAGGTGGGCTTCCTCCTTCTTCTTTTTGGTGTGCCTTTGCCTTTCCTCTCCTTCCTCCAAGCGCTAGGGTATCACCGCCACACGGCCCACTTCCAGGTGGAGTGGGACCCCCTGGCGTGAGTGTTAGGGTGGTGCCTGACCCCAGGAACCCAGCGATTTTAATATGGGGCCAGCATAACACTTCTGAACCCATGGCTTCATGGTCAACACAGCAGCTCAACAGCAAAATGAACGCGGGCCTAGACAAGCACATCAATGCGGATTCTATCGCTGAATCCAGTATGGACTATTATAGCGAATCTACTTCAGATGAGGAAGCAGACATGGTCGTAGAGCAGGACCAGTCTATCACATCTAGAAAAAGAACGGCAGCGACAAACGACGAGCAGTAGTGGACAAAGAAGAAAGCCACTTGCACCTCCTTCAAGGCTATGAAGAACACCTACATGAAGACTGCACGGACAAACAGAGTCGCGGATGCGGATGGCTTTGTTGAACCGCGACACACTGCTCCCGCTGCAAGACTGAGGACTAATGCTTCTGCATTTCCGACCTGCAACCAATTTGCCTCCCTCCAGACGGAGGAACAACCAGAAAGCAGTGGCGGCAAAAGTTACAGGCCTGCACCACTGATATTGAACGATAAAGACAACTACATGAAACTGTACCAGCAATTGAAGACCCTATGTAGTGATGGGTTCTCAGTTAAAACAGCAGGTAAAGACCTTTACAAGATCTAGACAAAGACAGCAGCTGAACATAATGTGGTCACAGGATACGCATCCTTCAACCAGATCTCCTTCAAAACTTTTCCTTCAGCGGAGGAAAAGTTCCTAAATGTCGTCATCAGGGGGATGCCCTTCAGCATCTCAACAGAAGAAGTTAATGAGGAACTAGCAGAACGCGGCTATGCCGCAAGAACCGTGGTAAGGCTCCGTTCCCCCAAGACCAACCAAGAGGTCCCGCTGGTCCTGGTTATACTTACCGACTCTGCAGAAAACCGGGGTGTTTTTAAAATGACTGCACTCTGTGCCCTCAGAGTCACAGTTGAAAAGGTGGGTAGCATGAGGTGTTCTCCCCAATGTTTTAATTGTCAGGGAGTAGGGCATGTCGCCAGGCACTGCTCAATGCCTGACAAGTGTGTGAAGTGTGCTGCGGAACATTCCTCGAAAGACTGTGGTATTAAGAAAGGCGATACTCCACCTAAGTGCGCGAACTGTGGCAGCAAGTTGCAGGAAATGTTCTGCCTTCGGTATATTCAAGGCAAGGCAAGGCAAGGCAAGCAAAAGCCAATAACTCCCTGTACCTCGCCGCCATTCGGAAACAACAGAGGCAGAAGATGAAACAAGACAAAGCATCAAATGCCAACCAAACTACTAAGGACTCAACGAGTGCTACCTATGCGGAAATGGCCACCAATCCACCCGCAGAAGTCTCACAGAATGATACAAACAAATTAAATTCAGGATGTAACCTCTCGCCTATGAATGTACCACCTGACAATGACAGGAGGAAAACAGATTCGCGTGGAAAGCGACCACCGGACCTAACAAGAAAGGGCGCAGCAAAATACTGCCGGCAGAACACGGAAAGTCAGAATGACGATTCAATGCTTAGTATGGTGCAATCACTACTGGAAGCTGTCATCACTATGATCCAAGACATTCCGCGGCAAATTACTGCTGCAGTTCAGTCAGCTCTAGAGGTTGTCCGCAAAGATACAATGAATCTGCACGATGGCCAGAATTGAAGACATTTCAATCTGCTCCTGGAATGCCAACGTCCTGTGGCGCCAGTTGGGAGAGTTTAGAGACTTTTTAAGAGGTGAGGGCATTGACGCCTGTCTAGTCAATGAGACCCACATAAAGAATGGAATTAAGGCAGTTGTACCAAATTATGCATGCTACAGGAACGACCGTCTGACAGCAGGGGTTGGAACAACCGTCTACGTAAGGAACACAATCAGGCACTACCCGATAGTCCTAACAGAGCTAGCAACTATTGAAGCAAGGGAGTTGCTGTCGAGACCACTCGCGGCAGACTGGTACTCATTTCCATCTACAGAGCTCCCAGGGGACTCCTAGCTGAAGATGATGTAGCTGCGCTCCTTCAGTTGCGAGGTCACATCTTCATGGCAGGGGATTTCAACGATTAGCACACGGCTTGGAATTCCAGAGTTACGAACACTAGTGGACGTCGGCTCCTCCACGTAAGTGAACCTCACGAAGCAATAGTGTGGGGTCCCACTGAACCCACCATTTTCAACCATGGCTTGCCAGATATACTGGACATAGCCATCACAAAAGGACTCCACCACAATATTGGTGTAACAACCAAAACTGCGTTGTCCTCTGACCCACGTCCCTGTCATATTCTACCTGACCACAGACATCTTGGCACGGGGGAGCGACGAAACCACAACCTGAGACGCACCGACTGGGACGTCTTCAAGGAATAACTTACCAGACGTGTCCAAGAGGCACCGACACCGACAACTACAGGACCGGATGTCACCATGGCTAACTTAGCCTCGTGGATTAACTAGGATGTTGAAGTAGCTACACCTGCTTCCAGAAAGCCGCCAGCCAGCTCCACACAACTTCCACCTGACATCAAGGAGGCAATCACCCTCAAGAACAGAGCTACAAGGGAGTGGCAGGTCACCAGGGACCCCACAGCCAAGAGAGCTATAAACAGGATGCGGCGAGAGATAAAAGCAGCCCTCGAACAACACCGTACACGAGAATGGTCCGTCAGGGTCACGTCCCTCAATACAGAAGATGGTTCTGCGTGTAAGGCAACTAAGGAGCTAATGCGCAGAAAGGACAAGATCCCGCCTCTGATGATAGGGAATCAAGTGGTCTGTGAGCCTGTGGCTAAAGCAGACGCACTGGCAGATCATTTCGAAGCCAACGTCCGGCCCATCGAAGTACCCCAAGATGTTGTACACATCCGACATGTAGAAGACCGACTGCAGCGATTTCTAGTAGCCGAACAGCAGGCAGACGACGCAATAGATGAAATTACGGAAGAAGAAGTCCTAACAGCACTCTCACACGTCAACGTCAAGAAAGCAGCCGGGCACGATGGGATTGGGGATACCATATTGAGACATATGCCTCCTGCTGCTGTAACCTTCATCACAGTGACCTTCAACGAAATTATGGCGAAGAGGCCAATTCCCACAAGTATGGAAACACGCCGAGATAGAACCGGTCCGTAAATCAGGCAAAGACAACAGGTCTCCTAGATCTTACAGACCTATTAGCCTACTGCCCACAATTTCCAAGATCTTTGAGAGACTGTACCTCAAAAGGTTTCATAGGGTATTGGAAAATGAACAAATCCTGCCCGATGAATAATTCGGGTTTCGAAGGAACAATTCGGCACCTCAACAACTTCTCAGAGTGGTGGAATCTGCCATGGGAGCCATAGACAAGAGGGAGTACTTTGGTGCGGTGGTCTTTGATGTGTCACTTGCCTTTGACTCCGTCTGGCTCGCTGTCCTTCTATCCAAACTGTTGGTACAAGGGGTACCCATGACACACGTGAGGCTCCTTAAGAGCTACCTCTCTGACAGGACCTTCCGCGTCATACTGGACGACGCAGTCTCCTCTGAGAAGATCATCAGTGCTGGGCCCTGTCTTATACAACATCTACACCTCAGACCTCCCTTGGACAGAACAAGTCGAGTCTGCCCAAAATGCTGATAACAATGCTTTCTTCACCAAAAGTATCAGAGCCACGCACGTGAGGACCAAGCTCCAGCGGGCGTGCAACAATATAGAACACTGGCCGACTAAATGGCGTATATCATTCAATGCCACAAAGAGCCAAGCTCTTATAGTCAGCAGACGGACCATTCCTTACCTGGAACCCCTCAACTTGTTTGGAGAAAACATCGAGTGGACGCCTACTGCCAAATACCTAGACGTCACTATGGACAGGAGACTGACGTGGAAAACACACGTCAGGAACCTCCGTAACATGGCAATCGGTATAATGACAGTTTTATACACCATTCTGACCCCCTTATCATCACTAACACCGCATCTTGGGATACGACTCTACATTGCTTTGATAAGACCAATAACAGAATATGCTACAGTAGTTTGGAGTAGTGCTGCTGACTCTCACCTCAATTTACTACAAACTATACAAAATCGAGCCATTAGATAAGCTTATAAAATGGCGCGAGAAACTCCAACACTCCGTCTACACGAAATCAGTGCCCAGTGGACTACCGCGCCTCAAAGACAGATTCCGCAAATTAGCTGCGAAATTCTACAAGGAATGCAGCGAATCAGGAAACCCGCTTATTGCCAACCTGGGTAAAACAGTGCATCTAAACAACAACTTAAGATGGCCTGAGAAAATTCTCCGTGAGTTATAAGCTCCCACAAAGACGCGCCAGGATAAGACTAATCCGCTAATGACACTACCGATGGCCGAAGAAGGAATGATGTTCAAAGCAGAATAAAATTAACAAAAAGAGCCATCATGATAAAGAGGAATTTATCAGTTTCAAATAGTGATGTAGGCCTCCGAAAGAAGCTTTTAAAAATCTATGTGTGGAGTACTGCATTTTATGCCAAGCATGGACTTTAGGAATAGCAGCAGGAAAATTAAAGCATTTGATATGTGGTGCTATAGAATGACGCTGAAAATTAGGTGGGCATGTAGAGTACGTGATGAACAAGTTTTTGAAATGATGGGTGAGAAAAGATGTTTGTGGAAGATGTTTACTGAAATAAGCGACAGGATGGTAGTTCATATTTTGATATATGCAGGATTGGTTAATGTATTAGTGGAAGGTACACTTGAAGATAACAAGTGCAGACAGAGACAGAAATTAGAAAAATCAGATAATTGAGGACGTAGATCCTAAGGAGTGTATTGAGATGAAGACGTTAGAGATAGGATGGCGCGGTTGTTTGTATCAAACCGATCAAACGACTGATTACTGCAAAAAAAGTACTAATTAGTTTACTGATTTTTGTTCCTATACGCCACTGTCTACTGTATACATATATAATGTGCGAAATTAGTTTCCGCAGTTAAAGATCTTAATAAATAACTCCAGAACTTGTTATTTATAATTCTGACTGGAAGGAATGTCACTCGCTTTGCGGGGACAAAACATTATGTGTGGACAACCATTAAAATGATGTCTTTCCATTCTATGGTGCAAGTAGTGTCCAATCTGCATTCTCTATCCCCTGTAAAAGAGATCAGATGTTGCGCAAACTGTAGAACAATCTGGGTTTACTCGGCCTCCATATTTTGCAATAGTAGCAGTATTCTTGACATTATTACAGGGCTGTTAATTCAGAGAACTTGTGGCTCGTTTGTTTAAGACACGTATCATGAGAAAGGGAGGTCTCCGATTTTGGCGTGATGCGCCTTAAAACCGACCAACGTCACTGGTAAAGCTTTTCTTAGATACTGTGAAATATATTAGGATGTTCCGTGGTTAAGCTGTTGTTTGTCCGTGTGTCGCATTCTAGTGGACGTGGTTTCCAGTAGCTGTCCAGATTTCATTTTTCCGAGATTTCACTAAAACACTCCAGGTGAAATCCGGAATGCTGCCATAAAAAGTGCAATGGCCGAATTACTTAAGTTACTTCTTATTTCTGCATCCCTTCACTAATAATCTCATCGTCAACAAAGCGCAGATAAACGAGAAAAAAATTCGGTAATTCCGTGAAATGCTGCGTCACTTATAATAAATACCGACATGCGCTATCACTTTTGGTGAGTTCCATATAAATGCTCTTTATTTTTAGCTGGATGCATGCAGAAACGTTCAAACAAGTGTGCCCAGTGAGCAATAATGCAGTAAGCTTTATTGCTCTCGCAGGCAGTTTAAAAATGTTTTGTTATAAATAAGTTTTGTATAGCAACTCGATTTAAGTTAAAATTGATCTTCTGCCGTATAACACAGTTTGTCCTACATTTATCAGAAAATTTTTGAAAACATTTATAATTCAAATTAAAAATTATGATAATTTATATTTAAATTAAACAAATTATATCCATAACATATCTCAAGCTTCTCAAGCAAGTTCGCTGCGGAGGGAGTCACAACAACCTGATTTGTACACGTCCGCGTGACGCAACGCCGACGTGTGCAAACTGTGGCTCTGACCACAACGCCAGATATTGGAGATGCCCTACAAGAAGAAAGCTTCAAGCAGCCATTAGAAGCCGTCAACGCCAGCGCCAACCCAGTCACTCCCAACGAATGGGAAGACCGGAAGGACCTCAGAGATGGTCATCAAGCCACTTGAATAATCATCCGCCGACCAACTCAAATGACCAACACTGGCACCAATGCTGTAATCAAGAGCCAAGACGAGCAAATCAACTGGGGAAAATCGTCTTGTTAACACAACTGATTGTGGCAATGATCCCCAACTGACCACATGAAACCAGTTAGCTATCGAACGAATAAGAATTTCAAAACGGTTTCCACACAGGTTGTAATCAATACGGTCAAAGCCGGTTTTCCCCCAAAGTGTACAGTTCGCGAAAATAAAATCCAATCCATCACCATCAGTGAAGCTACAGATAAAGCTACAAATCGTAGCAGGGCTGTATAACGCCGTTGAGGCAGTGATTTAAAAAAAAAAAAAAAAATTCATAACCAGTTCAGTTACACCGCCCTCATTTCCTCAGTAATTGACTTGGCCAGTATTTCCGCGGTAGGTTAGAATTCGGTTCTAGTTCTCACACTTTTAATTTCAGATCTCCTCTATCTAGCTGTGCTGGAAGTGCGATTATACTTTCGTATAATGTGGCATTATGTCGTATTATGGTGACTTCTGTTTCATATTAGGGCTTTTGATATTTTTAAAAATATCGGAATTTCGATATATCGATATTTTTAGAAGTATCAATATCAGATTCGATATATCGAAGAAAAAGTATCTACATGTCTTCCCTACTTCATATAATCAATGTTACAAAAACAAATCGTGTATAAATAGGGTCAAGCCGTATAGCTATTTACTGATAAAAAATTGTGAGATATTCTTCTGAATCAAGTATTCAATTTCTGTGACAGAATGGTTTTTCATGGCTTTACGAATAATTATTTAAAAAAAAAAGGAAGTGGAAGAACTTTGTGGTTAAGCTATTTTACATTTTTACCGAAATGAAACGTATAATGTGTATTATTCACTCTAAGACTTGTAAAACCCAAAAGAGGTTCCAGGGAAATAAATATTGGCTTTTGTGACTTTGTAACACTGACAAAGCAACAAAGTAGAGGCAATTTTTAGGTAGAAATTTTACTATCAGAATATGCATTGTTTTATGTGGAATTTCTTTTTGTGGGTTGATAGCTTGTTCTGTATCGTCTTACTTTTTTTGATCTAAATTTTGCACCTTAAAAACATTTGTTATCTGAATTTATAAAAATTCCTGCTTACACCCAATTCTCATGTCGAAATGCTTCCATGGATAGCGTTGCCAGGTGTCCCGATTTTCGTGGTATGAAAACGGGTCCCGATTTACCCTCGACCGGGATGCCAAATGTCCCGATTTTTTTAACTAAGTGATAAAAACCCATCACACGCCTCAAATAATGTAATCGCGTGTCCACGTAAGACGCATCGTACCCAACCACCAGTGCTATTCAAAACTTACGGTACAACTGACCCCAATAACCTGCACATTGTGCCATAAACACTTTAGCATATTTAATTGAGTAGCATAATACCAGAAATGCAATGAGCACAAGAAAAAAGAAGGAGTCTCAGTTTAACAACATCGCTGAAATTATTTTTATTTTTTAACACCGATGATATGAGCACCCAAGAATCAAGTGATAGGTGTTCAAGTCAGAAACGCAAATCACTGGGTCAAGCACACCTTCTCATTCAGTTGTGAATCAAAACTCTATCGTACGTGTATAAAAATGCTGAAAAAATTGTCACTAGGAAGAACAAAGGCCAGTAGGATTAAACGTAATGGTTTAGGTTCAGCACCTATTGAAGAAACGATCGAAACTCTCTAAAATGATACATTTTGTAGTGTTGCTACAGTGGCCTCCAATCCACGGTAGTACAAAATGTTTTGTGCTGGCGGTATGATTTTACAAACCAACTACAAATTCAAATATTTGAGGTTTATGAAGACGCCAATGAAGCAGCATCAGACACGTATAAAGATTTAGTGACACAACTGTAGGAGCCCGTGGTGAATTTCATAATTATGTCATAAAGAAAGAAAGCTATGATAATTGCAATGAAATATAATACTGAATACAATTTTAATAAAAAAATTCAATATACTTATTAAGAGATTAAATAAATACTTAAAATTCATCTTGAAAATACATTGTTTCCAATAATATTTTGTTACTAGTCGTATACTAGCTGATTCCCACGACTTCGTTCGTGATTGTAAAGAATTTTTATTGACAGCTACCGACATATATCCACCATAGTGCACGATGGGAGACTCGTGGCTAATACCACACACAAATTTCAGTGATCTGCGCAGGGTACTTATGGCTGCAAAGTTAAATAGAGGGACATGTACGTCGACCAATTTCAACCCCCATATCTCCCACACCATTATAACTACCGTCATGACACCACCATGGTGCACGGTTAGAGACTTGAGATTAATACCACACACAATCACCAGTGGACTGCGCTGGGTAGTTTTGGCTGTGGAATAAAATATAGGGACACACATGCCTGTTTTTTATCAGGTCCACCATTTTCAACCACCATATCTACCACACCCCTACAGCAACCGACATGCAATCACCATAGTGCACGATGGAAGACGCCAGGCTACTACAACACACAAATGTCCGAGGTCTGCGCTTGTTAGTTCTGGCTGCAATGTGACATGTAGGGAAACAACGCCTATTGCAGAAATAGGAAAATGCCCTACATCGACCACTTAATTACGAAAATATCCTAGATCGACCAATTTCTTCCATCATATCTTAAACACTCCCATACCTATCGACAACCGGTCAACATTGTGCATGATCTGTGACCCTTTGCTACTACCATACATAAACACCATTGGTCTGTGCTAGAGAGTTTTGGCTGAAAAGTGATGTATAGGGACACATACTACGTCTTTGGTCGAAATATAAAAAAGCCCCAGGTCGACCACTTTAAACCACTATATTTCGCACACACCTATAGCTGCCGACATCTAACCACCATAGTGAACAGTGGGAGACGTGTTGCTACTACCACATACAAACGCCAGTCATGCGCTATGTTGTTGTGGCAGCAATGTGAAATATATAGACACATATGCCTTTATTCGAAATACGAAAATATCCCTGATCTACCCTTTTCAACAACCATATCTCCAACAGCCCCACAGTTACTAAAATTCGGCCAACGTAGTGCACGATCGGTGAATGTATGCTACTACCAAGCACAAACACCAGTTATTTGCGCTAGATAGTTTAGGTTAAAAAGTGAGACATCGGGACCCATACGACTTTGGTTGAAATATGCAAGTGCCCCAGCTCGACCATTATCAACTACCATATCTCCCTCACTCCCATAGCTACCGACGTCTAACCACCATACTGTACGAAGGAAGACTTGGTGCTACCTCCACACATAAACACTTGTGATCTGCGCTATGTAGTTGTGGAAGCAAAGTGAAATATACGGACACACGTGTCTTTGGTCAATATACGAGAATGTCCTAGATCGACAACTTTCAACAACCATTTATCCCAGACCACTTGAGCTATATTAAATCGGCGAACGTTGTGCACAATCGGTGATTTTTTGTTACTACCATACACACATATCAGTTATCTGCGCTGAATGCTTTTTGCTAAAATATGATACATATGGAAACACATGTCTTTGGTCGAAATGTGATAGTGCCCCAGGTCGATCACTTTAAACCAACATATCTCCAACTCCCCAATGGCTATCTGCATGTAACCATCATAGTGAACAATGGGAAACTCGATGCTACTACTACACAGAAACACCTGTGATCTGCGCTATGTAATTGTGACAGCAAGAGGAATATACGGACACATATACCTTTGGACGAAATACGAAAATATCCTTAATTGACCACTTTAAACCACCATATCTCCCACAACCCCACAGTTATTGAAATTTGTCCAACGTTGTGCACGATCGGTGAATGTATGCTACTACCACATACGAACACCAGTGATTTGCGCTGGATACTTTTGACTAAATACTGATACATAGGGACACACACGTCTTTGGTCGAAATGTGAAAATGTCTCAGGTCGAACACTTTCAACCAAGATATCTCCAACTCCCCCATGGCTATCTATATGTAACCATCATAGTGAACGATGGGAAACTCGATGCTAATACAACACGCAAACACCAATTGTTTTCGCTATGCAGTTTAGGCAGGAAAGAGAACTATAGGGACACACAAGCACTAAGATCGTTGGCTTACTTAATATATGTTAACCGAGTTTTCACATTTAAAGCTATAAATAAATGGCCCCAGAACACCCTAAGGAGAATTATGAGAGAAGGGAATATCATTGGCTATGCTAAAAAAAACAAAAACAGAAAAAAACTTTGAGTCGCATAGTCGAGAAAGTCACAGTTAGTACTCAAATGAAGCATTTTTTCCATTCCGTGTTGTATGAAAAGACAATTCCATTATTTTCATTGCCAAATGATTGAGCGTGGTGGGTGAATGGTGACACTGTGGCATCGTATTCGGGGTGACTAGTATTCGATCACTTGTCCGGCCCAACTGATTGAGATTTTACATGGTTTCTTAAAATGATACCAGATGAATGTCGGAATGGTGTTTACAAAAGGGACATTGCCGAGTTTCTCACCAGTCCTTCCCCGTAGATTCCGTTCTCTAGTCATATTAACGTCTATATAAATGTATCCCATATTTTAAGCCACGACATGAGGTATCCCTGTGTGTAATCTTCATAGAATCCTCTTATTTTTTAATGCCATGACTTCTATGGCAGATATAAATGGGAACCCAGTAAGGAGCAATTCAAAAAGTTTTTTCCTTCACAGACGGTGTCAGCCAAAACAAGAAAAACAAAAAGATAAAAACAATAATACATAAAAAACATGTTACTACTTACCTACAATTAATTCTGGAAACATTTTTCAACTAAACTGAAACATATAGATGATACAACGATATTATAAAGTGTTTACTGCATTATGCAGCCTACCAACTAACACTATAGCGCCAGAGATATGCCTGGATGGCCAACGAGGCCGAACCACTGATAACATATCGTTAATTTGTTTCCCTAAGCTGTCTCTCACAATAAAACTATCTTCCTCATGACATGTTGTAAAATATTTGGAATTTTTGTTCGTACTCACCTTTCGCATCGAACACCAAATAAAGCTCAGTAATTTGATATGCGTGATCTGACAGCTGGCACCGACTCCAAAAACAACTAATTAATATAAAAGTTTCAATAACAGTAATGTAAAATATTGTCCATTTAGATTTACTTTCGTCTAAGCAAGGTATAAAGTTATTTTAAAAAATTTAGTGCCCTTTTTTAAGGCGGTTTTTATGTTTTTAAACAAATAATTTATCGGAGACGTTTCTCAATCATTTACATTCAGATTCCTACATTATACACTCCAATAATTATGGCACCATACCCGCTTGCTGAATTCTGTTTCATATACAAATATTTGCTTGCAGTAGGATTTTCTGAACTATCCATTGCAGATCATACGTACGACTAATCAACTATTTGTTGCTGCATCATAAATAAGATTTCTTTTTAGATGACGTAATTTTGTACGAAAAACTGAAGCCTTAAGTACAGGTACTGAGGGCAGTACAATTACTCTCTGGTAGTGAAGCCACGAATTAAGATACAACAATCATATGCTATCTTATTTCAGTTCCTGTATAGCACTCCTTAAAAACTAACATACTCTTATTCTTCACGCAGTTTTGCTCATTACCAATGCACCGACTCTTTTTGTAATAGTTATTTATTAAGGCAAGAATTTCATCCTAGTTTCGTTCTCGGATATCGTTGATACTTTTACTCAAATAGTAGATGTTAATCATTGACAACGTTATCTATCCAGACAGTTGTTTAACCCGTTCGTAAATATGAATTTCAAGTAAGATCTGTGAAACTAAACATATATGTCCCTGCCCGTGGCTCGACAGAAATAGGTAAGCACATATTTCCATGAATTAGTCAGTGTTTTATAATCATAAATAGTAAATTCAAATTTATGTACAAATTCAATATAGTATAATCTAGAAACTTTTTTAAATATATCACATTTTTTGAAAAACTAAAGCCACGATTATGACTTGAAAAGGGTAATGGCCGAATTACTTCCCTTCCTGGCCCTAATGCAGTTCCCTTCACTAATGGTCTCAACGTCGACAAAGAGTGGATTCATAAGAAACACGAATCGGTCATTCCGTCGGATACTGTCACTTATCAAGATAAAATGTATTCTATATTTTAAGCCCCTACGTTAACTATTACTGTGTAAAAATTTCGCAGAAATTCTATCTCTGTTTTTTAGCCTGACGCATGCTCAGACAAAAAAACACGTGTTCCCAGTTTTCAGCAATTCAATAATCTTAATTTCTCTCGCAGGCAGTTTAAAAACCGTTTTATTGTAAGTACTTTATAAATGGTTTTTTATTTTGGTCACTAAATAACTGTTTGTTGCACTGCTTGGAAATTATCCGGAATTTTTTGAAAATTTTAATAAAACGTGAATTATCTCTACAACTATTGTATCTGTTGATTTGTATCCACTTAAGTTACACCGTCTTCAACCCCTCATTTCTTGCGCAGTTGACTTGACCATTACTTCTGCGCTAAGGATTGAGGTACTGCAACACTTTTTCGTTTCCATGATTGGTGCCGGTAGCTGTGCTGAACTCGCTGTAGACATTGACATGTGTATCTGCGTCTCTCTTTGTGTATGTAAGCGTAAGTATGGTGATCCCTGGCTTTAACTCGTCTGGCTGATGATTTTTGTAACGCGAGTTCTGTACTGTTAATCATTGGTAACGACAAATCTGTCCTACTTCATCGTTTCCATGATGCTTGCTGTTGTTTATGTGGATCTCGCTGTATGCTTCTAAGTGTGTGTGTGTTTGTCTCTCTCTGGGTATATATGCGTAAATATGGTCAGACCTTCATTTAACTCGTTTGACTGGATTTAGGATGTGCTATTCATTTCCTCCACTGATGTGTGTGTCTTCTTCCTCTGTGTTAGTTCTATATTGGTACTGGTTGTTGTTTCGAACTCGCTGTAGGCATGGAAATGTGCGTGTGTGTGATTCCTCTGTGGATTTAAGTCTAAAATATATGGTTATAGAATTATACTCACCATCAATGTGTGCTTCTTACCATTGTTTCAGGGTTTAGGCACTCTCCCATTTCACTGTGCTGTTTACAGTTTACTGCCGTCTGTGTTGACATACAAACTGTAAGTTCTATCTTGGTGCTGGTTGTTGTGTCGAGCTCGCTGTAGGCATGGAAATATGCGCGCGCGCGTGTGTGTGTGTGTCATTTCAACTGTTTACTGCCGTCTGTATTGACATGTGAACTGTGAGTTCTATCTTGGTGCTGGTTGTTGTGTCGAGCTCGCTGTAGGAATGGGAATGTGTGTGTGTGTGTGTGTGTGTATGATTCCTCTATGGATTTCAGTCTAAAATATATGTACATAGAATTATACTCACCATCAGTGTGTGCTTCTAACCATTGTTTCAGGATTTAGGCACTCTCCCATTTCACTGTGCTCTTTACAAATTACTGCCGTTTGTGTTGGCATACAAACTGTGAGTTCTAACTTGGTGCTGGTTGTTGTGTCGAGCTAGCTGTGGGCATGGAAATGTGCATGTGTGTGTGATTCCTCTGTGAAATTGAGTCTAAAATATATGGCTATAGAATCATACTCATCATCAATGTGTGCTACTAACCAATGTCTCAGGGCTTTGGCACTGTCCCATTTCACCGTGCTGTATACAGTTTACTGCTGTTTGTGTTGGCATACAAACTGTGAGTTCTAACTTGGTGCTGCTTGTTGTGTCGAGCTCGCTGTAGGCATGGAAATGTGCATGTGTGTGTGATTCCTCTGTGAAATTGAGTCTAAAATATATGGTTATAGAATCATACTCATCATCAATGTGTGCTGCTAACCAATGTCTCAGGGCTTTGGCACTGTCCCATTTCACCGTGCTGTATACAGTTTACTGCTGTTTGTGTTGGCATACAAACTGTGAGTTCTAACTTGGTGCTGCTTGTTGTGTCGAGCTCGCTGTAGGCATGGAAATGTGCATGTGTGTGTGATTCCTCTGTGAAATTGAGTCTAAAATATATGGTTATAGAATCATACTCATCATCAATGTGTGCTACTAACCAATGTCTCAGGGCTTTGGCACTGTCCCATTTCACCGTGCTGTATACAGTTTACTGCTGTTTGTGTTGGCATACAAACTGTGAGTTCTAACTTGGTGCTGCTTGTTGTGTCGAGCTCGCTGTAGGCATGGAAATGTGCATGTGTGTGTGATTCCTCTGTGAAATTGAGTCTAAAATATATGGTTATAGAATCATACTCATCATCAATGTGTGCTACTAACCAATGTCTCAGGGCTTTGGCACTGTCCCATTTCACCGTGCTGTATACAGTTTACTGCTGTTTGTGTTGGCATACAAACTGTGAGTTCTAACTTGGTGCTGCTTGTTGTGTCGAGCTCGCTGTAGGCATGGAAATGTGCGTGTGTGTGTGTGTGTGTGTGTGTGTGTGATTCCTCTGTGGATTTTAACCTAAAATATATGGTTATAGAATCATATTCACCATCAATGTGTGCTTCTAACCATTGCTTCAGGGCTTAGGCACTCTCCCATTTCACTGTGCTGTTTACAGTTTACTGCCGTTTGTGTTAGCATACGAACTGCGTTTCTCACTTTTTCACTATATACACTTCGGGATAAAAATTATTTAGGGGTGAGGGTGATGGGGTGATGTACCAGAGAAGCGAAGGACTTGGGTAAAAACCCACAGTAAGATCAATACTTGAATATAGTGGTGTAGTATGGAGTCCACATTTTTTGTACATCAAATGCAGGGTGCTAAGGAGGGCAGCTAGATTTATTAGTGGAAAACATTCAACAAGTGACATAATAAAGGAGCTGGGCTGGATGTCACTGGAAGATAGGAAGAGTGTTGGGGGCCGTATATGGCGTATAATGATTTTAGAATGGGTATTGGTGGAATAATTAGGAGTGGCGTATGAAGCCTAAGTTGGCCATGGCCACAATCTGTCACTAGACTTTAGGTGATGAGGACTGAGTGGATAAAATATCCAAACACCTACTTTCATATAACCTATATATATACAACAGTTCAAGTTTGGGCGCTGTCTTCGGCGTAATGGAACTAATGTCTACACCTATGATGACGTTTTGGATACTTGTCGATGTGTGGAGATCTTCTATGAAAATGCAGTTTATGATGTCTGTTTGATGACCATGGAACCACATATTGGTACCTGGAACCCCTGTTACTGATTAGGAGAAGACTGTGCGAATTTTGAATTTTTTGGTTTACTTTAACGCACGAATAAAACGTAACTCTGTCAGTAACTGATGTAAATCGGGGATTGTGAATCAGTGAAAAACAGAAGGAGGTTTGATAAAGTGCTGGGGGAGTATATGGCGTATGTTGACGATGAGGCTAGGGGTGGATCTTGGTGAAAGAATCAGGAGTAGTGCATAAAAGTGTAATGATGACTATCAGTAGGAGCTGGCACTATATTTCTTGCATAAGGGAGTGGGTAAATTTTCTATATCTCCTCCTTGCCCATAGGCGATGGTCTCAGGCATTCTGTGGCGAATCAGCATGTGCTGTGCTTAGCACTGCCTTAGCGTGACTCGATTTTTATCACATAGGATTGGTGTACTCTGCTGCGGACCGATTCCACAGGGGTGAAATTAGTAAGATTTTCAGATGGTGTTTCATTCCTGGAACATACGTGCTGTGCTGTAAAATACAGTTAAAAGGAAAGAAAAAGGTGGGTAAGTATATGCCACAGCGTATATCTCTCTGGATCTAGTGAATCACTGATGTGTCACATGGGATTGATTGAATTTGAGACAAAGTACAACTAAGGGCATTCAATTTGTGATTGCTTGCCACAGTTCTTACGAAAGCGTTACAGAACTGATACATAGATTTGTCTGAGTAGACAGACGATATAGGTTTGAGGTTGTTGGCAAAAATTACGAGTGCGATGAAATATTTAATACCAATGACAGCAGAGATAAGATTAGAGAAATAAGATGTCGTACTGATGATTATATGAATTTTTCTTTTCTCATTCCATTCAAGAGTTTTGCAATGGTGAAACTGGAAACTGATTTTTCTAGCCTTCGAGCTGGTTTGGGAAAGGCTTTGTTAATCATGTCACAAATATTTTCAAGTGGTCTCTTATGATTCCAATACACTTTTACCAGATTTTAAGGCCTATATCACGATGTTCTGACCATACAGTATTCGCTGTCTCAGGATAACTTGACAGAAACGACGCAGTCTATGTTAAATGAGTCTATATCGCATGGTTAGTGCCCAACGAGAACAAATTTTTGTGGTCTGCTGGGGCTGTTTCTGCTCCTGACGTCGTAATGTATTATCCACAGATGTGCTGTTGAGCTCTTCCTCGTGGCTACCTAGTTTCGTGACATTATACAGAGTTTGTGGACATTTTAGCTATCAAAGTGCTACTTGACTATCATATGGCTACAGTGCAAAAACTGATTGATATGCATGTTAATAATATTCATGTAGCTCAATGGACACCCAGTTCATCATTTGACTAAACGCTTCTAAGAAAATAACTTATTGCTTGTAATAATTTACTAATGTCTGATGAGGTTAATAATATAGTAATTAAATATTTGGGTGTTGATGGTACTACTTGTATGTGAGAATAATAAATAAAACATTGTATTTAATTCAGTTTTTGTTTCATTTCATCCACCACACATTACAAAATAAATATATTGTTGTTTTGTATATTCATGTTGGGTTTATGGGGCAGTCTCAAGAATAACTTTGCTTGACCAATCAGAGGATGTCAGCTCAGTATTATAGATTAAAAGTGATGACAGTCTTCTAAAAAGTTATTTCAGAAGTTAATTTATGTTAACCAAACAATTAAAGAATTATAAATGTCTGATATATCAACAACACACGACAAAATGATAGGAAGGAAATTACTGGTTTGGGAATAACGATTGTCAACAGCATGCAACCGCGCCCACATTTAAACCCCCACTCTTTGTTAATTTCGGCTATGTGAACTGCAGAGTATCCATGGTAATGCCATTATAAACAAAAAAAATTATGCTTGTGAAACGAGTGTATCTTACTTTTAATTCAATTAAAATAAATCAAACACGTTATATACTCTCTCAGTAGGGAAACAATGATCTTACATAATGTATAACGAACAGTCGCAGAGGTGTATGAGATATATGGTAAAGGGGGAGGGATGGGTTTCAAGTAAGGACTTGTTATTTGAGCCAAAAATATTATTTGCAGAAGAAAACAATGAGTTTTATCCAAAAAATACGAAAATATAATTTTAGAAGTTAATTTTATGGTAATTAAAAAGTTAACGAATTATAATAGTTCGATATATCAATGACACATGACCAAATGCTAGGAAGAAAATTACAGGTTGGGAATAATGAATGTTGAGGGATCCAGCAAGTACTGGACAATAAGATGCGCGCATTCCACACCAGTGAATCCGTAATGACACGCTCTGAATAGCGCCTAATGGAATCTTCCTGTATTGCATGTCGAGACGAAAATATTCTTGCGCGTCCTTCATATCGATCAGTGGTCTGTGACGTCACGTAAGCCATGCGGAATCGTCCGAGATACCGCTACTTGGCTGTGGCGGCGTGGTGTCAGATTGAGGTTGCGCTGTCCAGCCGTCGGCGTCCTAATTACCAAGTAGCGGTACAGACGGATATAGCCGTGCAAACTGAGGTTACCGCTGTCCGCTGCTGCTACCTCGCGGCACGTCGGGGCCTGGCGGCCACGCCCCCCTGCACTCTGATTGGCTGATTCGAAAGCCCGCCAACGCTTCCCATTGGCGGAGACTGGGAATTTAAAAAAAAGAAGTCCCAGCTCTCTCCTTGTCCTACTACTTCAGACCAATAATGGAGAACGCAGCATTGCTATTGACCAGTCCATCCCTACTAAAACAATGGAATACCAAACAAAATAATCACAATCATTAAAACCCAACTAGACAAATGGCAGTGTACAGTTTATTGCGACGACGAAACTTCTGACGCATTTACACCAAAAGCTCGAGTCCTACAAGGAGGAGAGACAGCGACAGCGTCATCTACATGACTTGCGCCATTTTGTCTTCACAGTACCAGGATAAAAGCTTCTACTGCTCTCTGTTTTTGAAATGGCTTTTTGTCCTAGTCATCAGTTGTTAGGATTGCCTGATGTTTTCTTGATCTCGACGTGGCATCAGGGTGGTGAAGAGCTGTGTGAGCAGCGTCACCACCACCGTTAGCTGGTCGCTGAGTCCGGTACGGCGGTGGCAGTGGTCGCCAGGTCGACCTTCTCGGAGGCCCGGTGGCTGCCTACTGGACCCAGGTAGATTAGAGTAGCGATTAACTGCTCCCGCCATATTAGAGCAGCGTATTGTGGAGTGTATTGCCTTTCGGCATTTACTCCTCAGCATTTTGTGACGGGTTTTGTCGTCGCTGTCGATTTGTCCTTATGGTTGGCTGAAGATGTTGTCTTCGGATGGCGGTGGCCGGTGGTCTTCGCGTAGGTGGAAGGGCCTGAGGGGTGACTCGTCGCCATTGGCGCGACTTCCCACAGCGGAAGTCGCGTGAGGAGCTCTGTGAGGAGCTGGATGAGAGGCTGCAGTCTATCATCCTGGCGAACGCAGGTATGCTGACAGAAAGCCTCTCTTCCGTGGCTTGTCTCTCCCGTGTCTTGAATCTTTTTCTTTGCTGTCGACTTGCTGGTGTTTTTTTTATATTTTTCACTGCCTCAGCGGCGTTTTGTAGCCTCGCTACTGTATGTAGCTTAATCTACTGTTTCGAATAGATTGTGTTGGATTCGCTATGATTCGCGTTAGGGAAAAACCCGGCTTTGACCGTTATAAACAGACTTTACGGGACACCCTTGAATGTTCTTATTAAGGATCGCTTGTGGTAGTTGATCCTTTATATCGGTGTCATAATTGTGCTAAGTGGCACTTTGAATTTGTGCCATTCCATTGGGAGTACTGTACCTACTGACTCCAATCTGTCAACTTCTGGGCGGATTGTATCAAGCCTGGTGAAAAATTTCTCTGCTTGACGAAAGATTTCTGCATGGATGGTAGGCTTATCGGTGATCTCGTGAAGAAGGTCTATTGGCGTGTAGATGCTCGCATGGCTAATCATTTTTAAGCATCTGTTCTGCACTCTTTGTAAGTGTAGCGGGGTAGATTTTCATGTAGTTCCCCAGACCTGGCAACCGTAAATAATGAAGGGTAAGACAACTGATTTATATATTCTTATTTTTGTTTCGAGTTTCAAGTCGTTGCTCAAGAAGATTGTTGTCAGATTCATAACCACGGCTAGGGCTTTTTTTTTCTGTCGAGGACATGTTGAAGGAAGAGTAGTTTACGGTCTAACGTTATCCCCAGGTACCGGTGCTCGGTAACCCAGGGCAACCTTTGCCCCATTAGCTCCAGCTGTCTTTGTAGGTCCGGTCGTTTAGCAGAGAAGTACACTGCGGCACATTTATTAGGATTCACCTTCACCTTATTTTCACGACACCAGAGACTAAAGGCGTCTAGGCCTGCTTGGGCGTTGGAAATATTTCTTTCGTGGTTACCTCCAGTTGCGTAGATGACCGTGTCATCCGCAAATTGTGCAATATAAACGTTGGGCGGGGTTCGTATGTCATTGACTTCAATGCTGAACAGATGAGGCGATAAGGCAGATCCCTGCGGTAAACCCACGTTAATTGTGAAGATAGATGATTTCTGGCCCTCGATTTGGACGAAGAACCTCCTGTCCTTGAGGTAGCTTGCTATCAGGGCAATATAGTAGTCAGGTATGTCGGTGTGATGCAATAGCCGATCTTTTAGTTTGGTGTGCCATACTTTGTCATAGGCTTTTTCAATGTCGACAAATATGGCAGCTGTTGATTTATTCCAGTTAAAACCTTTGCTGATTTGCTCGGTGAGCCTTACTAACTGAAGGGTGGCTCCTACTCGGTTTTGGAAACCGAACTGTTGTTTCTTGATTATTTGTCCAAACTCTAAGCTTGCTTTAATTCTCTTCAGCAGAATACGTTCCAGCAGCTTGGAGGTAGCAGCGAGTAAGCTAATTGGTCTGTAATTATTCGAAATTGTTTTGTCTTTACCCCTTTTGGGCAGATCTATAACCTTAGCCGTCTTCCATGCTGAAGGGAAGTAATGATGTAGGAGACATGCATTGAAAATTCTGGTGAGATGTACCAGACCTTTCCTTGGTAGGTTCTTTAGGTGAATATTGCCTATGCCATCGATCCCAGGTGATTTCTTTCTTTCTAATTTCTTGATGATTGTTCTCACTTCACCGGGTATTGTTAGTTCTGGCTGGTCGGAAGGGGGTCTGCTTAGTCTGTCCTCTACACGCTGAATTGTTGCGGCCTCCGCCTGTTCTTCCTCAGGAGTTAGGGGATAGACCACTTCTGTATGTTGGGCGGCAAAGTGCTCTGCCAGGATTTCAGCTATTTCTAACGGCAGAAAGCATGGACCTGCCGGGCCTGATATTGGAGATTTCGCTTCCTTTGGCTCTTTTAAGGATCGAATTAGGTCCCAGGCTTCCTTGTTTTCTAATAATGGGACATTTTATCTTCCCATCTTTCTGATCTTCTCTTCGTTAGGCGCGCGATGAGTTGGCGGGAGAAGTAATGAAATCTACGGCGGTCGGCAGGGTCACGAAAAAATTGCCAGAGTGTCCTGTAACGATTCCTTAGGTATCTCAGGTCTTCGAGTATGGCTGGCCGTTCTTGATAGACGTTGTTGTTTATGATGGTGGTGGTAACGGATGCTTTTCTTTCGGCTTCTTTGATTGTAGTACTGAAGTGGTTGATAGCCTTCTCGATGCAATCAGGCGACGATACATTGAAGGTGGTGTTTATTTTGTTGTGGATCTGTCTGGAGAAGTAGTTCCTGTTTGTTTCGGTTATTTTTTATGGCTGTTGTGTGGTAGAGTAAAATTCTTGAATTGAAGCACGACTGGATTGTGGTCCGACGAAAGATCTCTCCATGTTTGAAGGTGTATGTCATGAGTAATGTTTTTAGCTACGACAATGTCGAGGACATCCGGCTGGGCGTTACGGTGGTTTGGAATATATGTAGCCTCAGTGGGTCCGTAGACTTGTATGTTCCTCCTTTCAGACAGTTGATACAGTAGCTCTCCTTTAGCATTGGAGGTGCGTGAGTTCCATGCTGTGTGCTTACTATTTAAATCACCACCTATTATAATTTTTGCCAGGGCACAGTCTTCTGGAAAAAACTTTGGTCCCAGAGTAAAGGGAAGTTCTTGCGCTTATGCGCATCTCCTTCCAGGTCTTGAGGTTGTCATCAGGTTATTTGTCATTACTGGATTTGCCAAGTCCTTTTGGTATTTGCTTCAAGTTATTTTTTTTTCTGACTGGATTTATCAATCCTGTTACTGTAAACGTTCTTCTGGGGCGTCTTCATTTGCCAGTTTGACTGGCCATCTTGTTGTATTATGGTACTGCACGTGCTTTCCCAGTTATTGGATAAGTGGGTTCTCATGTATTGGGCATTGCTGGTAGAGTTTCTTTGCTGCACTCTTGAAACGTTCCTTAAGTTTTGGTAATCCGCTGATCTGGTGTAATTGAGCTGTTGGAGTGTCGATGGGTAGCTTGAAGGCATATCTGATTGCGTCGTTCTGGATGCGCTGGAGAGGCTTGATGTTGGAGGGGGCAGCATTGCCCCATACCGTAGCTGCGTATTCGAGAATGGGTCTGATTGCAGCTGCATAAAGCGTGATAGCGGTATGTGGATGCAGTGTTGAGGCCGGATTAAGGATCGGGTACAACCGTCTCAATCTGCTCATTGCTTTTGAATGTGTATTCTTTATGTGCTCCTTCCAGGCGAGCCTCCTGTCCAAAGTGACTCCCAGGTAAAGAGCAGTTCGGGTCCATTAGATGCTTTCACCTCGTATTTTGATGGACTGAAGAGAGGGTACTTTTCTTCTTGTTAAGATTATTGCTTGGCTTTTAGTAGCTTTAAATGATAATCGCCATTTCTTTGCCCGTGGTTCGATTTTGTCACAACCTCTTCGTAGCTTAGCCATGGTGTTTGAGGCTCTAATGCTTTTAGCATATAGGGCGGTATCATCTGTATATAGCGCACTTTCAGTCTGATCCGTTCTAGGTATGTCAGCTGTATAGAGATTATAAAGAACGGGTCCGAGGACGGAGCCTTACAGCACCCCTGCTTTGATATTCTTGACTGAAGAAACTGCATCCTCGGTGATGACGCGGAACGTACGTCCATTCAGGTAGTTCTTGATAAGTCTGATGTGAGGCAATGGTATCCCCTGTATCAGGATCTTATAAAGGAGACCTTCATGCCAGACTGAGTCAAAGGCACGACTCACGTCGAGTAAGACTGCACCAAAATATTCCCTTTTTTCAAAGGCGGTCATTGCAGATTCCACTAGTCTAAGTAGTTGCTGTGGAGTGGAATGGAGGCGTCTGAAGCCAAATTGTTCATTGGGTAGGAGTTTTGTAGCATTTATATGATGGAGGATCCGTTTGAGGTAAATCTTTCAAAAACTTTTGACAAGGTCGGCAAAAGGCTAATTGGCCTGTATGATTTGGGTGACCTCTTGTCTTTCCCAGGTTATGGTACAGGAACAATTTCGGCATGCTTCCACAATTTGGGATATTCTCCGGAACTCATGATTTTGTTGATAGCCGATGTAATGTTGGCGGTTACCACTGGCGGAAGATGTCGTAGGAGATGGCCGCCTATATTATCATGACCAGTGGCTTTATTAGTGGCGACGTGTCGGAGCAAGTTGGTAACTTCTTCTATGCTTCAGTGGGTCTAGCTGGATTTAGATGAATTTCTAGTTCTTGCTTGAATGTTTGAATATGGTTGTCATCTCGGGGGTCTTCGATTGGACTGAAGTTCTATTCAAAAGCTTCGGCTAAAGCGTCCGCCTTGGCTGCTGGATCAGCGATAACAATGTTCCTAACGGTTAGAGGTGGCATTTTTTGTGTTTGCTGAAGGATTCGCCTGTTGGATTTCCAGACTGAACCATCATCGACTGAGAGGGTTGCTACAAGGCCTTTCCAATCTCGTATGCGGTGTTTGTTGACTTCAGCTGTAATCTCACGCTGTAGGTGATTTACTACTCTTTTCGTGGCTGGATCTCTAGTCTCTTTCCACTCCCTCATAAGCTGGTTCTTGAGGGTTCTAGTGCGGCGGATATCTGGAGGCAGTTGTTTTGAGCGTTCTGGTTGTACTCTGGGAGGCGGAGTTGCGTGGTCAGCCGCAGAGTTAATGAGGTCAGTAAGAGCTGATATCGCAGCACAAGGGCCGACTTCAACCGGGGACGGGATGTTAGTGATGTGTTCCGAAAGAAATGCTTGGAAAGCATCCCAGTTGGTACGCTTTAGGTCTCTGGCGTGTTTATTCTTCCTTAGTGGTGCACCCACCTCCAAATAAAAATCACTGGGACGTGGTCAGAAGAAAGGGCTGTTTTGGTTGTGACAGCAATGTTGTGTCTTAGACCCTACGTGATTACAATATCAAGGACATCTGCGATAACTCTTCCTCTGAAGAATGTGGGCTCAGTTGGGCCCCATGTACCGCATCATTTCTTTCAATAGTTCGTAGTAGACGCCGGCCATTGATGATGGTAAGCCTAGAGTTCCAAGCTGTATGCTTGGCGTTGAGGATTTTCGCCAGGACACAATCTTCTGGGTTATCTGCTGTCCCAGAGTGCGAGGAAGTTCTTGCAATTGATTGCATCTCCTTCCAGATCTTCTAATGTTGTCTTCCCTGTGACTGTGGCATTGTTGGATGTGTCACTTCCTGGTAGGCTGCATAATTTGCTATGACTTGAGTCATTAGCAGGTGCTGTTGGTGCAGTAGCGTCATCATGGAGTCAAGCTGGCATCTACTGTCGGTGTTCAGTGTGGCATGTTGGTTGTGCTGCTGCCGCAGAATGGGCTGTTGCCGCAAAGGTTTAGGTTGGTGCCGGAGTTGAGGATCAATGAGTGGCTTGCATTGAGTGGTCGTCGACTTGTCAACATATAGGTTTTTCTTCATTGGACACCCACTGTAGCAGGCTGGGTGGTTGCCCATACAGTTGCAGCATGTAAGTTTTCTATCTCTTGGAATGTTGCAATTTGCAACATTGTGAGTCCCCGCACATCTCATGCAACGCTCCTGTCCAGTACAGTCGTGGGCCAGGTGACCATGGCCCTGACACCGAAAGCACTGAGCCAGGGTGAGCGGTGGTCGCTTCTTTACTTCCAGTTGGACCTTATGTCCAAGGAGGGTCGTCGTCTTCTTTGCCCGTGGTATACGCTCCATTGGCTGGAACGTGTAGAGTGGGAGACGATCTTCAGTGCCCGGGCGACGCATCTGATGCACGTCCGAGGCGACGATACCACCACTATTGAGCACAGCGGCCACCGTCTCCTCATGCACATCAGCCGGAAGCCCGCGGATGACCAATCTCCTTGGCCGCCGAGCGTGGCGGACACCGCGCCCGTTCAGGAATTCCGTCAGACGACGGAGTTGTGTTGGGTGCTGCTGTAGGAAGCGCAGCCCCTCCTTGACTGGGAAGCAGAGAAGGTGGTCTTCTGTTTCCCTGGAGAAGGCAGTCAGCAGTTCTGTGAAGTTCCCTTCGTAGTATGCGGTAAGCGGTAGAACGGGCCCCTTTTCAACCAGTTGGATCTCGATTGTTTCTTGTGCTTCGAGATGGTTGTTGTCAACCGCCATCGCTTCAGGGTGGCGTGGCAGCTTGAGGCTTGGATGTTGTCGGACTTGAATCTTGAAGCTTGGGTGTTGCCGGTGGTGACGGCCTGCTTGGAGCAGGTTTCTTGGTGTGGGTGGAGTTTCCATCTGGGTCGAAGCCAAAGATTCCAAACCTTTTCCTCAGAAGAAAAGTGTATTTCTCGAAGACGTAATGGCCCGAAAGCATGGTTGGAAATACCAGTGCTTCCGGTTTGTTCCGGCACCGGTGTGATGGTTACCCGCTGCGGCCCTCTTATGCAGCCCTTGGCGCTGCCGTGGTGGGTGCTTCTTGCTGCGCTCCTTCTTCCATGCGCTGCAGCCCTGGTAGGGAAGGCTGTCTTGAGCTGACTTCTTTGCGGCGGTTTGTTACCGCTGCAGGTTTCAAGCGGTGTCCTGCCCGAAGAGCCTTCTTGACCTCACAGCCAGAGAAGCAGGCCGCGTACCCTCTGCCGCAGTTGCAGCAGATTGCTTCTTCTTTGGCCGTGGAGCAGTCGGCTAATTTGTGGTCCGCCCCACACCGGACACACCTTCGCAGTTGGGTGCATTCGTTCGCCTGGTGTTCATGGTTTTGGCAGTAAAAACACTGCCGGAGTTCGGGCGGAGAATGCCTCTTCTTGGCAGCCTTCCTAGCCCTCTTTCTCGGCAGTGCTGAAACGGCCACAAGCGACGGCTGGCTCAGCAGGATTGGTTGCACCATGTCGCAGCTGATTCCCTGGTCAATCAGCAGGCTGGTGACCATCATCAGGTCAGCGGGGCATGAGGGTAGGATCTGCAGGCCTCCCTCGACAGGCCAGCAGAACAGAGGCAGCTCTGTAGCCAGCAGGAGCTATACATACAGACTGCCCCAGTTCCCCGCATAAGCCATCACCACGGGTTGGACCGGACCCTGCTCCGTGGTTGGTGCTGGCTCTTCCTCTTCTTGCGAGGGCGTGGGCGACGCTGGAGCTTCATGGTTTGCGGCAGTGTCGTCCCTCGGAGGGCTGGTATGCGCTGGAGGCTCTGGGATTTTGAAGCCTGATGCCTCTGTCCCCGGAGTCTGCAGTATTGTGGATGTAGAGGCAATATTTTTGCCTCCCGCCACCTGTCAGTCCTCTGTTGCCGCTGATTGTTGCTTGCTGCGGAGCCTCTTTCTTCTTCCATTTAGCTTTCGGAAGAGTTTCTTCGCGCAGAAACCCTCCGCGAGAACCAATGGAATGGATGTTAGGGCATCCGGGCGCTTGTGCCCTTTTGCCGCAGCATCGTCGTGTATCAGCATGACGTCTGGGTCTTCCACGTCCTGGAAGGCCAGAGCAGTTTTTCAGTCCATGTACTTGTTTGGAATGGACCAGCCATATTTCATGCCGGCACTGATAACCCACAGAGTGAACGAAGCACACAAGGAAGGATGTCTTCCACCCTACTATATCTAGCATACGCCTCAGACCCACCGCCAGTAGAAACACAGGACGAAGACGTTTGAAATGTTTGCTGACGATACCGCCTACTGGTGCTCCGCCACCACCACAAAAACTGCCAACACACGTACGACACGATACTTAGGACGCCTATAACACTGGATGAGCAAGTGGCGGATCAAGTCAAACCCTGAAAAAAAACAGACAATACTATTCAGACATAGGAACCTAACACAAAAACGAACGCAAACACCAGAAGACATACAAATTACCCTGTGGCGACAACAGTTACGACTGACAGAATGCGCGAAGTACCTAGGAATAAACATAGACAAATACCTCAACTGGTAAACGCACATCAGGGAAATACTAAACAAAATAAGGAAAAGCCAAAACTGGATTCGACTGGTACAAGGACGCTTTTTCGGATACAGCGACCAGATGGCAATCCACAATATCAAGACGTACATAAGACCACGCATAGAATATGCAGCGATACCACTTGCATGAATGAACAAAACCACAGCCAACAGACTATACGCGACAGAAAGACGGCTTCTGAGAAGCATACCAAAAGTCCACTACCGAACTCCCGCGGAAGCGGTTTATGGAGCAGCAAAAATAACCCCACTACAGACGCGGCTGCCGATTTAAAGAGCGAAATATGGACACTATGAATAACAGACAGGACATGGTAAACCTTATGACTCTCAAACCAATAACAACTACCAAACCAGAATACAAATATATATACCCACCAAGAACAATAGCCCTAAACACGAAACATACCATTCCAGAGACAGACGAAGATTAAAACCAACTTACGCAAAACGAACAATTACCACCCCACCTCGACGTAAGACCGGTTCCAGCTGCACCGTTACAACTATAAAGCTGCTATAGAATACTAGAAAAGAAGCCCAAGCAATAACAGTTCACAAAAAAGAAATTAAAAAAAAAAAAACTGAAACCCATGAACAATATCGAAGAAATGTAAATAACACAAAACAGTGGAAAAATAGAAAAGTAGATAGTTATATAAATTAAAAGAAAAGAAATGCCCAACTTATTAAAAAAAAATAAAAAAAATAAAAAATAAAAAATGTAAAATCAATTAGACAATAGTGTAAAAGAATTAGGATTTGATAGAATAAGATTTAAAACAACATTATATAAGTGTACAAATTATGTAAAAATATTGTAAAATGATACAAATTAATAAAAATGTTAAAAAAATACCAATGTAAAACCCAAGGCTGAAAAGAGCTCCTGCTCTCCAGCAGCCCGCCTCCCACCTTCAGTCGCTGGAGTAAAACATTTTTAAAAAAACGCAGCAGTCGTCTGATGCCTCCCATCTGCAGAAACTGCAAGTTGTCCAGAACAGGACAATAAGACAGGCTTATCATCAACCGCGTGAGACGAGGACGGACGTCCTGCACCAAATAAGTGTCCTACTCAAGCTTCGCGAGAGTTTTCAGTTTTACGCCAATAACCAAAAATCTACAAACCCGCTGATAACCGCCCTAGGAGCGGAATCAATATATGACAACACTCTCAGGTGACCAAAGAAGGTGCTAGACCAATAATGCACAAAAATATCAAGACAATGACAAAAGAACCGGGTTCGACAAATCCAGATAGAGAAGTAGCGTTTTTAAAATGACAAGCAATCACAAAAACTGAAAGGAGATCCGCGTGATTGCATGTAAAATTTCCCGATAAAAGTAAAGTAATTGTATCTCAGTAACGTATGTAATAAATTTATTAGTTCTACTCTTTGTTCATTGGTCAATTTTTTTGTGTTTTATCAAGTTTTCTTCGACGATTTTTATGGTTGCATCAATGGGCACATTTGTGTATAACCTTATTATATCAAATGAGATTAGTCTACTCAAGGGTGTGCATTTGATTGATTTTATTTTATTAACAAAGTCAGCGCTATTTTAAACCGTGTAGTTATATTCAAATACGAAACCTTCTTTAATTTTACGGTGGAGGCATTTGGCAAGTAAGTGGTGTGCACTCCCTATTCCATTAACTATGGGGCGCATTGGATGATCTGTTTTATGTATTTTGAATTGACTTCGCAGAACTGGAGGTTTCGGGTTCATATTAATGAGCTATTTCTTCTGAAATCCCGAACAAGTATTCTGTGTTGGCAAAACTTTCCCGAATGTATTTTTGTAGGGCTGCGGTGGGATCGTGAGTTATCTCTACGATGTTATTTTCCTCAAAATACTTAACAGCTTTGTTTACAATGTAAACTTTACATATTCATTTATATAAGCAATAATTATCGTATTACCTTTATCGGCTTTGGTTATTAAAGCTTTGTTTTCACTTAATTTACGATTGATAGTTCTAATTACTTTCTGCTCTTTATTATACACATTCGACAGTAATGCAATTTCTTTTTCCAAGATGTTATTACATTCGTGTGCTATTTTGACCTGTTTGACTTTTTCTAAGTTACTTGATTCAATACCAATTTTAAGATCTAGTACAAAATTATTAATTACTTTTAGATCTGTAAGCTTTGAAGTTACATTCTATTTAAACCCTTTGCGTAAAATTAGGTTTTCTTCTAGTGTGAAGATGATGTCTGTTTTGTTTATTACTCTGTCAAAGTAGGAGGATTTACTACTATTATTTATCGTTTTATTATTACTATAAATTCTCATACTTTTAAGTTTAGCTAATTTCTTCTCCTGCCTGTCTGATATTTCACATTTCTGATTGGAAAGCCAATCGTTAATATTATTCCATACTACGTCAATGTGATAATTAAAATGTTCCGGTTGCCTGCCGTTTCTTGATGTGCTTGTTATTAAACGTGCTGATGGTTCGCTGGGACACACTGTGTATCGGAAGCCTACCCATACCGACTTATATTTAAATGCCAACAGCTGTCATCATCCAGCACAACGAAACTCTGTATTAACTACCTTGGTACACAGAGCACAAAGGATTTGTGACAAACATAGCCTGGCTGGTGAATTGGACTATCTCCGGAAAACGTTTTTAAATAATGGTTATAATCAGGGACAGATTACTCGTGCGTTTAAACAGAAGGAAAATCGACGGAGAGATCAGAGTGATACCAAGGGCCTTGCGTTTCTGCCGTTTGTGGGTGCCCTAAGTTTCAAAATAGGTAGACTGCTATCACAACACGGAGTCAAGACAATTTATAGACCACCCACTAAAATTAGTAACTTGGTCGGCAGCGTTAAAGATGACCTAGGTTTACGAACCCCTGGTGTATATTATATACCATGTGAATGTGGCCGCGGCTACATTGGACAGACGCAGCGATGCATTGTGCAGCGATGTGTAGAGCACGCCAGAAATGTTCGTCTTGGGCAAGAAGAAAAATCTGCGGTGGCCGAACATAGTGTGCAAGAAGGTCACACTTTTGAATTTGAAAAAACAACCATTTTAGCCCGGGTCAAAGATTTTTGGGCCAGCGTTATTACAGAGGCTGTAGAAATAAGATTAACTGATTTATTAGTCAACAGGGACACTGGTTATCAACTCAGTGCGGCCTGGAACCCGGCGATTAAAATGCTGAAACAGTTTCGCGCCGGTAACGAGCAGAAGAGCGGATGACGTAATCGCGTTGTGTTGGTTTTTGTTTTCCACCGTTTCCGTAGCAGCGGCTGAATAAACAAACAGTTATACACTGACATCTGGTTGAGAATGGAGGCAGAGATGGACGCCTTCGAAACGTCCCGCAAATATGATATATTAACACGGCTGGAAGCCCGAGAAAAATATATTAATATTCAACGCCGTGAAAAATTACGATCCTACATCACTAGCCTTTACGGGGAGGAGATGTTTCGTTCTGTAAAACAGTTAGAAATGCTACGTAATAAAAAGGCCAAGCTTTTGTGCAATCTGGCGTTTCTTCAAAGATGTCGTGATCATGATGTGGTGCCACAATTTGCCCGAATACGTCATCCAATTACTTCGGCCGCAGCAGTGAGAATTTTGCGTCGTGCAAGCCTTGCTTTGGTAAAGGAACGTATTCGTTTTACGAGACAAGCTTTGGACCGGATTGGCAAGACGCTGCTATCGTGTCATCTTTACCTTGCTAACGCATTATCTGTGGATGCCTGGGAGTGGGTAGATGGCAGTACTACAGCGTATAGTTTCAAGCTGCAACAACGTGTGTCGGCCAGACAATGTTCGAAATTTGAGCGGATTTCAACGAAATTTTCCACGAAGCCACATGTTTCAGCGCGAACTATTGTTAACCTATCAGACAGAGAACTTGATCCTGCTACGTCATCTGTTTTATCGAAGGGCCTCAATTTTGCTCCGGTACCTAAATCTGTGCCTTATCGGGAGATTATCAGTGGTGTTGAAATTGCAGGTTCGCACGCTACCTGCGGAAGAAGCGGAGGAGATAAGGCGTGAAACATGTCGGGTGCTTTGTAAAGGTAAATTGCCTAAATCAAACATCTCAAGTGAAGAGAGGCGTGCGCTTCGTGAGTTGAAGAAAGACGAAAATATTGTCATTCTTCCGGCAGACAAGGGTAACTGCACGGTGGTTTTAAGCAAGATGGACTATCATAGTAAAATTATGCAGCTTTTGGAGGACCAAGCATACAGGAAGATTAACCGTGACCCTACATCTAAGCTAACCAACTTGACTACGAAGCTGATCCGCTCCTTAGAACTACCAGAAGATGTGAAAAGACGACTCCAACCCCGTGCTCCTGTTCCTCCCAGGTTGTACGGTCTACCGAAAGTACATAAAGTAGGAGTACCTATGCGACCTATTGTAAGTACAATTGATAGCCCTACGTACTTTTTGGCTAAATACCTCAAAGATATTCTCAACCCATTCGTAGGGAAGGCTCATCGCAGTATTCGAAATTCCAGTGAGTTTGTGGAAATCTTAGACAACATGAAGTTAGATCCTGGTGATTTAATGGTGAGCTTCGATGTGGTCTCTCTTTTTACTCGTGTTCCCTTGGTCGACTCCTTAGATCTGTTAAGGAGGTATTTTGATCAAAAAATGATTGATATTTTCCACCATGTGTTGACAACCACTTATTTTAAGTTTGAAGGAGAATATTACGAACAAGTGGACGGTGTAGCAATGGGTTCGCCGTTGTCTCCTGTCATTGCTGATTTCTTCATGGAATTTTTTGAAGAAGAGGCACTAAACCACGCACCACTCCAGCCGAAGTGTTTTTATAGGTATGTCGATGATACCTTTGTGATTTGGCCCCATGGCAGAAACAGTCTTGACCAATTCCTTGCGCATCTCAATTCAATCCATGAAAATATTCAGTTCACAATGGAATTGGAGGAGGACGGTTGCCTGCCGTTTCTTGATGTGCTTGTTATTAAACGTGCTGATGGTTCGCTGGGACACACTGTGTATCGGAAGCCTACCCATACCGACTTATATTTAAATGCCAACAGCTGTCATCATCCGGCACAACGAAACTCTGTATTAACTACCTTGGTACACAGAGCACAAAGGATTTGTGACAAACATAGCCTGGCTGGTGAATTGGACTATCTCCGGAAAACGTTTTTAAATAATGGTTATAATCAGGGACAGATTACTCGTGCGTTTAAACAGAAGGAAAATCGACGGAGAGATCAGAGTGATACCAAGGGCCTTGCGTTTCTGCCGTTTGTGGGTGCCCTAAGTTTCAAAATAGGTAGACTGCTATCACAACACGGAGTCAAGACAATTTATAGACCACCCACTAAAATTAGTAACTTGGTCGGCAGCGTTAAAGATGACCTAGGTTTACGAACCCCTGGTGTATATTATATACCATGTGAATGTGGCCGCGGCTACATTGGACAGACGCAGCGATGCATTGTGCAGCGATGTGTAGAGCACGCCAGAAATGTTCGTCTTGGGCAAGAAGAAAAATCTGCGGTGGCCGAACATAGTGTGCAAGAAGGTCACACTTTTGAATTTGAAAAAACAACCATTTTAGCCCGGGTCAAAGATTTTTGGGCCAGCGTTATTACAGAGGCTGTAGAAATAAGATTAACTGATTTATTAGTCAACAGGGACACTGGTTATCAACTCAGTGCGGCCTGGAACCCGGCGATTAAAATGCTGAAACAGTTTCGCGCCGGTAACGAGCAGAAGAGCGGATGACGTAATCGCGTTGTGTTGGTTTTTGTTTTCCACCGTTTCCGTAGCAGCGGCTGAATAAACAAACAGTTATACACTGACATTTGGTTGAGAATGGAGGCAGAGATGGACGCCTTCGAAACGTCCCGCAAATATGATATATTAACACGGCTGGAAGCCCGAGAAAAATATATTAATATTCAACGCCGTGAAAAATTACGATCCTACAAAAAAAATGTGTTTTGATAGACTTCTTTTATCCTTTGGTGTCGAAACATGTATATATTTAATGTTTTGAATATATGTCTTTAAGTTGATCTATCGCTTTTTCAAAAACGATAAAGGGGGCTGTGCTCTTTCATTACAGTAGAATATAATTATTGGCATCACCGCGCGCTTAAACAAAGAGAGCACCACTCTGTTGCTGTAACAATCACAGGAACTCGTTGTGCTTGCCATCCGTCACTGTTGTTTGGTTAGTTAGAAGCGGCGGTGGATAAAATGTAAGATTTCTTGTATGAAGAGTGGAAGTTTTAAAATTGAAGTATATATTATATATATCTAAAAATTTTAAAATCATAGTAATTACAGTTAAATTGTAATTCCTCGAAATTATTTCAAGAAAAATGTTAGATTTTCCTTCGAAAATGAAAAAAAAAAGCAACCAAGCGTATGTCGGAATACGCGTAGTATAAGCTTCAAAATTGTTTTGCTTATTTCCATTAGCTTTCTACCTAAGATTCACAAGTGCCTTGAAGTATTTTCTAGTAATTTTTGAATTTATCATCTGACAGATTCGTGACGTATAAATTGAGTACATTTCGCGTTATCCGATTTACACTATATTGTCGACAGTGCACCTATACTCGACATGAAATCGTATCATGTTCGAATTTATAGAAATAAAATGATTCCGAAAACTGCATTAAACTAGCAATACTGTCAGGTTTCAAGTCAATCCGAACTAGTCCAAGTGTTCGTTGATGGTATCGTCTGTCATAGGTAGTCAGTTTTTGTAGGGCATGTGTATAAAATGTCGACATTGATGACTTAGGAGATTCTGTTTTGAGGACAGAATTTAATAAAGCTCTGAATGACTTGAAAGCGAATAAGGCAGTTGGAATTGATGAGATCTCTGCAGAACTTCTTAAATCCCTAGGAGAGGAAGGAATCGAAAGATTATTCAAGCTGATATCAAAAAGTTATGAAACAGGAGAAATTCCAAATGATTTTAATAAAAATATCATCTTCACACTTCCAACGAAAGCACAAGCTGACAAATGTGAGAATTATCGCACCATTAGTCTAACAACATATGCTTCAAAATTATTGACCAGAATAATATACAGAAGGATGGAAAGGGTAGTAGCAGAGATAGTAGGCGAAGATCGGTTTGGGTTTAGGAAAAATCGCGGTACAAGGGAAGCAATTCTGTCTTTAAGATTAATACTTGAAGGGCGGATCAAGAAAAACAAAGATACTTTTATGGCATTTGTTGATTTAGAAAAAGCTTTTGATAATGTTAGGTGGGACAAGATGTTCAAAATTTTAAAAAAGTCAGGGCTAAAGTATCGAGATAGAAGAATGCTCTATAAACTATATAAGAATCAGGTGGCTATAATAAAAGTAGAGAATCACGAGAGACATGCATCAGTTAAAAAGGGTGTAAGACAAGGCTTTAGTCTATCCCCGATAATATTAAACTTGTATGTAGAGGAAGCAATGAAGAAAGTGAAAGAAAAATTTCTATGTGGCATCAGTTTTCATGGAGGAAAAATTAGTATGCTACGTTTTGCTGACGACATTGTCTTGTTAGCAGAGAGGGCTGAGGATATTGAGAAGTTACTGAATGGCATGAACAAAATACTGAAGGAAGATTTTGGACTGAATATTAATCAAAACAAAAGTGATGAAATGTAGCAGAAAAAATACCAATACTAGTGGATTAAATATAAAAATAGTATCGGATGCAATAGTAGAAGTATGAGAATTCTGTTACTTGGGAAGTAAAATTACAACCGATGGCCGAAGCAGGAATGATGATAAAAGCAGAATAGCACTAGGAAAAAGAGCCTTCATGAAAAAGAGAAACCTTTTAGTTTCAAATATTGATCTAGGAATTAGAAAGAACTTTTTAAAAATCTTTGTGTGGAGCACAGCACTTTATGGTAGCGAAACATGGACTTTAGGAATACCGGAAAGAAAGAAAATTGAAGCATTTGAAATGTGGTGCTACAGAAGAATGCTGAAAATTAGGTGGACAGACAAAGTAAGAAATGAGCGAGTTTTGGAAATGATGGGCTAGAAAAGAAGTTTGTGGAAGAAGCTTACAGAAAGAAGAGACAGGCTGGTAGGTCATATTTTGAGACATGCAGGACTGGTTAATTTGTTACTGGAGGAAAAAAAAAAAAGTGTTTAAAATAGTCGGAACCACGTATCTTGCTAGCGAAATCGTAACATCAGTAAGCACTTTATTTCTAGGCTCATGTAGGTGTGCTTGCTTTCCACTGATCGAGAATATAGAATTATGATCGCGATGAAATAAATAAGCGTTTGATTCTCTAAGAATTTTGCATAATAAATTTACAGAAGAAGAACCCCTCTTTCAAATACAGGTACCTAAATTCTCACGGGTTCCTTACATCGACAGGGATGTCGAACGTCTGTTCCTGAACAAAAATTGAGCTTTAATCATAAACCGAACGAACATTCGAGCCGTTTACAACATCTTTATTTATACGCTACAGATCGGTGCTACAAATCTAAATTTTACAAGGGGAGACGGTCTTCAGTACATACAATGACATATTTAGGAGTCTGTAGCTATGTCTTTCTTAGGCGGGTAGTAAAATACTTCACTTGTTAAGTATTTCATTTAAAGGTGGCGGATATCGCAAAAGCATGTACTTTTATTACTTGACCCGTTGTTTTTAATTACGTTTAGTTATGTTTTTATATTTTATTGATTATTCTATTTTTATGAAGGAACTTAATGTAGAATTGCTTCTCTGATTATACAGTATCCCTCAGGGTCTCACAACTTATGGGACCCAGATCCTAGGTTTGCACCAATCGGACCCCATTTGGGTTTGGAATTGCTTCTACTTGGATCAAGCATACAAGCCAGTCAGTTGTTGCACAGTTTATGCTGGGTGATCATGTGATCTAATATGTCTACTCCTGGTATCCTAGACATGCTCTGCCAGTATTGCGGACAAATCTGGGAACCATGCTGTCCAAATTGTGGTCGAAACTCCTTGCAAGGCTTGAGTGACGATGGCCGCAGTATCAGGACGGGCATTATCTTGTTGGAAAATGCGATTTGGATGGTGAACATGAAGGGTATCACAATATGATGCAGAACTCCGTCCACATAGTGATGGGCTCTCATTGCCTTCAACAACAGCCGACTCAGTCATGCTGTCGAAACTGATTGCCGCCAAAACATGACACCAGTGGCTGCACTTGCGTGACGTTCTGAAATCACAGCAGGTAAGCCGTTTCTCCACTACGCCTGCGAACATGTCGTCAATTATCACTTTGCCACAGACAGAATCGAGACTCATCTCTAAACACCAATGTACGCCATTCACATGTCCATTTGTGTTTCGCATTACACAAAGTTAGATGATGCCGGCAATGAAATTAGATTAATGGGACACATTGCACACGGGCCACAGAGCGTAACCCACCTTCAAGCAATTAGTTTACAATCGTCCTGGGTGGAGGGGTGACTATCTGTAACCACTGCTTGGATCTGGTCTGCAGTCAACCATTTGCCAGCAACAGCCACCCACACAATTTTGAGGTCTTCATGGGATGTTATCCATCTGTATGCACACATGCCTGCTCTAAGAGTATTGAGCTTTCTTTCATCCACTGTGTAACAATTTTGTATACTGACATTGCACTACGGCCAATCCTTCGGGAGATTTCACGATATGATGCACTCTTTAAAAACACGTCAATTCTCCGACCTCTCTCACAGATAGACATTTGGGTGTAGAGAGTTGTCACTCTTCGCCTTGGCATATTTGGCAAACAAAACTTGTGGACAACAAAGTGTCATGATACACCACACTGTTCGCCACTTACAGGCTAAAAAAACGCAATTTACATAATAAATAACACCGTAATTCTCATATTATTACATATAAAGATTTCAATTTTTAATCATTTAATACTCTTCATGCGGGCATACTTGGGGCCAAATTTCATTCATTTATAACAACACCGTCTGGGTGTTGGGATTTTAATTTGCGCCAGTTTGTGTATCAGTTGCTACGTGTAAAGGTCGAACTGCACTTTGCCAATACTGACTGGTCTGTACCGTCACAACAACAGTCGGCAGGGTGACGGCTCGCGCCCTCGCGTCCACACTTTTCCATAGCTCGGCCGTGTTCCCACCCGATCTTTAGTCTACTTTAACGTTTTCAAGTGATTGTTTCAGGAATCAGTGTTGGGGATGACAGGTAGCTTTGACACCCTACTTTATTATAGAGTACTGTACTTTATTTTGCACAGTTTTTGTTTGAAAGTAGATTAAAATACTTTTTATCTGACTTACGTAATCACCTAACTGGTTGATCTTTTATTAACAAAAATAGTATCCCAGCGCAGTATTAATAGTATCAACGCAATCTCAATGAGATGTCAATCACTTCGCACTTGACGTGTTTGTTTTTTCTGAGGTTCTTTTCGATTCACTCAGTATTTTTTGTTAGTGAAGAACGAGATTATAGCATATTTTAATTTAAAATATTTTGTATAGTAAAAAAAAAAAAAAAATCATGTTATCTCAAAGTTCTAGTCACAGAGTTTCTTATTGGAAAACTCGCAGTGCACGTATATCGTAGTCACCTAACTTGAAAAGAGGACCTACAGATTAACGTGAATTTCGAACCACCAAGCGTCCTTCGCATTAACACATAAAAGCTTTGCCAGTGGTAAATGTCAATTTTAAGGCCGGAAAAATTACAGTCGAGACCGGGATTTGAACCGTAACTTTCAGTTTCTGGATCACAAGCAGTAACCATTTGAGTCACCAGTCTGAATATAGGTGTAATGAAAAATAAATTTTCAAACATGATAAAATAAACATTTTTTTCTATAGCATCTATTTTTGCTATCAAAAGACACGAATCCACTTTTATGTGCTTGAATATATATTTTTCAGTACTTCTAGATTAGTCTTGCGCCTGGTTACGGCGTGAGATTTGGGTGTGGGAGGTTCCCGTTACAAATACGCATCTCGGCTGCAATTTTTGTGGATCTTAAAATTGATCTTCAACTGTGGCAAAGCTTTGATATTTTAATGCGAAGATACTAGGACTCTTGTTACATTTTAAGAGCTTCTGATGAACATGGATGAAAAAAAAAATACTTTTTTTAAGGCAAATAATAACATGTACACAACATTTAGTCGTAAGGGAAGGGAAATTTTCGATCTCTCTGTATGCGCTTCTCCACATCCAGCAGGCCGACTCTGATCCGCACCGTCAAAACATAAACTAATCCAATGAGGCCCGATATTCAGAGGAGTTAAAATTAATCCAAAACCAGTTTCGATCAACACGTGGCTAAAATCTTGAACATGAAGTAACTCAAATTGATAATTTTGAAGATATTATGTACGAGTTTACAGCTGTTAAAGTTAAAAAGAGGAGATTGTGAAAGCAATTGTTTTTACTTGTGTATTTTTTAAATTATGTTAATATTACAATTTTATTAACTATAATTTTTAATAACAATAAATTTTTATTTAACTATATTTTATTAATATCATATATTACACCTACAATATATTATATTTTAGCTAATTTTGAATTTATGTTTTCAAGGGGTGACACCATCGATAACCGCCCCGGGTGTCACCCACGCTAGCTACACCACTGTGCCTACTTGTCTCTTAACACTGTCGTGTTCCCGTCTCAATAGCCTCTTTAACCATCTCACCTCCCACAGTTGTAAATAAAAACAGTCTATTAGCAACTGGTTTTATTCATAAATCCTCACTTGAATAAAACCAGTTGCTGATAGACTGTGTTTTCATTTACAATTGTGTAACAAGCAACTGTGGAAGGTTAGCCAATTTACCATATATTTCGCCTCCCAATTGTTGTAAGTAGGTTCTGTAGTTCTTTTTCGCTTTGGAATAAACATTTCCTCACTCTTTTTTAGTAACTTCTTAAACTTTTCCCATTTCTTCTCCACTGTACTTATGCCATCCTTCCATTTGCTGAACCTTTCCCTGAAATATCTCTTCAATTCTAAAGCATGTGCCTATTTATAATTATACCTTTTTCACCCTTCTATTTTGGCCACTGGTTTACTGAATCCTCTAATATCCATCAGTACCGCACAGTGACCACTTATTCCTTCAGTCACTTGACACGATACGAGATTTTCATCAGGCTTTATTAGAAATATAACCAACATGTTTGGGCCCCTCGCATTTTGCTCTACCACATACACTGAACAAATCACGAAACAAATATTTCTACATGCTATTTAATGTTTAAAAGTAATTTTGAATATTCGTGTCTCATCAAAATGTTAAAATTCATATTATATGTATGTATTAACCGGAATAATATATTTGGTACGATAAATTTTAGTCGTACCAGCTTGCTAGAAAATCTACAACTGGTTGTACTATGTTAAAAGCAACAAAAATTAAAAGCCCTATACATCAGCCGTAATTAAGGAAAACATTGAAGTCTACCTTTGAACCATGCACAAAGAAAGTGTAAGATATTTAATTTGAAGTAAAAATTTTTAATGTAAAAAAATTTAAGATTAAATATAATAAAAAAAATTTCCCTGTATAAATGAAAGTTGCACATTTGGATAATCATGATTTCATGCATGGTATATCACCCTAGGAAGCTTTGTGTTCTTGCAATCTAGCAAGCTTTTGGTGTAATAAATTATTTCACGAACGGATGCAACTCTCACATCGCGTAATATATTTTAATTCTCTGCATCTTAACGGGAAGATTCCAATGACACGGCATCACGAGGAAATCTGAAACTCTAAGGCTACTAATGTTGATTATCACTATCTATTTATAGTCAAGTAAAATGTGTGAATTTAGTATTGGCAGCTAAGGATCTTAATAAATAACCCCAGAACATTTTACCGATAATTATGACACGGAAGAAATCACTGGCTATATTGGGACAAATCATTAAGAGGTGCAAGTACTGGTCAGTTTGTAATCTCCTTTCCCTACAAAAGACGGCACATGTTTCACAAAGTGTAGAACAATTTCGGTTAACTCGGCCCTCAATTTTTTACGATATTAGCTGTATCCTCAACATTGTACACTTGCTTTCTGAGTCTTTAGTTGTTAATTCAGGTTTCCGATAGCTCGGTTAGTTTTGCACGTTTCTGTAACGAGAGTTCTCCAGCCACGGCAACAATCTCTTGGGTTACATTGTCCCTAGAGTGCAGGGAAGGTTTTGCGCTTAGCGCATCTCCTTCCAAGTCATGTGAGGTTGTCATCAGTGTAGGGCTACTAGCATTGTTCGACTTGCCAGGTCGTATTTGGTTGCATTGGTTCAATTTAGGGTTGCAACATTTACCAGTTTTACTGGCCATCTTGTGTTTATATTGTATTTAACATGGGTGCCCAGCTGTTTTATTAGTGGGTTGTCGTGTTTGGGGCACTGCATGTATAACTTCTTTGCAGTAGTTCGGAAACGTTCTAGCAAAGTTGGAAGTCCGCTGATTCTATGTAGTTCAGTTGTCGGTGTGTCCCTTGGCAGATTATATGCAAACCGTATGGCACGGTTTTGAAATCGTTGAAGTAGTTTTATGTTTGAGGGAGCGGCGTTGCCCCAAACTGGTGATGCGTATTCGAGGATGGGTCTGATTGCTGCAGTGTATAGGGTAACTGCAGTGTTTGGGTGTAGAGGTGATTTTGTATTTAACACCGGATAGAGCTGCCTCATCCTGTTCATGGCTTTGGTCCGAGTGTTTTTTATGTGAGTTTTCCATGTTAGCCGTTTGTCAATCGTGACGCCAAGGTAGAGAGCCGTGGGTGACCATTTAATGCCTTCGCCGAAGAGTTTCACTGATTGAAGAGGAGGTACAGATCTTCTGGTCACCATGACTGCTTGGCTTTTGCCGCATTAAAAGCCAAGCGCCATTTCTTAGCCCACTTCTCTTTATTGTTGCAGCCTCGTTGCAGTTTTGTGACGACATGGGTTGCCCTGATGCTGTTCGTGAAGAGGGAGGTGTCGTCAGCGTATAAGCCGGTTTCAATTTGGTCGGGTCTTGGTATATCGGCCGTGTATATGTTATATAACACAGGTCCAATGACGGAGCCTTGAGGTACCCCGGCTTTTATATTCTTGACGGAGGAGATGGTGTCTTCTGTGGTGACGCGAAAGGTTCGGTCAGCCAGGTAGTTGAAAATCAGGTGTACGTGTGGTAGCGGGACTCCTTGTACGAGCAGTTTGTAAAGGAGGCCCTCGTGCCATACAGAATCAAAGGCACGGGATACATCCAGAAATACTGCACTTGGGTATTCGCTGGATGCTCAAATTTTGTTGAAGACTGCTGTGAGGTATTGGATTACGGTTGGTGGCAGGTGTCTGAGTAGAAGACCCCCGATGTTATCATGACCGTTGGCTTTGTGCAGGGCGACATGGCGTAGCATGTCGGCGACTTCATCAACATTAGTTTCCTCGATGGCTCCCTCGTCTGGTGTGTCTGTGTTCAGGTATGCGTAGAGTCTTAGCCTCACAAAGTTGATATGTGCATCGTCACAGTGTTCGTCTACTGGCTGGAAGTTGGCCTCGAAGGTGTCAGCAATAGCATCTGCCTTGGCTGCCGGTTCGGTAACAGTTTTGTTGCCAACGATCAGTGGAGGCATTTTGTGTCTTTGTCGAAGGATGCGTTTGGTGGAGTGCCAGATAGATCCGTCCTCTGCAGTGAGCGTCGCTACGAGGCCTTCCCAATCACGCGTTCGGTGTTTTTGAATATCGGCTTTGATTTCTCTCTGGAGTCTGTTAATTGTGCGTTTGGTGGCCGGATCTCTCGTTATGTGCTATTCGCTTGTCAGCTGATTTTTGAGGGTGATGGTCTGTCGGATGTCGGGGGGTAGTTGTCTTGATTTTATCGGCTGTTGTTTTACCGGCTGTTGTTTTACCGGCTGTGTTGCTTCGTCCGCGGCAGCATTGACTAAATCGTTGAACACAGTCATATCAGCACAGGCTCCGATTTCGTCAGGGGACTGTGCATTGTTGAGTTGTTCAGCAAGGAGGGTCTGATAGAGGTTCCAGTTGATGTTCTTCGTGTTTCTGGTGGGTTTACTCTGCATGGGAGAAGCTTCAGTTGCCATTTCTCCAGTTTGTCTTTATGTGCCTTTAAACGGACAAACGTCTCTGGCATAGCTTTGCCTCGTTAGTGAAATGCATTAGGATGCTCCGTGGTTAAACTGTAAGTTGACAAAGTCTAGTATGAGGGCGAACGCGGTTTCGAGTAGCCGTCAAGATTTCCCTTTTCTATGATTTCCCGAAAACACTCCATGCCATTGTGGCCTTAAAAAGGCAATGCCTGAATTAATTTCGTTCCTGGTCCTAATGCGCTTATCTTCACTAATGGTCGACAAAGTGTAGATGCATATGAAAAGCGAATCGGTCATACTGTTGGATACTGTGTGAATTATATAATTTAAACCAAGACATGAGCTATCACTGTGGGTAAATTTCATAGAAATGCTCTCTCTACTTTTTGCGTGAAGCATATACAGAAAAACGCGTGTTCAAAGTTAGCAGCAATGCAATAAGCTTTATTTCTCTCGCAGGCAGTTTAAAAATATTTTGTTATAACTATGATATGGATGTTCTGTGAATTTTTGTGTTAGTAATTATGCCTAGTTGGTGTTATCTGCTCATTTGCAAACTTCTTTTTTGTTTTTAAAAAAATGTTAATTAAAACCAGATTATGAGTAGAATTTATGAATCTTTAAATTCGTTTCCACTACAGTTTAGGGCTGTTGATATTTTTAAAGATATCGGATTATCGATATTTTTAATAGTATCTATATCTGATTCGACATATCGACCCAGTTTTATAAAAACGATGTTATAAAAACAATGTTACAAAAACAAATCGTGTAAATGGTTTATAGCTTTATGGGCTATGCCGCGTCGTTTATTATATTATCTGTGCTTTCGGCTGTTATATTCCAGCTTTCTTCAGAGATACTGTTTATATTTGTTCACATAGCAACAGCCACCAAGCATCGCAGAGGAAAAGACCGCTATCTTCGTTGATGTTAGAATTCCTTAAGATTTCTGCTGCCTCTTTCACACGTCGATGCAACCACTGGTCTTCTCTCCACAGTAGCCTCGTGTCATGAAATTTTATTTCATGCCCGGTGTTAATAGCATGGCGAACGACGGCAGATTTGTCGCTGTTGTTGTATTTGTAGGGGCGGATATGTTCTTTAAGTCTCTCCGCCACTGTGCGACCTGTCTCGCCGATGTATACACTGCCACACATACAGGGGATTTCGTAAACACCCGTAAGCTGGTGTGGGTGTAATCTGTCTTTTACCCTGGATAATGACTGGCCAAGTTTGCAGTGAGCTTTATACACGATTCGCACCTCCACCCGCTTAAACAGTTTCCCAATCCGGTCAGTGATGCCAGGTATGTATGGAAGACAGGTGAATTTTCTTGGCACATTGGTGTCATGAGATAAGTTGTCTTCCGTGGGGTTTTTAGGTCTGGAAACCCTTCTGATGTCTGATTCACTATAGGTGTTGGCTCGGAATATTTTTGTAAGAGTCTCCATTTCTTACTTCAGATTTTCCTTGTCGCATACTGTGCTCGCTCTTAAATTCAGTGATGTTAATACGCCTCTCTTCGTTGACGGGTGATGGTGCGACATGGCGTGCAGATATTTATTGGTGTTGGTCACCTTGAGGTACACCGTATGACTCAAACGTCCATCACCTCGCTTTTGAACCAGAACATCGAGGAATGGCAGTTGTCCATTTTCTTCCACTTCCATGGTAAATTGGATTGTTGGATGGACACTAACTAATCAGGTGGTGTAGGAACTTCTGCAAATTCTCCTTACCGTGAGGCAATATGACATAGGTATCATCAACGTACGGGATCCACATTTTAGGTTTTAGGCGCACATGGTTAAGGACCTCCATTTCGAATGGTTCCATAAATATGTTGGCAGCTACAGGTGAAGGTGGCGAGCCCATGGCCGCACCTTCAACTTGAGCATAAAGTTCACCACCATATTGGAACACAGTTGACTTAAGGCAGAACTCTGTCAGGTCAGCCCACTCGGTAGACATTCCTTGTGCAAGAAGTTTCGCACGTATTACAGCATCGGCTTCGTCTGCCGGCACGTTAGTGAATAATGAATAGTGAATCCCCTGCAGGTGTGGCAGTGTATACATAGGCGAGACAGGTCGCACAGTGGCGGAGAGACTTAAGAACATATCCGCCACTACAAATACAACAACAGCGACAAATCTCCCGTCGTTCGCCATGTTATGAAGTGGGACGGTATACCGCTATACTAAATGGTAATTAATTTATTTTAAATTTACCAAAAGCATATGAGTATTTATATTGTGGATTGAAAAGGGTTCTCAAAATGATTTATTGATCACTAATAAGAATGAAAAAGTCATAACCTGACAGTATTCTTTGAATGAAGGTCAGCAAGCATAAGGTGATTTAAATTTAACAATGATAAAAAATCAAAAATTATTCACAAACAACACCTTTGCCCTACATTAATAGCCATTAAAATTATGTAATACATGACAACAAAATATCCGTTCAGATTTTCATAAACACACTAACAGTTTACAGTTTTCGGCAGGACACGTAACGAGATTATTTGTTAAAAGCTAATGTCCTTCGTTTCAATCACAGAAACTAAGAATTCAATTTATAATAGGCCACGGCTAATCTCTCAGTTTATATATCGGAGAGTGAGAAATCTTATCGTGCGGACTTCTCCGCTCAGAGCGTTATGTTGGGTAACTACGAAGGTTTAAAGTGCAAACACAATAATTTTAACTGGTGCAATGTTTGTCTTTTACCGTCTATCCGGCATTGACATAGTCAGCAAACTCCGACCCCACACTGAATTTATCTGTCACCTTGTGACTCAAAATGAAGACACAACCGATCGCATGATATGCTGTCGGCTTTCTGGGTGGTTCTTGTGCGGAAGCACAAGTGAACAGGAACCAGTGAGATCCAAAAAGACCACGAAGAGCATCCTGCACCCCCTTTTAAAACCTCGGGAAGCTCTTTCGCTCCTTCGCCGATTTTCTCTGGTCCTATCGTCGACGTAGAAGTTCCTGTCTCTCTCCTCATTGGCGTACATGAAACAACATTATACAAAAAAAAAAAAAAAATAAGAACTATTCTATAAAATAAAATGCTATTGGCAAAACATTCGCCCCTCCAAGCACACTCTCAGGTTCAACACATCATTCCTTTGACGGGGTTGGTTGAACCATGCACAGAGAATGTGGAAGTTATTGAATCTGATGCAAAAAAATTTAGTGTAAAAAAGTTTCAGATTAAATATAACCTAAATAAATTCCCTGCATAAATGAATGTTGTACATTTATTGGAGAATCATGATTGTATGCATGGTATGTGTCTATAAGAAGCTTTGTGTTCTTACAATCTAGCTGGATTGTGGTGTAATGAATTATCTCAGAAATGGATGAGACTCTCACATCTCGTAATATATTTTAATTCCCTGCATCTTAATGGGCAGATTCCGGTGACAAGGCATCACTAGGAAGGCTGAATTTATGAGACTACTACTGTTGTTTATCACAATTTATAGACAAGTATAATGTGTGAATTTAATATAGGCAGCTAATAACCTTAATAAATAACCTGAGGATATGTTACCAATAATTATGACACGAAGAAATATCACTGGCTATATTGGGACAAATCATTAATAATGGATAACCATTGAAATTATATTTTTCCTTTTGGTAGTGCAAGTACGAACCAGTTCGTATTCTCCAACCCTACAAAAGGTGGCACATGTTTCACAAAGACTAGAACAATTTCAGTCAAATGGTTCCACAACTTTTACAATACTATTTGTACCCTCAAGATTGTACACTTGGTTTCTGAGGTCTATAGTTGTTAATTCTGGTTTATGATTGCTCGGTTGATGAAGGCACGTGTCTGAGCACGAAGGGTATCCAGTTTCACTTTTATTTGCCTTTAAATGGACCAACTTCTCTAGCATAGCTTTGCCTTGTTAGTGAAATACATTAGGATGCTGTGTGGTTAAAGTGTAGGTTGACAGCGTCTAGCATTCGGGGGGACGCGGTACGAGTACCGTTCAAGATTTCAGTTTTCCATGATATCCCGAAAACATTCCAGGAAAAAGACGGTATTGTGACTTAAGAAAATCAATGGCCGAATTACTTCCATTCCTGGCTCTAATGCGCTTCCCTTCACTAATTGTATCAGCGTCGACAAAGTGTAGATACATAAGAAAAGCGATTTGGTCATACCGTGGGATACTGTGTCAATTATCGAGATAAAAATTCATTCTTTATTTAAAGCCATGACAGGGGTATCACTGTGGGAAAATTTTATAGAAATGCTCTTTCTACTTTTGGCGTGATGCATGCTCAGACATACATGTGTTCCCAGTTAGTAGCAATGTAATAAGCTTTATTTCTGTCGCAGGCGGTTAAATAATACTTACAACTTGATGAAATCACGGATTTCAATTTCTGGGCACTTTTAGTTTATACACCCCTGTGTGTATTAGTAAGCTCTTTATCAAGCATGTAGGTTGGGAACCTCACAATTTTTCCACTGGACATTGTTACACAAATACGATAAATAATTGTCTCTCTCTGTGTGCGTGAGTTTTAAGATATGTGTATAGATAAGTATGAGGCTGTTACTAATTTTTTTTTGTGATCCAGGGAGTCATTAGATAGACAGGTTCTCGTCAGCTTGAGCAAGCAATAAGACATCATTTTTGATGGTGAGATCACCATCAAAGTTAGTCATATACTTTGCTCCCCTAGATTATGCTAATAGGGACGATAATAGTGCTAATCTTACTACAGATAATAAAAATAGAAATAAATTAACATTAGACCGTGTAGATAGAATCATAAATGAGGCTACTATAGACACTGATAAACATTGCTAAGATTTAAATTTTAAAATTCATATTAATACTGGATGTATTGGCAGGAATAACACGCTTGGTAGAATAATTGTTATTCCTGACAGGTTGTTATAGCAGTTCTACAACCGGTTGTACTATGTTAATACTAATGTTGATGTAGCAATTGTTATTGAACTGCAGATTATTAAGAGAAGTTTTAAGCCAGTAACTGGGGAAAGCACTTAACTTGGTAATGTTGAACCACGAACAGCGTCACTGGAAGGTATTGCAGTTGAAATAGTAATTGTTACGTCAAAAAAGTTTCAGGTTCAGAAATAACAGTCATCAACAGATAGTTAAAATGAATGACGTCATTTGTTTGTGTATCGTAACTACATGTATCGAATGTGTCATTTGACAACGTTTACGTCTGGTATAATGAATTGTCTCTGGAACAGGTGCGTAACATTTTCTTTTTTTCGCGCCTCTTATCAGAAACACTCCAGAGTTACGGCAACTAAGCAGAAAGCCTGAAGCCTTAATTAGTGAACCATATCCTTCCTTGCCTCCAGTAGTTTCATTCTCTAATGATCGAGTCGTTTAAAAACCATAAATCTGTAAGAGAGCAAATCATAACTCCATGGAATGTATTGTCATTGATCGAGATATAACGTATTATATATATTAAGCCATGATCTGAGCTATCACTTTGGAATAAGTTTCTTACCAACCTTTTTTTGCGTAATACCTGCTCAGACCGACAATCAGGTTATCAGTTAGCAGTATAAAAAGGAGTATTTGTCTTTCGATATTGGCTCCTAGTTTTTTCCGAAGTTTATCGCTTGTATGAGGGTGTGTCTGATGGTTTTGTCCTTTGTACCTGGAGATTTTAGTGCTAGCTACTTGAATCTTTCCCTTGGTGTTAGTAATCCTTTAGTCCTGTGAATGGCCGAAGTACGAGGTGCAAGACTGTCTTCAGAGATCGGTTCTGGATTGTCTGCATTAGGCTTTAAGTTTTTCTTAGCCGTGTGGCCCGTCGCTGGGAAGGCGTATTCCAGAGCACACTAGTTTCGTACACCTATAGATACAGAAAGCTTACATGCAGTGTCATTTTCACAAATAATGTGTCACTGTAAAAGTTGCAGTATTGATAAAAGAACCCAAATATTGCTTAAAGAGCGTAAAACGTAACCCAAAATGTCACATTTTTTTTTACTTATAGTTTTACGCCATGTTGCCGTCAAGGACATTAGAGGAGGGAAAAGACTGGGGGCAAGGAACGGGCATCAATTCTTCGATGGCTTTTTTAAAGGAACAATCCCGACATTAACCTGGATTTGGGGAAACTGTGGAAAAATCAAATCTTGATTGCCGAGCACAAATTCAGTCCCTAGTCCTCTCCAATTTAAGGCCAGAGCTTTCCTTCTTATCCACCAGGGTCAGTAAAAAAACACGGTGATATTTTTTGTAAAAATTAATGACTCTGCAACATTATTGGTAATCCTGTTACCAACTTTCTTTATTTTAATAATTCCACTGTCAAGTTATATCAGACAATTATTAAAAACTTGCTGATACCCGAGACTTCGTACGCGTGAATTAAGAATTTCTTTGCCAGAATTGAATATCGAAAGTTGTTGGTAGCGAAGGATTGGTCCCAAACTACACCAAGTCGCCATAATATGACCGGAAAGCCATTACTATATCATTCCTCCATCGAACCTGTCACTTGAAGAGAATCAGTTTCCAACATATTTAAAAACTAAAAAACAAACGATGGTGAGGGGATGTGGGGGGGAGGCTTGTTAACTAAGGGCAGCTTTATTTCAGCTTGGTCTTTTCTTCTTTCTTCAGCATGAGCATCCGATTCTTGGGTTGTAATAACTTTAGCTGCTCTTGTTCTGCTAGAGCTACAACTTAGGCCAGTTTACGCCCGCAAGGCATGTCAAAAACGAAGGTAAAATAAACTGGTGCCAGAAACATTTAAGCAGACACAAAATAATAGGACAGAGAAAATCGATATCTATAGTAAATAATACGTTTTTTCTCTAAACGAAATTTATACCAAATTATACACTAAAATAATGCGCGAGAAGCATAGCTTGAGCAAGCGACGTAACATTATAGACTAACACACACATCCGTCACTCTGTCACCATTCGATAAGTTCTCAAAATTTCGTGACTACAACTGTTAATCATACCGAAAAAAATGTCCTGTGTCCTCCCTACAGATACTCTTGTTAAATTCCGTCAATAACGGTATAAATATTTAGTTGTCAAAACGTAACAAAAGACAGAGAGTTACTTCCGAAATTATAGTATAACTAGCTCGTACCCGCGACTTCGTACGCGTGGATTAAGAATTTTTTTGCCAGAATTGAATATAGAATGTTGTTGGTAACGAAGGATTGGACCCAAACAACACCGAGTCGGCATAATATGACAGGAAAGCTATCACTATATCATTCTACCGTCGAACCAGTCTCTTGAAGAGAATCAGTTTCCAACACATTTCTGTCACCATTCGATAAGGTCTCAAAATTTCGTGACTTCAACTACTAAACATACCGGAGAAAATGTCCTGCGCCCTTCATACAGATTTTCTTGTCAAATTCCATCAACATCAATATAGCCATTTGGTCGTCAAAACGTAACAAAAAGACAGAGACTTACTTCCGTATTGATAGTATTATTACTGCGGTTCACACGCACACACACACACACGGTCTCTCTCTCTTTCTCTCTCTGACGGCGAACTACCCCTGAGGAATCATTATAACGTAAAAAAGTGTACCCCTACAGCAATGCAAGACTAAATACGAATTGCCTCGCATTGCACCCCTAACTTTGTGATATCTACAGTTTAACATTCAATCCGAATAACCTATGGCCCAGGCGTGACTCTTACGATGAAAAATTAATTTTTTAAAAATCTTAACCTCCACTGAGATTTGAACCGGAGACCACGACCCAAACATTTGTAAGCAAGCGCTTTAACCACTGAACTGTCTGACTGATAAACGGAAAAAGCAGTATACAGACGTCCATATCCAACGCGTCTGTCGACCGCCATTCAGTAGTATTTCGAAATTATGAGACAACATGTATTATTTATACAGATAATTTTTCAACCAAATGTAGAAAGTATTTTTTCTCCTTGTTTCAAAGGATAAGTGTGCAAAGTTTCATCGAGATCGGATGAAAACTGTGGATTTGTATGTAGAACAAACAAACTAACAAACAAACAAACATACATACATTCATCTTTATATATATAGATGAGGAAACGGTAATGAAAAAGTGTGTTTTATTTTATTAAATCACCTGACTATTAACATTCAAAATATGTAGTAACAACCTGCAAGTCTTGTCGTGGTTGCATCAGCAAACGATCAGAACGGGTTGTGGCTTTTCTTAGTAACCAAAACGCGTATCGGCCAAATATTATAAGAACCTCAACGCGAATTTCGTGTTATGGCCTTTTTCAGTTAGCCACAGCGTGTTCTGGTTGTTCTTGTCAGTGCCACAACGAGAATAATGTGTTGTGGCCGTTTTAACGAATCCACAACGTCTTGTGGTCGATTTTTTTTATTTCATTGAGCTTTTTCGGCCTTTGAGCCTAACACTTTATCTTCACCCTCGTAAAACATAGAACCTTATTAGCGTATGAGAACACACCCTGCGCTAGCATCCGAGAACAGGAATACGACCGTGCGCTCTCTCCCAATGTGAATTGATAAACAGGTGTTCTTAATGGGCAGCAACAGAAGAGGTGTTTCTAGTGAGCAGCAATACTGTAAACTTTGTTTCTTTCACAGGCAGTTTGTGAAATTGTTTTATAATTTTATTGCAGGCATAATTGACATTTCATCTTTGGGAATCTTAACCCTGCACTGGTCGCGTGGATTACATATGTAGTCCACTCAAGCCATTTCTAATGGGACTTTTCAGAGCGCGACTACTGCAGGGTTAATTTGTAAGCAGGTATTTTGTCAATCTTGTAGAATAACAGTTACAAAACAATTTAACTATTATAAATCTGCATATCTATAACCTACTGCATATCGACTTAAGCACATGTAAACTTTCCACATTTTCAAGAGATATTGACTTCACTAATCTTTCTGCGCGTGTATTGAATTTGTTCCATCCATATATCCATCTGTGATTTGTCGCAAACACAAGCTACTTGTCATACTTAGCACCAGGAAATCCTATGGCTAATGTCTATGTCTAAGTTGAGAATCTGACGTAACTGTAATTGTTCTAAGCTAGTTAATATAATCTGAATTGGTTATCTACGAATTTTTGGTTGATGGATGATTATAACTATCAACTAAAGGAGGGATTTTTTTTTTGTACTCGTTTCACCCTCATGTTTGATGAAAATATTTTTGTTGGCTAGATAATAACTGATTATGTGAATTATGTAATCGGGAACCTCGAATTTATGTAACTTGTAGATTACGCCTTCATACCACACTTCATCGAAGGCCTTCTCTATGTCTAAGAGTAATGCTGCTGCGCTGTTTCCCGCCTACTTTTTGTGACGGGCAAGAATGATCTGATCAAAAACTTTGGCAATGATCGGCAGTAATGAGATCGGTCTGTAATTCTGAGGGAATGTCTTGTCTTTTCCTGGTTTAGGTATAGCTATTAACTTGACAGTCTTCCAGGCATATGGAAAGTAGCTAAGCCTAAGACAAGCATTAAATATATTTTCTAGTCGTCTGATGGCTTGTGGAGGCAGATTTAAAATTTATATGGGGTCAATTGATCACTTCCGCAGGCTTTTTTGGCTTTCAGTCTGCGAATATATGATGACTGCAGATAAGGTCCAGTCACTGACACGATTAACTTCAGCAGAAAACTGATTGCATTGCATACATTTTTTTTTACAAAATAAAACACCAAATTCCTTGCAATAGCATGATGCAATTTAAATATGAATGTTAGTTTCAACTTTTGACACAATTATATTGTTGGCTAGTTGTAGTTCCAAATTAATCATTTTTTATGTAAAATATATATTCTGTCTCAATTTTCCCAGCTACTTCACCGACTTCTAGAGAATACATCAGGTAGATTCAGTTGCGAAATTGAAACTAATTGTTTGTTTCCTTCAAACCTTTCGGTCATAAAAAATTGTTTACCTTGACCGGGTATTTAGTGTAGATTATTTTTATATGAATTGAGGCTGGCAAAAGAATGTAAGAATAAAAGTCAGTCAAAGGACAAATAAGTAATGTCGTCTGACATCAAAATTTTAGAAACATGTTGATTTTTTGTGAACACCATATATACCGTCTCTTAATATAATCACAGATTGCAATTCCTAGACAAATTCAGCTTATACATCCCTTTGTGTAATTGTATGCTCTTCATCAAGTATGTTGATTGGAAACCTCACAGTTGTTACATCTGGCAATGTTACGCAGATAGGATAAATAATTATTTCTCTCCGTGTGAGACTGTTATTAAGTGTTTTTTGTTGTGAAAAATGAATGTGAGGGGAAGGAGTCGGATAACTCAGAATCGAATGTCCCCACTACAAGGACACTGCAGATTGGTTTGGGATTTAATCAAAACAATTTTTCAGAATATATGATGTGAGTATCGTACACCACCATCTCCCTTACTCCGCTTTCCAGAACAATGTATACATGATTACTCATGCATCATAGCAAGAGAATGTGTGCGCTCCAAGTACCCTTCTGCCTACAGAGGAAGTCTTAGATAAAGTGGAGAGGAAATCCTAATCCAGAGTGCAATACGAATTGCAGGACCTCGTCGGTTTAAACAAGGATGAACCGCGTGCTTGAGAGATGGACACTTGAAATTGCGGTATAACATCGAAGTTTGTTCTACACCTTATCGTAATATCAACGTTAATCGTGCTAATTTTATAAAAGACAAAGAAGCAACGAGCACTAGCAATAAATCGATGTTGGACTTCGTAGATACCATTATAAAGAAGCCCACAAAACTTTCACTGTTAAACTTCGTTATGTTTTAAAGGTATAAATTCATATTAATATTGGATGTATCAGCAGGGATAATATTTTAGGTAGTACAAATGTTAGTCAAGGTTGTATTGTGTTAGAGCGAATGTAGATTGTAGCAATTAATAATGAACTACAGATTATTTTAAGAAGTTTTAAAGCTGATATGTTAACAGTAACTTTGGAAAGCACTGAACATGGTAGTGTTCAACCAGGTTTAGCGTCACTGAAAGGTATTGAATTTGCAATAGTAATTGTTAGAACAAAAAAGTTTCAGGTTCAATTATAAATGTCATGAACACACAGTTCAAGTGAATGCTATACATTTGTTAGAGTATTATAACTACGTGTATCAAATGTGTCATTCAACAAGTATTTTTGGAGTTTGATCACGTTCGCTTCGAATGTAATGAATTGTCTCAGAAACAGGTGACACGTAAGAAGGAAAGGAGAATCTCTAAGATCGTTGGCTTACTTAGTATGCAGCATCTACTGATGTTTATTACTGTGTTGCACTCTCACCACAAAGAGGAATATAATGTGTTAACCAAATTTTCGCAGCTAAAACAATAAATAAATAGCCCGAGAACATATTAAGGACAATTTTGAGGAGAATGGAATATCACGGGCTATACTGCGACAAAACAGTATAAGTCGCATATCCAAAAAGTGATAAGTGAGTACGTAAGTTTGGCAGTTTTTCCATTCCTTGGTATAAGAAGAGACAAGTATGGTACTCATCTTGCCAAATGGCTGAGCGTGGAAGGTGAGCGGTAACGCTCTGATATCGTATGCGTTAGGACGAGTATTCGATTACTTGTCCAGCCATCCCGATTAACGTTAAAAGAATTTAAAGTTAAAATTTGTAGAGGGCAAATGTAGGTGAGTGTAGGATAGGGGGAAGTTGGGTGTGTAGGGAAATTGCCACCGGAGCGTGTTCTCCATTGCAATTAAATTAAATTCAATTAAGATTTTACATGGTTTCCCGAAATCGCTCCAAGCAAAGGTCGGTATGGTGTTTCCAAAATGGTTATGGCCGAATTCCTTACCGCCCTTTTTCTCCCGCAGTTTCCTTCCTCTAATAATACTGACGTCGGCATTAAGTATTGAGATAAAATATATCCCAAATTTTAAGCCATGACATGAGCTATTCTTGTGTGTTTGATACAAAATCCATTCTTTCTGTTTTACGCCACACCTGCACTGACAGAGAAATATGGGTACACAGAGAGGAGCAATGCAATAAGATTTCTTTTTTTCTCGCAGACGCTTTAAGTAAACTTTCTTATAAGTATTTTGCAGGTAAATTTAAGTAGTGTGATATAAATTATAATTATAGTGATTGAGTTTCCAATTTTAATACTCATGAACTCTGATAATATTCTTAAATTATTGTTGAAACATAAATAATCATGTTAGCACCTTAAACTTCAAATGTGTTAAAATTCCTGGTATAACCCGAATCGTGTGTATCCCGTATTCCCATTCATCTTTTTCTAAGAGATTCACTCCACTAGTTTTTCTACTCGAGGAGTAGGGCTGTATTGATATTTTTAAAAATATCGGATTTTCGATATTTTTAAAAGTATTAATATCGGCTTCGATATATCGACCCTATTATATAAAAACAATGTTACAAAAACAAGTCATTTTAAAAAAAGGGTCAAGTCTTGTCGCTATTTACTGATGAAGGGGTTGTCAGATATTCTTTTGAATCAAGTTTTGATTTTCAAAGCCGAATGGTTTTTCATGACGTTAAGGATTATTATTATTTTAAATTGGGATTTAACCATTTTACATCTTTACTGAAAGGAAAGGCATAATGTGTAAGATTTACTCGAAGACCTATAAATTCCGAAAGAGGGTGAATTTAAAAGATCATTAATAAGATCATTAATGATACACTGTAGAGGCATTTATTTAGGTAGAAGTTCTAGTATCAGAGTTTCTATAATGGCCAAGGCACTTTTTTTTTTAACATGGAATGTTTTATGTGGAATTTAATTTCTTTTTGTAGGTTAATAGCTTACTCTGTGTCTTCTTACTTTTTTGGATCAAATTGTTGCACCTTATCAAAGATTTGGTATCCGAATGTATCAATATTCCTGCTTACATCCAATTTTCATGTCGAAATACTTCCCTCGACAAGGCACGCTAATGTAAAACAACGGACTCGCGTGCGATTCGTTCTGTGCGAGCGACGCTGTGCCTCCATTGTTACCATCCGTGTATGCCTACCAATAACTTCCAATTCAAATATAAGAACAAAGTAAAATTTAATGTGTTTCTTTATGCTCCTGATCTTTGTGCAAAACTGAAATTTAAGGCACATAGTCTCATCAAGAAGAAAGCAAATAATGTACAAATTTTCTCTAAGACGTTTCAGCTTTAGATTGGTATTGGATAAACATAGAAACTTTTCTTATTCTGTGAGGATGAAACCATGTATGTGTACCAAATTACTTTTTTCTAGGACAACTGGAAGTTGCATAGGATTATGATGAATAAGTGTCATAGACATTTAAAAGAGTTTCTGTTCCGCAAAATCGCACTTGGTGGTGTAACGGTGTGGTATGACAGAGTCATCCCCCCAATGAATATTATTATAGTCATAATTAATATTCAATTTTTTATTACATTTGTTTATTGAAAATGTAAATGGTAGGTCTAATTGATAAGGAAATAATTATGTATTAAGCCTGGGCGGCCAAATTTATTATTATATAATTTAATTAATTGCAAAATTGTTGTTAAGAAAGTATTAAATGTGGAAAATGTTGGAACCGCAGTTTTAAGCGTTCAAAGGGCCGGACAGTAGTGTCGAGGGTTGGCGACAGCCAGGCGTCAGTTACACAATGGAGCAGGCAGTGAAGAATGGAAAGATGGCGTTAAGTGGTGAGGGCGATGGCCCCGGCTCTCAGTTGAGGGGTGCAAGGTCAGGGAAATGTGCGCGAAACGAGCGACGAATGCTAGCTACGGCACGAAACACGTGGTTGTGGGCTACGTCATTTCACCAATCGTACATGACTACAGGGTCTACATTTGTTAATGAAAGGCTTCTTTTCCTTTTACAGAGAGAGGGAAGCTGGCTTTCCTTGGCGGGAGAAGAGGACGCCATGAGAGGGGACTTGCTGTTCAGACGAGCTGCAGTGTCGACGTGTCGTAAGACAAACTCTCCTAGCTGTTGATCCATGATTGGAGTTAGACGCTTTCTGGTTCAGATGTGGCGGGAAACTGAGTGTTTCACCTGGTAGAGAGCGCGGATGGGTCCGTGAATTTCCATCCAACTGTGACACAGCGTGTCACACTTCGTCGAGCAGATGCGACAACGGTAAAGTAACAATGCAAAGCTCCATGGTTCCATAGGGTTTTAATGAGGCTTACAAACACGTAAGCGGCTCCTGAGATTAGACTCTCCGCTCTCATCACGACAATATTTACTGAGCTAACCAACTTTCCATGTTCATTAACTTCGAATTTTAAGCATCTTGCTCATTATAACTAATTAAAATGATGCTTTTCACTTTAAATGGCGCCCCTGGGATTTTTTTGTAAATGTTAACTTTAATTTGTTGGCCTGCGACGCCACTTTATTGTATATTGACCTGGCAAAATCTTTGAATATTTAAAATCTATTTATGTTTGCATTTATCCGGCAAATTGTAAACGCAGGGTATTGCTTGTTTATTTTCTTTGATTGTATTGTGTTTAACGTAACGTGAAATATGCCCGGCCTTGTATAAGCCAGAAGACAGAATAATTTGAATATTTTGTATAACTTAAATTCTTGCAGCATTCAAGGTTCTAGTTCACCAATTAACCAAATTAGAAAATTAATATTCATATTCCCGATAAAATTTCAACATGATGGTATCCCCCCCCTCCCTCTCCGAACCAAACGGGATACCACAACGGTTAGCGTTCTGGCCTCGCAATCGGGAGGACACCGGTTCGAATCCCCGCCCGGGCATCCAGATTTGGGTTTTCCATGGTTTCCCAAATCGCTCCAAGCAAATGCCGGGATACTTCCTTCAAAAGGCCAGGGCAGAATTTCTTCCCATTCCTTTGCCCCTCCATCCTTCTCGTCTCTAAATACCTCACTGTTAAGAGACGTTAAGCAGTTAAAAAAAAAATGTTCCACAAAATTCCAAACCAAGGTGATGAATGAAGTAACTTTTTGCACATTAATTATGATTTCTAAGTTCCGTTAAGAAAAAAAAAAACAACTTTGTGACACATAAAGAGTAACATAGAAATGTGGACTGTGCATCCAGGAATTATTTATAAAAAAAATAAAGCTATGTGTACCAATATTTGTCAACAGCAATTTTATAGTTTCTGGTGGTAGACTATTGCAATTATTAGGTACTGGAAGATTAATTGTTGATGCAACTCGATCAGATCCCAAGATATCAAAAATTTTAAAGCAATTTCTGACAGCACAGGAATATTCAGCTGATCCAAATATATATATATATATATAATTTAGCAACCACTGAACCAAAACTCATGTCAGAAACTTAATTGGACATATTTTTCCGGGGCATGAGCTTATCTTTTACCCGTTGTTTCTTCTACTATGAATGGAGAACTCCCTATATTAAGTGAAAATTTCCCCTTCTTTTGATATTGCATTGGAAACGGCCAATACTTTACCAAAAATCCAGTTTTTCGAAGCTGAGATTCAAGATGCAGTGCCGAATTTAGGTGGAAAGGGGAGGGGGGTAACTGGGGTGCTTGCTCCAGGCGACAACTTGAGGCGGGGAGGCGGCGGCAAAATCGTGTCTGGAGGGCGGCGATTTAAGAGGCGGTGACCTTTTGTTTTTCTTTTTAGCCCTAACAATGCGTTTGGCAGACAGTTGAAGCGGCGACAACAATACGTTTGGCCAACAATCAAGGAGGCGACTCTCGCGGTCGGGCTGGCAACAATATTCGAAGAGGCAGCAGTCCCAATTTTTTCCCCGGCTTAGAAAAAATCCTAAAAAATCAACATCAGGTATTATGAATCGAAAGGAAAAATACTAAATTTAAAACAAAAATCTACTACCACTTTTAGAATTTTTTTTTTTTTACTTCGATAGAAAATCAACATTGGTTATTATCAATCAAAACCTGGAAAATATTAAACAAAAATTGAATACTTCTGTTAGGCTTATTAATTACATTTATGCAGAAAATCAACATCAGGTATTGTAAACAAATAAACAAAATTTGAACATCTATCTTTTGCTAAATCAAAAACAATCAAAATAAATATTTATCACTAGATTTTGCCATTTTCACACATTTTTCTCCGTCACTGCTTTGCAAAACTGATAAAATTTATCAGCAAGAGTCTTCAGAATTGAGTTTTCAGTTCAGCCTTGACCAAATCCATGAACATTATGTTTCGCTCATTAGTTATTTAATTATTCAACGGGCTAAAACTTGTCTCGCAAAAGGCATTGCTTGTTGGAATTGACAAAACATAACCAACTATTTTCTTAAAATTTACAAAATCATTAGAAACGCTTGTTCCAAAGAAATTGGACCAGATTTTATAGTTTGGAAAGTCTTTTGGAAGGACCTCAAAAACACGTTTCAGACATGTGAACTCTGTATAAAGGGAATTAATGTTAACTGCATCTATAATTTCAGTATCATAGGAAATTCAGAGAGTATTTTCCTGTCAGTTTCAATTCCTCTGATTTAAGGGAAGAAAGCTAAAACTGTTCGTACATTCCATCCTCCCGCTGCGAGCATGGGATACTAGACTTGGCCCCTTGGCCACCATGATGAACTGAGTTTGAGAAAGAAAAAAAAAAAACTAGTATACGGGAATTCCGGGACAGTAACGCGTAATTCATGGACACGAGACCAGACACAAAATTCCAGGACATTCCCGGATTACTCGCCCATCTGGAAACCCTACTCATACCTGGTATATTACGATTATTTCTTTACGCTTATACTTTTGCATTGCTTGAAGACGAATTTTAAAATCCTTTCAAAACTTCCAGACAAGAATTCGAATGAATATTGAATGAGTTATTTTGCCTTTTTTTTCCATTTCCCTTGTGCTTAATCAGAAGCACTATCTAAGTTTTCAAAAGAGGGTGCAATTTGTCTGATAAGTTTTAAAAATATTCATTGTTTCTTAAAATTCTATATATGATTAAATTTATTGCATGTGTAACACAAGTAATCATTTTCCCCCAATAGTAACTTGGAATATTCTACGAGGAAAACAGAAAATAATAACTTTAAAAAAAAAAAAAAAAAAAAAATATCGACTCCGATATCCAGATTTCTATATGGATATATCGTCCTGAAAAATATCACTCATAAATATCGATATATCGATATTTTATCAACAGCCCTATCAAGGAGTGAATTCGATGCTGATTCTCACCGGTTTACTTTAACATGCCTACATGTTACGCTTCAATAATTCTCATTCCACGTCGAATTGGTGAAAACTGTTTCGGATATAAACATTGGATTACAGCAAGTATTTCTAAATTTCAGATTAATCCTACGCCTCATCCGCTTTTCGCAACTGTAACCAAAATAAGATTTATTTTTGGATGATGAAATTTTGTGTGAAAGACTGAAGGCTTATATTCCTAAATGTTCTGAACTTCTTAGGGTAATGCGATTATTTCCTGATAGTGAAGCCACCAATCAGAAAACGACATTCTCCCGCTGAGATTTCTGATTTCAATTCCTTTTTATCACTTCTTAAAAAGTAACAATCATAAATCTATTTACATCCTGTTATTTTTCAATATAGTTTTGCTCCCTACCAACGCAACGACTCCTTCTATTCGGTAATTTGTTAGAGTTGTTTACCAATGACAAGTATTTTATTCATGGCTCGTTCTGGGATACCGCTGAGTTTGACTCAAAAAGCAGATTTTGATCTTTGACAACCTTATCCATCCAGAAAGTTGTTTAACCAATTCGTTAATATGTATTTCAAGTAAGGAGTGTGAAACAAATAATATATTAGACTAGAGTGGCACGACATATTTTCCTGCATTAGTCAGTGTTTTTTATGCATAATAGTAAATTAAATTTATGTAAAAATGCAATAAAAGCGTGATCCTGAAATATATATATATATATAAATGATTTGATGAAATTTAATTAGAGCCGCTGATTATTAACTACAGGAAAAAGGTATCAACTAATTTCTGTAATGGAATTTGTTAATTTGCTTCATACAATATCGAATGGTAAGGCTTTGATTCAGTTGCTAATAATATACAGCAATCTTAACAGGAGTAACATAGTTTTTTTTGTTTTTTTTAACTACTTTACGCCTTGTTGACGGCTAACGTCATTAGAGGCGGTATGACACTGGGGACAAGGAACGGGAAGGAATTTGGCCATAGCCTTTTTGAAGAAAGCATCCCGGAATTCGCCTGGAGTGATTTGCGGAAACCATGGAAAACCCAAATCTGGATGCCCGGACGGGGATTCGAACCCACGCTCTCCTGAATGCGAGGCCATAACGTTATCTGTTCACCCACCACGCTCGGCGAGTAAAATAGTATACGTTTCATATTAAATTGAATTTGGAAAGATGAAAATTAATGATAAAATAATCCCAACGTCAGTGGTTGGTTACTTCTGGAATTGAATTATTTGCAGCGATCCCGGAATCGAATAAGTTATTCACAGCTGACACATACCATGTTACAAGTTCCATGTTAAATTGTACGTCCCCAATATCTCTATAGATCACAAACCTCCATCCAGATGTATCGATTATTACTTCATTAATACCACCCGAAATAATTATTACTTAGTTTCAGTTATACTTGAAACCTATCAGACAGCGCCAGCGAAGTGGTATGCAAAGGGTTTTATCTAAAAATGTAGTTTTACCTATTCTTAAGTAGATAAAAGGTGCGGCAACTTTTTTCTAGACTGCAGATCTTCTCTTTTTTCATAAATCTTAAATCTGAGCATCGTCACCAGTTTTGATTTTTCATTGCATGTGCGACATTCTTTTCTATGTGTCGACTGAAAATAATGTCAAATCGTCAAAGCAATTATCTTCAATAGAAAACCTGACTTTATTTCACATTTCTGTTTTTACAAAATATAACATGAAGTCACGTGCATCAGCAAGTTACAATTTGAAATTGAATGTTATTTTCAAGTTTTGACACAAATATTTAGGTGGGATATGCTAGTACCAAACTAGTAAAAAAAATGATTTCGTGTAGAATTCGTCTTCTAACCGTTGCATAGCTAATAGCTTCCCTAGAAAATTTTTCAGATACATTTAGTGGCAAAAAATGAAACTAGTTTCTTTGTAGGCCTATTTGTATGCTCTTCCCCGCGTGTGTTGGATGTATACCTCACGGGAGCCTTCCCGGGATCCCGTTACGCAGGAACGTAGAGACGTTGTATTTCGTGTGCGTTGTGTATGTTTATAGGTAAGTGTGAGTCTACTATTAAATATGTTTTGTGTGGTTTATAAGAATGTTGTTGTATCACCTCACTTTATACGGAGTAGTTACGCGATTTAAACAAAGTCTAGTGAATTCCTCACACCATGGATCTGTTTTTGCAACTACCCAGGCAGAAATTCAATTTTTTATAAGTAAAATGAACAAGAATTGGAATAGCATCTCAGTTTAAATGCGGGAATTCACTGACACTGCTCAGACATCACCCGCCTTCCCCACTGGTTGTTTCTATGCACCTGTGAAGCAGCTAAGGCTTACTGTTGTAGACATGAACTCCGCCTACTAGTCTGCTTTCATAGAAACTTGCTGGTACAGCGGACATGACATGACATGACAACAAATTGCTGGGGAAGACATAGGTCCCCAGAGTGCGGGGAAGTTTTGGCGTGATAACGCATCACCTTCCATTTTGGTTTTGGCTGGCCTTACTTGTTTGACATTGTTGGAATTGTCGGTTCCGATGAATTTCTATTGCTGGTGATCAAGGAGTTTCCTTGGCCACCTTAGTCTGTGATCATAAATTGGTCCACCACCCAGTGAGTTAATCAGGGGGTTGGCCGAGTGCTGGCTCTTTTCATAGAACTGCGCTGCCAGCTTTTGAAAGCGGGTTCTGAGTTTGGAAAGTCCGCTTATTCGGTGTAGATCTTCTGTATGCGTCTCCCTGGGTAGGTGGTACGCGAATCTGATAGCCTTATTCTGTATGGTCTGGAGTCGCTGGAGGTGGCATTCCACAGTGATGCCCCAGACTGCGGAGGCATACTCCATCACGGGTCTGATGAGGGCAGTGTACAGCTGTTTGCCTACATCAGGTCTCAGAATGCTTTTCGGATTTAGAACAGGGTAGAGAGTAGTTAGTCTATCTGTTGCCTTGCTGCGAACGTTGGCCACGTGGTGTTTCCATGTCAGCCGCGTGTCAAGTTTTACGCCAAGATATGTTGCCGTGTTTGTCCAAACAATGTTTTCACCGAAGAGGGTTGGAGCCGTCGTGGGACCTTCCTTCTGGAAATAATGATAGCTTGGCTCTTGGGGGCGTTGAAGCCAAGGCGCCATTTGGTAGCCCATTCTTGTACATTATTGCACGCCTGCTGCAGTCGAGATCGTAAAATTTCGACGTTTAGACTCTTGGCGAAGAGTGCGGTATCATCTGCGTAGAGAGCCTTTTGAACTCTTTCAGTTGATGGTGTGTCTGCCGTGTAAAGGTTGTATAGGACTGGGCCAATCACTGAACCCTGCGGGACACCAGCGCAGATGTTTTTAACCGCCGAGTGGCTACCCTCCATCACTACTCGGAAAGTTCGCTCCTCTAGGTAACTCCTTAGTAGTTTTACATGTGAAAGAGGGATTCCTTGCACCAACAACTTGTATAAGAGTCCTTTATGCCATACCGAGTCGAAGGCGCGGCTGACATCAAGGAGGACGGCGCCGAAGTACTCTCGCCGTTCAAAAGCCGAGAAGGCGTCTTCTGCTAGGCGGAGCAGTTGATGCGGGGTGGAGTGGTATCTCCTGAAGCCAAATTGCTCATCTGGAAGTAATCCGTCTCTATCAATAATTGTACGAAGCCTTTTCAGATAAACTCGTTCAAACACCTTGAATAGGGTTGGTAGCAAACTAATAGGTCGGTAGGATTTTAGCGACCTCTTGTCCTTTCCCGACTTAGGAATTGGTATAATTTCAGCATGTTTCCAAGTCTGCGGAAATTCATCCGAGCGCAATATTTCATTAAACATGTCTGTGATGTATTGGACTGCCAGGGGAGGCAATTGGCGTAGAATTCCTCCTCCAATGCCGTCATGGCCTGCAGCTTTTTTAGTGTTAAGGTTTGAAACAGTGGTGGCGACCTGTTCAGTGGTGGTTTCGGGAATGCGGTCATCCTCTGGGGGAACCGCTTCTAGGAAAAGCCGGAGGCGATCTTCTACCATCTGAATGTGTTGTGCATCCCTCGTGATGTCAACAGGCTGAAAGTTTTCTCTGAAGGCTTCTGCTAAGGCTTCCGCCTTCTCTTCTGGATCGCAGACGTAGTCGTTTCCGACAACCAGTGGCGGAATCTTATGTCGCCTCCGGAGAAGGGCTTTTGTGGTGCGCCACGCCGACCCATCTTGCGTATCCAGGGTGGAGACAAAATTGTTCCAATCGGTGTTTCGGTGTTTTTCCACCTCCGCCTTTATCTCCCTTTGCATACGGTTGATCACCCTTTTCACTGCCGCGTCTCTCGTGACGTGCCACTCTCTGGTGAGCTGGTTCTTCACAGTGATAGCTTCTTTTATGTGAGGGGGCAGTCGTTTTGACTGTGATGGGAGAGTGCGGCGCGGTCTAGTGGCCGCATCCACTGCATTGTTTATCGAGTCGGCCAGGCTGACAGCGGCGGCAGAGGGGCCGACAGCTGAGGGTGGTGCTGCAGTCTCTAGACTCCGTGTGAGGATCTCTTTGAAGATGTCCCAGTTGACATCACGAAGGTTCCTGTAGTTCCTGTCTTTTCGCGATGATACGTCCGCAGCCATGTAGAAGAGGACAGGGACGTGATCGGAAGACAGCGCAGTTTTGGTAGTGACGGCTGTGTTGTGGCGAAGACCTTTGGTTATGGCCACATCCAACACATCCGGTTGCCCCCTTCCATAGATGGTGGGTTCTGTTGGCCCCCAGATGACAGCATCATGGTTCTCTACCACACGCAGGAGTCTTCGGCCATTCGGATTTGTCAGTCGCGAATTCCATGCCACATTTTTTGCGTTTAGATCTCCGGCAATGAAGAGGTTGCCCTGCATGCTAAGGAGTGTAACGAAGTCTCTTTCTTGCAGGATGACACCGGGTGGTCTATATGCGGAGATCAGTACAATTTTGTCATGGGTGGTTTCAATGGCAACCCCTGTTGCTTCAATGGAGTCCGTGGTCGGTAGTTTTACTGGATAGTGTCTGATGGTGTTTCTGACATAGACAGCAGTACCTCCTCCTGCAGTTTGTCGGTCGGTACGGTAGCAAGAGTAGTTGGGGGTGGCGGCCTTGATCGCGGGCTTAAGGTGAGTTTCTGTGACGAGGCATACATCAATTCCTTCGTCACTTAGAAATTCCCTGAATTCTCCCAATTGGCGCCACAGGCCATGGGAATTCCAAGAGCAGATTGTGAGGTCCTCAATTCTTGCCATGGCGTGGTTTGGTCGGACCTTGCTGTACTGCCTCGAGAGCTAGCTGTACTGCAGCAGTTATCTGCCGCGGGATATCCTGCATCATGGTATTGACCGCCTGCAGCAGGGACATTACCATGGCATTACTGTCTGGCTGGTTACTCGTGTCCGGTGGGTGGTTTCCAGATTTATTCCTCATATCTGTGTTGTTTTGCTGCTTCCTTCGTGTGTTCAATTGCTTGTTCACAGGAAGCTCAGGTGGTTGGTTTTGTCTGTTATTGATGGTATCAGTCCTAGTCCGGGTGTCTTCAGCTGAGATGTTGGATGTCTTCTCGGCATATGTGGCGTTGGTTGTAGACTCACTAATCGGATGACTTGCATTTTGAGTCTTTTCTTGCTGTTTCTTCTTCTGCTGCTGTTGTTTTTTGATGGCAGCAAGGTATGTGCTATTGTTGGCCTTTTGCCGTTCATCAAATCTGGAGAAGGCTACACACTTTCTGTAGCTAGCCACATGTTCTCCACCGCAGTTGACACACTTTGGTGGGACATCACCCTTCCTAATGGCACATTCCTTGGAGGAGTGTTCGCCTGCACATTTGGCTGGCATTGAGCAGTGCCGAGCCACGTGGCCTACACCTTGGCAGTTGAAGCATTGAGGTGGTCCCCGTTTGCTTCTAAGTTTCTCGGTTGTTACCCTGAGCGCACACAGTGTCGTCATCTTGAAAATACCCCTATTTTCTATTGAATCAGGGAGTACAACAAGGAAGAGTGGAACTTCCTGATTGGTCTTCGGAGAGCGAAGGCGTGCTACTGTTCTTGCTGGAAAACCTCGCTCTGCCAGTTCCGTCTTTACCTCTTCTGGCTCGTTACTGAAGGGCATTCCCCTGATGACCACTTTCAGGAATTTTTCGTCTGGCGACGGGAAGGTGTAGTACGCTATCTGGTTCAAGACAGCGTTGTACTCATCAGGGGACTTAGGGTGGACCTTGTAGAGATGCAATAAGCTTCGTTTCTTTTGCAGGCAGTTCAGTAAAATTGTGTTTCAGATACACCTGAAATTGGTTTATCCGAATCTGCATAAGGTAATAACACTTTCAATTTTTTTTGTATATGTATATATTTTTATCATCTTGCAACATAATAAATTTTTGTATCCTGAATCTACGTATCTGTTAAACTTCTGCATATCGTCGGAATCTCATGTAGCTCGTCGACATTTTCCTCAGAGATTGTCTCCACCAGAGCTGTTGACATGGTTAAAAATGTCGGATTTTCGATTTAGCTGTATTTTAATAAGTATTAATATCGGCTATCAATAAATCGGAAAAAATACTGATATATTGACTTTCTCTAAAACGAATCCTGTGTAAATAAAACTGTTTACTGATTAAAAGTTGTGATATATTCTTCTTAACCAAGTTTTATGAGAAAGAATTGATTCTCTCGGTAAACGTGAAAATGGTTCCAGTGAAATCTTGGTTTTTGCGTACTTGTAAGATTGATAAGCAACACAGTTGAGGCATTTATTTACCAGGAAGTTTAACTATTATAACATGCATAAAGGACAAGTTACTTGTCTATTTTTCAAAATATTTTGTTTTATTTCATTTCTTTTTGTTTATTGATAGCTTATTCTTAGTTGACTTACTTTTATAGCTCTTATTTTTCATATTAGCAATTATTTGTTAATTGTTATTTACATTTTCCACTATTCCTGCGAACACAATATTTGGACTTCCCTGGACAATACGCAGGCTTATATCAAACAATATTCTCGCGTCCGATTCGTGCTAAGCGAGCGTGCCTACACTATTGTCATCATCTGAGTAAACGGCGTATCGTACCGTACCTATAACTTCCAAATTAAATATAAACGTAGTAAGACTTACTTAACCGTGATGATTTCTATGCGTAACAGAAATCCAAAGCAAAGCAATTAAGCAATAATTTGGACTGAAAGGTTTCATGTCTGGTGTTTCAACGAGATAAATATATGTAAAATCACCAATATTAATCTTCTCTTATGATTTAATAGTGAAACCATACATGTGCACCAAATTACTTAGGATTACAGGTTATTATGAAGACAGTGTGTTGTATTCGGATAAGAACTATGAATTTCTCCAAACCTGTAATGTAAAGAGAGGAACGAAGTAAATTTTAACACGGTAGTTGGGCTCAAAGAGCTCCGTTTATAAATTACATTGTCTGGCATAAAAAGAAATTAGGGTAGAAGGCGGATCCACGATGGAGCATATAAGAGTAAGTAGACGGAAATTCAATAATTATAGAATATTCTTATAATTATCTGTGTAGAAAATTTCTGTTTTCTATTGATGCAGGAAGTACTTAATAGTTTTAACGATCATTGTCCGTAACTGAGAAAACCGGTGAAATTTGCACGCGAATAACTTCAAACCAACAATAGGAAAGAAACAGAATTGAATCCTGAATTTATGGCTTTTGATGATATTGAAACATTCGGTTGACCTAAATATAGTTTTAAGACAGTTGTCTTACCAGAGACTTCATTTGACATATTTTTCAGGAGTAAATCTGTCCTAAGCTGATTTTTTCTGCTCAACAAGAATATTATTATTATTTAATTGCAATGGAGCACAGGCTCCGGTGGCAATTTCCCTACACACCCATCTTCCCCCTATCCTGCACCCACCTGCATTTGACCTCTACAAATTTTATCTTTAAATTCTTTCATAGTTTTCGGTAAATTATTCATTATTTCTCTTGGTAACTCATTCCAATCCCTGACACCCTTACCTAAAAAAGAGAATCTTCCCACACCCTTGTGCCTGAAATCGAGTGCCAGCTTGTGGTCATGGTCATCTTTTCCCTTCCATGCACTACTTTTCATACCTATTGCAATATCTTTCCATGCCTCATCGCCAGTATATGCCCTGTACACTCCCATGACCCTCCTCATCCTCCTCCTGTCTTGCAATGAATCCCATTCCAACTCCCTTATCATATCCGTCACCGATTGCATTCTGCGATAATTTCCAGAAACAAATCTAGCAGCCCTTTTTTGCACCCTCTCCAACTCCTGTATTTGATACGTAAAATGAGGGTCCCATACTACACTACCATATTCAAGCAATGGTCTGACCAAAGTTTTGTAACTCAGTTCCTTTACTTCTCTCGTAAATCCCCTCATCACTCTCTCCAACAAGTGCAGAACTTTGAAACCTTTTCCTACCACCTGTCCAATGTGTCCTGCCCAGTTAAGCTTGTTATCAAAAGTAATGCAAAGATATTTACTTTTCAAGTCTTCAGCAAGCAATTTTTTCCCCACCTTATACTCATAATTAACCTTTTGTTTTTTTATTTGTGTATCTAATATGCTGACTCCTCTTTGCATTTATCTTCGTTCCATGTTTACAAACCCAAATAGATATCCTGTCCAGATCACCCTGCAACTGTTTACAATCCTCTATCGTTTTGATTCTTTTATACAGCATTATGTCATCTGCAAACAATCTAATTTCAGATAGTAAACAATCAACACAATTATTCATTAGAATAATGAATAGCAATGGACCCAATACGCTACCCTGTGGCACACCCATTTTTACTTCCACTTCTTTTGATACTACATTTCCTACCCTAACTTTCTGTTTTCTACCTTTTAAAAATTCTTCTACCCAGCAAATGACTTTCTTATCCACTCCAATGGTTTTTACCTTATTTACTACCATTTTATGGCTTACTCTGTCAAACACCTTTGACAGATCTAGTGCTACACTATCAATTTGGCCTCCCTTGTCCATTTCATGTGATATATCTTGCATATATCCCACCAACTGAGATTCGCATGAATATCCTTGCCTGAACCCATGTTGCCTACTTGTAAACCACTTACATTCCTCACATATATTTCTGATGTGGTTGCATATCAATCTTTCCATTAATTTACCTACCACTGATGTCAAACTGATTGGCCTGTAATTCTCAACTCTATTTCTCACCTCTCCTTTATGTACCGGTACTACTATTACACTTTTCCAGTCTTGTGGTAAGCAGCAAGTATCCAGACTCAATTTAAATAATATTTCAATATAAGGTACAATGTCACATCTGGCTATCTTTAAGATATCTGTAGTAATATTATCTACACCAGCCCGTTTATGTTTTTGAGCTTTCTTATTTCCTTCATGATTTCCTCAGGATGAATATCAAATTTTTTACTATCGTCATTTATAATTGTGTTGTTAAGCGCGTTCTCCGAATTAGACTCTCCTGTTTCTGATTCATTGTCCCTAATGCTTTCACTGAACCAGTTACTTAAAATCTCTGCCTTTTTCAAATCGTCAGTAACTTCTTCTCCATCCTTATCTATAAGTGTCTCTACACCCTCCCTTCCCCTCAGTTTCCTGATATAGCCATAGACATTTCTAGATGCATCAGTCAATGGTGCTCCTGCAGTGACAATACTCTTCATTAGGCGAAATATTGCCTCTTCTTCTATGATCGACAGCGATGTCTTTTGACAGATTTCATATTGTATTATTAAGTCCAAGGCTGAACCAAAATGCATTTTTTTTTTGTCGTGGATATCCAAGATGGTTGCTATGACAAAACAAATTGTGTTTTATAATACTCATAAATTGTGACCGAAGTGCATAATCGTGGTTTAAGGTGGGTCTCACTGACAAGAAATACGTCTATGTTGTGCTCTGCTATAAATTGTCAGAATTGTCCTAGTTGCGGGTATATACCGTGCGCTTTCCAAACTCTGATGAAGGAGCTGTGTATATGTGGCCTTCCATCCATGCTTAGGGGAATTTAAACTGGGGGTAGTAGCTGAAGCGGCCATCACTGCTTCCTGGATGTCTGCAGGCAAGCGATTCATCTTTTCGATGAGGCTCAATAATGCCTCGATGAGTCTTTCAATCGTGTTTAGTACCTTTTGAGACCACAATTCTGTTCTGATCCTCAAGGGGGCCATTTGCGACGGCGTGGACAATTTCTAGGTACAGATTGATCATGTGCAGGTGTCAGCAGTTGAGGCGCTTTGGAGTCTGTATTCCCTGAGGTTACAACTGTCTTGGTTCTTTCAGGTTCTGTAAGTGCATTGCCCCGTCCACTTGGATTTTCTTTCTTGAGACGGATTGCAGGGTCCATTCTTCGTTTTATCTTGCCTTTGCTGGTGATTAGTTATTGGAAGTTGCACCGAGGTTTGTGAGTTATTCTCAACGGTCCTGTAACAAGTGCGTACGTCCTTGCCTTGACGTTTGTTGGGAGATTCCTTGTTTTCATGTTTCAGTTGAAATGTTCTGTTGCCTCGAATTCGATTATGCGCCATCTTGTATGCGTTGGAGTTCTTGTAGCTGGAAACATGGTTCCCTCCATAGTTGCTACATTTAGCTGCATCGCGAGAGTTTTGAGAACTTCTGTCATTGGAATCATGGGCTCCTGCACATTTGACCCTCACTGGTCCCATCTTGCAGTTCCTGCCAATGTTGCCAAACAGCAGGAGTTGGATGCTTTGGGGATGCTCTGAAGTTACCCTGCGATTCTCTGTTGTAATCTTGAGATGACAGATGTATACCACCTCAAATAGAAGTCTGTTCTCTCGTTTATCCGGAGCGGCAGTCAGAAACAGCGGCATGGTTACGTTGGATTCCGGTCTCTTTATTTGTTCTACTGTCGGCACATCAAATCCCTAATCTAGGAGCTCTTCTTTGACATCTCTGGTTGGAAAGGTACGAGGTATCCCTCTATGGACGACCTTCAGTAACTTCTCTGCACCTGAAGGTAAAGTCGGAAGTATCATTGTTAGTGAGCACATTGGTAACATTTGTGTATTCCTATTCGGTTGTGAACATGAATTTTATTTTATCACCTCCGATAGTCTTTGGTCCGAAGTAGTTTTTCCCGACGTTGGGCATCGCGTCGTATAGCGTTTCATAGCTCTCATCGTATTGGGCCACGTTCGGTGGTGTATTGGTATTTCTATTTATCGGCTGAGAATCGAGGGAAATGAAAAGGCGGACCAACTCGAAAGGAGGACAGAGGACTATGAGTCAACGGAAGTTAGAGCGCCATATAGAGATTTCCTAAGTAAAATCAGAAATTTACTGAAGTTTGAGTGGGAAGAGTTAGGAGAGTTCCAATACAGATCTAAAGGTGCCTGGTACCATGTAATTCAACACAACATTCCGAAGCAACCATGGTTCAACATAAAAGTGAATAAAAAAGAAGCAACAATAATAAACAGGTTGAGGTCAGGGCACACCCTGCTAAATTCTAAAAAGTTTCTCCTAGGCTAGATAATATCACCGGAATGCGAACATTGTGGTGTATACGAAGACATTTTACACTTCATTTTGGAATGCCCCAAGTATGCTCAACAAAGGAAAACAATACTACAGAATCATGCAGACATCAAAATTACAAGTTATGAGGATCTACAATAACCGACGCCAAAATGAAGCAGTTATGCAAATATGTTGCTAAATGCAAATGGAAAATATAATATGGAATAATATAAGAAGGAATCATACTTGTACCTTCTGGGATACGCAATAGAAACATCATTAAATATGTCAGAAATCAAAGTACTACGGTTTTTGTGGCCCAGCCTAGTACTACGGTCAGAATGATACGCTACAACACAATGAGCTTTATTACAAATGTTTGATTGTGGTTACTGAAAAATTATGTTCTTATAATGGCGAAATAATGTATTATAAATGTTTGTAATGTGTTTGATGTTAATTTTTTTATATATATATATATATATAAAAAAAGGGTTAAAATATGGGCCTATGTATGCTAATATCTTAAAAATGTTTGAAAGTGAATGCTGCAAAATATGTTTTTTTAATGATGGCTCAATAATGTATTAAAAAATTTATATATGGTCTCAACTAAACAATGTTCAATTTTAATGATAAATACTATAATGAAGTACAAGTGCTCAAATGCTTTTGTGGCTAAATACTGTATCACAAGTGTCTGTAAATTTTGATGTGAAGTAATGTTCTTCTGTTAACTGGTCAAATTGGCGAAAGCCAATGACCATGAAATAAATAAATAAATAAAAATTTATCGGCTGAGGCTCATTCTGCAGATGATCGATTATTTAGAATTTAAAAAAATTCTGGTGGCTTGGCCATTATGCGCGCCATGTTTTAGTTAATGTGCTGCTTCATCAAACCTATAAATACGTAAAAGCCAATATATCCCTCACTCTTTTTTTGAATTTGACAAGTATGTATTATGCCCACAATTTCAGTAAAAGTTATGACGTGCATAATGGCCAAGTCACCAGAATTTTTCTAATTCTAAGTAAACGATCTATGACACCGAGAGAAACCATTCTGTTTCATAAAGTGAAGTGAATACAACTGTAAAGTGTAGACTTGGCTCAGAATAAGATCTCATAACTTTTTGTCAATACACGAACACGAGACTTGGCCTATTTTTTTACAAGAATTGTTTTTGTGGGATCTCATTTATTTTTGTAAGTTTATCGCTTATTCTAAATCACCGCTCAAATGTAATGATTCCATTTGAAAATCGGCGAATAAGAACATTTCAGAATTGAAGATATCAATATACATTACCAAAAATGCCCCACTTTCTGAAAACAATGCTTGTGCGCCTTAGCCGAGCAATGCCGATTGCCGCTGATTTAACTACCACCTCAAAAAAATTATTAATATCTTCCAAACTAAGCATAGGAACAAAGTAAAATTCAAGGTAGTAGTTAAACTTGCTGATTTCTAATCATTGAAAAATTATTAGGCGTGTAACTTCATCAGGAGCAAAGAAATTAAGCCGCATATATGTGCCAGAATTTTTCATGTTTTGGATTGTAATTTAATAAATACGGGGAAATCAATTTACTGATGAGTCTGAGAAGAGCCATTTGAAGTTGATAATATTGTGCTGTGTCATAAAGCTGCTAGTCCAGCAACCAGCTGAGTTGTAGACAATTCATCCGCTGCTTTTGCCACGTTGCCCAGGGTGCACCACGAGGAGACTAGTCTACTGTTACACCCAATGTGCATAGTTAGTATTAGCACTTGGTTTATTTCAAGGATTCGTTACTTTCAAAACTGGAGCATTTTCTCTCCTTTCGTGTAAAGAATTTATGGTGAGCTTGTCGTAATAACTTACTTTTTTTCGTGTAATTTGAGTCAAAGCGCACTTATTTCAGGAGTAATGGTACTGACATAGAGGTCACTGAACTCGCATGTGGAAACAAGGCATTGCTGACAATCATGTGTTCTGTATGTAAGTTAATACAACGGTTCTGATCCCTAAGTTGATTCCAAACTTGAAGTTTGTTACAGGACATTTCTCACTTTGCGATGTAATAGTTCAAGCCTTATTAATACACGTGCAAGATTTGTTTGTAACTTCTGTACTCAAACGTATCCTTACGTTCAGGGTTCACTTTGCAATATCCAGATAAATCACTGCTATCTGCCTCTATATTATATAAACTTTCCTTGTACGTTCGCTTGATTATGTCAGGTGACCAAAGTGTTTGTTGATTAGAAAAGAGTGCACATATTATATGGCCAGTTGGCCATTATGCCATATTTTAGATAACCTGTGTAAATATAAATGAACAGCATTATCAAGCTTACATATACAAAAGCCCAAGATTTCTTTCGGTTTCCTAAAATAAATCTATACTAAGATTATAAATGCGAAAGTAACTTTGTCTATCTGTCTCTTTGTCTCTTTGTTACATTTCTTGGACTAAACTGCTAATCCTATCGTGATGAAATTTGACAAGAGATGCTATTTGGCATTAGGTTGGATAAAGCATATCTTTTTCTGTATTAATAATACATGTTACATATTTTCGAATTATTACTGATCAGCAATAGACAGAAGAGTAGGTTGTTTACGTCTCTGTAGTACATTTCCACATAGCTGTCTGGTAGCTCAGTGGTTAACGCGCTTGCTTACTGACCGTGGTCTTCGGTTCAAATCTCGGTGGATGCAAAGATTTTCAAGAGTTTTTTTTGATCGTATGAGCCACGCCTGAACCCTTGGTTGTTCGGATTCCATGTTAAACTGTAGATGACACAAATTTATGGGTGCAATGCTGTACATGTACACTTATTTACGCTATATTGATCAGTGGTCAGTGCTAATATCATAAATGCGGAAGTAGGTCTCTGTCTTTTTGTTACGTTTTGAGGACTAAATGGCTATATCGATAATGATTGAATTTGACAAGGAAATAATTTGTGTATGTAGGAAGGACACAGAAGTTTATCATTATTGTTATTATTTTCTGTATGAACAACAGTTGTAGTCACGAAATCTTGAGAAGTTATCGAGTGGTGACATACAGACGGATGCGTATGTTAGTCTGTAATGTTACGTCGGTTGCTCAAGCTGTGCTTCTCGCGTGTGTGATTTGTTAGTAAATTTCGTTTAGAGACAAAACGTATTATTTAGTATAGAGGTCGATTTGCTCTGCACTGTACTATTATTTTGTGTTTGCCTAAAAGTTTCTGGCACCAGTTTATTTTGTCTTATTTTTTGTTATGCCTTGCGGGCCTAAACCTCGCCTAAAGTGAATCTCTAGCAGAACACGAGCAGCTTAAGTTATTAGAACCCAAGAATACTATGCTCATGCTAAAGAAAGAAGAAAAGATCAAGCTGAAATAAAGCCGCCCTTAGATAAACATCCCCCTCCCCCCAACCACACACACACACACACACACACACTCACACATCCCCACACCTTATTTTGTTTTTCTGTTTTTAAATATGTTGGAAATTGATTCTCTTCATTAGACAGGTTCGACGGTTTTAGCATATAGCTTCATCCAGAACAAAGCAATTAACCTGCAAATATGTACTGGAACGTTGTTTGGGTTGCCATTCAATAAATACAGCGAAAATTAACAATATCATTACCAACAATGCCCCACTCTCTGGAAACATTTAATGTGCGCCGTAGCCGAGCAATGAACTTAGCAGCTGGTTTAACTACCACCTCAAATAAATAACAAATAACTTCAAAAATAATCATAGGAACAAAGTAAAAATTAAGGCTTTGGTTAAACTTGCTTGTCTCTATATAGTATGGAAATATCAGGTTTGTACCTTCATCAGGAGCAAAGTAATCAAGCCGCAAATATGTGCCAGAATTTTTCATGTTTGCGACTGTAATTCAATAAATATGGTAAAAACTCCAATATCAGATTTTTCTGATGATTTAGGGATGAAACCACGTATGTGTACCAAATTACTTGCTTCTAGGATTACTGGAAGTACAGTGAAATTTTGATGTCGGGGTGTTGTGCCGAAATAACATTTTGAATTTAAATAACTTCAAAAATAAGAAATGGAAAGAATTAAAATTAAATATATTAGTTAAACATATTAATCTCACTTTAAAGTGAAAATATGAGTTTATAAAGTAATTAGGCCAAAAACTGATTTCAATTTAGGGGTAGGTATATGGAAATTTACGAGTTTAAGACTTTTCTTGTAATATGTGGGTAAAATTTTATCTGTGTACCAAATTTCAGCTTTCTACGGCTACGGGAAGTGCCTTAGAATTTTGATGATCATCAGTCAGTCAGTGTGTGAGTGAGTGAGTGACAAAATTGCTGTAGTTTGAATCCGAATAACATACGAATTAAGAACAGTAACAAAATAAAATTTAGTTCGTTTGCTAAGATTGCTGACATCTATGCATAACAGAAATTTTAGACATGTAGCATAAATACGACCGAAGAAATTGAGGTTCAAAAATGGCCCGAATCACTTCGAGAAAAAAGGGGGACCGAGCGTGGTGGTGTAAGGGCTAGCGTTCTGGCCTCGCATTCGGGAGGACGGCGGTTCGAATCCCCGTCCGGGCATCCAGATTTGGGTTTTCCAAGGTTTCCCCAAATCATTCCAGGTGAATGCCGGGATCCTTCCTTCAAAAGGCCATGGCCGAATTCCTTCCCATTCCTTGCCCCCCATCCTTTCCCGTCTCTAAAGACCTAGTTGTTATAGGAGACGTTAAGCAGTTTAAAAAACAAAAAATGAGAGAGAGAGAGAGAGAGAAAAGGGTAGGCAGTGCCGCCGTTGACTCGACTTGGCGGGTACACTGCCGTGCTCCCAAATTACTGGTTATGTTTGGACAAAACAGTATGCGGCGTATAGCCATATAAGCTATAAGTGAGTACGAAGGTATAGCGGTTTTTCAGTTCCTTGTTGTAAGAAAAGTCAAGTCCGGTATTCTTCTTACAACATGACTGAGCGTGGTAGGTGAGCGGTAACGCTGGCATCGTATTTCGTATTCGTATTCGTATTCGTATTCGTATTCGATTACTTGTCCGGCCATCCAGATTTCGATTTTGCATGGTTTCTCGGAATCGCTCCATGCTAATGTCGGAATGGTGTATTCAAAGGGGCTATGGCCGAATTCCTTACAGTTTCTTTCCCCCCGTAGTATCCCTTCCCTAATAATATTGACGTCTGCATTACATATCGAGATCATGATCTGGGTTTATCATGGTTTTCCCGGATCACTCCAGGCGAATGCTCGGATGGTTCCTCACATTAGCCCATGGGCGCCTCCTGCCATATCCGGTAAATCGCTTCCAAACTATTACCCTTTCGGATAGGTGCAATACGCCCTACACCACACACTTTTAGTGAATCGCAGAGTAATAATAGTAATAATAATAGAAAATATACCCCATATTTTAAGCCACGACATGAGCCAACCCTGAGTGTCTGGTACAAATCCGTTCATTATTTTTACGCCACACCAGCACTGTCAGACAAATATGGATACACAGTGAGGAGCAATGCAGTAAGCTGTGTTTTTTTCTCGCAGACAGTTTAGATAGCCTCTCTTATAAAATAGTTATAGCTAAAATTAAATAAGTCACATTTTATAACAAACTAGCTATTAGATTTTCTAGTCTTAAAAATTATTTGCAAAATAATTATTCTTTTATTTTCTTAACCATCGTTGTTGTTAATCTTCTGCATATAATGGGTAGCTCCTGTATCCCACCCATTTATGCTCCCATAATTCTGGCTCCATATCGACTTGGTGAAAACTGTTTCGTATACAAATATTTGATTACAGCAAGAATTTCTAAACAATTTATTTCAGATTTAGCCTATGCCTCATCCGCTTTTCGCAACTGTAGCTAAAGTAAAATTTGTTGTTCGATGATGAAATTTTGTACGAAGGAGCGAAACCATATATACCCACATGTTCTGAGGGAAGTATGATTACTTTCTCAGAGTGAAACCACGATTCAAGACCGACGTGACGTTCTCACGCTGAGCTTTCTGATTTCAATTCCTAATAATTCTTAATAATTCTTAGTAAGTAACAAACATAAATCTAGTAACAAATTGTTATTTTTCAATATAGTTTTTACCTCTGCCAATGCTACGACTCCTTCTATTCGGTAGTTTGTTATAGTTGTTAGCAATGACAAGAATTTTATCCTTGGTCGTTCTGGTATATCGCTGATAGGTTTACTCATAACGTAGATTTTGATCTTTGACGACATTATCCATCCAGACGGTTGTTTAACCTATTCGTTAATGTGTATTTCAAATAAAATGTGTGAAAAAATAATGTTGACACTGGTTGTGACAGGATATATTGCCATGCAATAGTCAGTATTTCTTATGCAAAGTAGGAAATAAATTTATGTACAAATGCAAACGAGTATCATCTTGAAAAAAAAAATGTACATATAACAGATTTGCTGAAATTTAATTGGAGCCAACATTAATTAACTACAGAAAAAAGGAATCAACTAATTTTTGTAATTGAATATGTCTGTTTGCTTCATACAAATTCGAATGGTAAGGCTTTGATGCGGTTGCTAATAATACACAGCACATCGTTACTGGAATATCATAGAATACCTTTCCTTTTTAGTTTGACTTCGGAAAGCTGAAAATTAAAGATAAAATTGTCCCAAAATCAGTGGTTGATTAATTCTGGTATCGAATTATTTGCAGCGAACAAGTCATACTACACGGAATCGAAACTATTATTCACTTATTTGACACTTTCCATGATAAAGGTTCCACTTTAAATTGTACGCCCCCTTACATCCAAAGATCACAAACCTCCCTCTAGATTTATCTGTTATTACTTCATTATGACCACAGGAAATAATTACTATTTAGTTTCAGTTATACTTGTAACCTATTATCACGCACCTCTGAGCATGATAGGTGAGCGGTAACGCTATGTCATCGTATTCGTTAGGTCTAGTATTCGATTTTCCATGTTTTCACCAAAACACTCCATGCAAATATCGGAATGGCGTTTTCAAAAGAGTCATGGCCGAATTCCTTATCGTCTTTTCCTCCCGTAGTTTCCCTTCTCTAATAATATTAGCACCTGTATTACCTAACGAGATAAAATGTATCTCATATTTTAAGTCATGACATGAGCTAGCCATGTGTGAATCGTACAAATCCTTTCTTCATTTTTTTTTGCGCCGTGCCTGCACTCACAGACAAATATGTGAAGGCTACACAGTGAGGAGCACGGTTTAAATAACTATTATAGGTAATATTAACAAGCGTCATATAAAATTTAAATTATTCTGCAGAATTTGATCATAAGCATGAATTCTGCCACTCTTCTTAAACAATAATTTCAAAATAAGTCTTCTTTTATCTCCTTAATCTGCGTAGTTGTTATCCTGCATACAATCGGAAGCTCGTGTATCCCGTCTACCTTTTCCTGAGAGAATCTCTCCACAGGACTTTCTGCGCGAGTAGTGACTTCGTTGCTGGTTCTCACCCGCTTACATTCAGATGCGTACATTTTAAGCATTTTAGACTCCAATAATTCTGGCTCCATATCGACTTGGTGAAAACTGTTTCGGATATAAATATTTGGTTACAACAAGTATTTTTTAAATAATCCATTTAAGATTTAACATACTCCTCATCCACTTTTTCGCAACTGTATCCAAAATAAGATTTATTTTTGGATGATGAAATTTTGTACGAAGAAATGAAGCCATACGTATTATGAGTACTCTATTATAAAAAATATCGAAGATTTTAAAATTATCAACATCGGATTAGATATATCGAATGAAAAATATCAATGTATCGACATATCGACCCCATTTTACAAAAACTTATGTTACAAAAACAATATGCTCTTGAATCAATTCTTCCATTTCTTAAACAGAATCGTTTTTCCCGTTTTTTTTTTTTTTTTTTTTTTTTTTTTTAAGAAAATTGTGACTTAGATATTACACATTTTTGCTGATAATATAGTAAAAGAGAGAAACCGGCGAATTTTTCACACAAATAACTTCCAACCTAAGAACGGGAAAGAAACAAAATTGTATGTGTTTGCTAAGCTTACTGATATTTATGTATTTGATGTACGTATCTTCATCCAGATAGAAAATATTCGCTTCGAGAAAAGTGTAGGCCGTGCAGCTGTTGGCTAGACTCAGAAAATTTACCTGGTAAATGAAATTACAAATAAATGGAAACGTTAGACCTCTGGGCTTTCATCAATTATTAGTAAAAAAAAATATAACGTTATATGTACCAATATTTATCAGCAACAGTTTTTAAAAATATTCGTTGTTTAATAGTTTCTGCTGGTAGACTACTACGATTATTAGGCACCAGAAGATTAATTGTTGATGAAACTCCTTCAGATGATACAGAAGTGGCGGAAGAGATCAAATATGTTAAAACAATTTCTGACAGCATAGGCAGAAAATGCCTACTACCTGTCGTGGGCGCTGATTTTAGTATAGATTTGTAGTATAGATTTTAGTGGTAATGAAGGCAGATTGTTTCCAAGCCAGCGCAGTAGTATGAAGACTACACCGCTCCTATATGATACCGGCGGCAAGGCCGCTTGTCTTGCAGTCCTTACTGTGGGAACACTGTATAGCACGACTGGTACACGAGGCTTACCCACTATGAACACGTAAACCACACGCATGTTCATCGTGACAAACAGCCAATGAGAAGAAGGCTTTCCCCATCTTCCAGAAGGGGAGGGGGGCGCTTCTTTGCGCGTACGATTCGCCTCAGTCCGTGATGTGAAATTTCGTAGGGCAGACGTGTTACCATCCAAATAGGCCATTTTTTTCTATAATTCTCCCTCTGCTGGCTCGGAATGCATTCTGCATTAGTTTTGGATCCTATGGTCCACCATCCAATAATCGAAACACCGATTTTATGTATCAATTATTGTAAATGTACCATACTGCCGCTTTCAACAATAAATCAAGTAGTCACAACTCTTCCTATTATTTCAAGGAGCACCTACGTCCTGATTTTACTTAAATTAAGTCTCTGTGTGCATGTATTTTTATCCTAGCCAGAAGCTTACAGATGCCGACTGGAAACCAAGGAGACCTCAGCCGACAGTAAGTAGTTGCTAGGCGGACCCACAGTGGGTAAGTTCGCCACTCACTCGGTCTACACGCGACATACCTACCAAACGTTTAGGGCATTTGATGATATTGAAACATTCGGTTGACCTAAATACTGTTTTAACACAGTAGTCATTGTGCCAAAACTCTTATCAGAAACTTGATTTGACATATTTTTCAGGAGTAAATATGTCATAAACAGATGACGATATTTTCTGCTCAACATGAATTTTCTCCTACCTTAGAGGAAATATTTAAGATGCTTCTGTGCTATGATGTCTTTTGAGACATTTCATTTTGCCTTAGAAAAGACCAATACTGAACCAAAATACAATAAATTTAAAAAAGAGAAAAAAAAAGCTGGGATGATTGCTTAGGCAAAACAAATTGTGTTCTAAAGGCAACAACCTATTATTAATACCTTTCAAAAAAGCATTTTATATTATGTAAGACTGGAGATTTTCTCGGCGTTGTAAATGAATAAAACTTTCTCGGGTAGCTAGCCGAGTTAGTCCATCGTTTGAACACGACGTTTCGGCGGTCACAAACTCTGCCGCCATTGTCAAGTGACTGCTGCCGGTAGGTTATTGAGGTGCTTATATATTGGCTGACCGGAAAAAGGATGACGTAGCGCGGTCTTCGCGTGATATATAAGCACCTCAATAACCTACCGGCAGCAGTCGGCCGCCGCGAGCGGACGTATCACTGTGCGCTACTGCATCGAGCGTGATATAGAGCCACGTACTTAAGCAGCACGTTGTGCAGTCACCGGAAGCATGCCATCCAAGAAGAAAGCATCGAAGAACACAGCTTCATATCCAGGCTTGCTGGATAGAATGGTTGCGGAAGCAAAGCAGAACCCGCCGCCGTTCTGGCCAGCTGCACCGCAATTCGGGTCGGCCGAGGACGCGGACCCAGCACCACCCGAGACGATGGATACCGACGTTCCTGTCAAACAGCTACACCATCCAGCTACTCAGCAGCAAATTACAGATACTTCTGTATCTACTGATGCTCCGGCTGGGCAAATAGTCACTTCTACTTGCCCGGGCAACGAGACTTCCGACTCGCCGCAACATATCCCGATGGAGGAGCAGGTCTCCAGCCAGGAAATGGGGCCTGTACCACCACTACACGTGGCATACCAGTCTAACTGGGTATGCCTGATAGGCCTTCTTCAACAGGACACCATGCTGCCCCTGCTTGCCTGGCCGTCAGCAGATGGACTCAAGATAATCACATCCTGCCTGGCGGACCAGAAGGCAGTAACCAGCAAGCTCCAGCAACTGAAGGTAGACTTCAAGGAACTTCTACCCTCAGCCAGGACTACAAGAAACAAGGCCACAAACACCGAAGCCAAGAAACCTTCGCAAGGACCTGTTCAATGCTACAGGTGTCAAAGATTTCACCACTACGCTCGCCACTGCACCTCCAAGCTGAGGTGCGTTCGCTGCGGGGGTGATCATCCGAAGCAAGAGTGCCCGACACCCAAGCACGAAGCTACCTGCTGTAACTGCTTTGGGCCCCACGCAGCGTGTTTCCGTGGGTGTCCAATGCGGAGAAAGCTTCGTAACAACAACCGGCAGACGACGCGTAACTCCACCGGCTCTTCCGCCAGGAAACAAGACCCCGAAGTCCGCGCCAGGAAAACACCTCGACAAACATCCACGCTCGCCACTATAGATGGCGAGGCACATTCGACAGCCCAAACTACGCAGCCACGTCAGGATACGAAGAAAACAACCACAACTCCGCTCCATATGACTCACAGCCGACCACCAGGCCACGCCGACTGCCCCAGTTGCTGCGGACACGCCGGCGCGCAGGAGTGGGGTCCCAAGCTGACTACAATTCTCGAGCTTCTAACTCAGCTCGTAAATCGCCTCTCCGGCCCATGTAATAGTGAAGCTAAGAACAATTCACCAGAAATGACACATTACCAGAGAGCAACCGAGAAGACAGACCTGCAAGAAAAGAACACCCATGCAAAGCTTGAAGGAAATGTCGTAAGGACAAACCCTTCTCCTTAACTGCTCGCATAAAGCAATAGCGAGCTCTAAATGCTCTGACGGCGGCGGACCGGCAGCAGTCACGTGACAATGGCGGCAGAGTTTGTGACCGCCGAAACGTCGTTGTCAAACGATGGACTAACTCGGCTAGCTACCCGAGATAGTTTTATTCATTTTATATTATGTTAAACATAGCATTAGATGTTTTATTCTGTCGAATATCTTGTCTTAATAAATTCGTTAGTGTTGTAGCTGCAGTGGATGCGACATATTGTCTGGCGTTCAGTTCTTCTGTTGCTATGTGACAACAAGCGTAATTGTGAAGTAGCTATCATGTGTGGTACATTATGACTAGTTCTTAGTGATAATTCTTTTGGAATAATTGAAACGCATTTTTTTTTAAATGAATCATTTCCACATTTGCAAGTGTTTGCATGGAATTAATATATTGTCTTTTTTTTATTATTCAGCTTAACACTCAGATCGTAGATCAGATGTACTAATTGGGTGTATAAAATATGTTGCATTAGATTTCTTTTGTTCAGCCAGATTTCAAAAGTTTTTGGTTTTTCCTGAAATTGTATCAATAATCAAATTTATTGTTTTCCTCCCAAAATAACTTGACAGATCTAAGAGAAAAACTGAAAACGATTTTAAAAATATCGACCTCAATATCGAGGCTTCAGTATCGATATAACGTCCTAAAATCACTCATAAATATTAATATTTTCAAAAAATATGGATATATTATCTACAGTCATACTCTCCACTAGATTTTCTGCGCGAAGATTCAATTCGGTGCTTATTCTCGCCTTTTAAATTCGCATGCCCACTTTTTAATGGTGCTGAAAATAGGATTACGTTCCTACAATGTTAGCACCATATCCTTTTGGTGACATGTTTATTATACAAATACAGCAAGTATTTCTATGTTATCGATTTCAGATTAAGCGTACGTCTCATCCGTTTTCATCACCTGAGGAAAATAATATTAGTTTCAGGATGACGGGTATTTTGACAATAGTGTACTAAAGCCCTAATAACGACAACGAAGTATTAAAGCATTGTATACAGTTTCCTAGGGTAGTACGATGTCGCTCTGGTATGGAAACTACGTCCTTAGATATCACTCTAGCACTTTGACGATCATATTTCAATTGTAATATATCAATTTTTAGAAGGTAAAATAATTATTCCAGTTGATATACTGTTATTCTTCAAGATAGTTCTGCTACCTTCCCATGTACCGACTCCATCTTATCGGTAGCAAACGCGTTTATATATATATATAGTTGTTAACCAATCACAAGACTTTCGACACAGCCTGAACAGCGCCGAGATCTACTCGCAGCCAAGACAACAAGTGAGCAGAACTAAGCCAGCTGAATCTACTAGACAACGTGCGGACCGAATCTGGACCTCATAGCCTGGCGACTTCGAGAACATGGGGAAGAAGCGACTACCAGTCTCGTCTGCGCACCACCGGGATGCCTCACCGACGCCTCGACAGCTACGGCCTGCAGCCAGCGCTTCGCATCAGTCCGCGGGTAAGGCTGGCTCTCCGAACGGAGGGGAGCCTAAGCCTGGTGCTGCGGCGCGCCGCAAGGGCGCACCACCTGAGCAGCCTGTGCTTTCAGCAGCACGCTACACCGGCGCCCAGACACCATCGAGCAACCGCGGGGAGCGAACGGCCTCGAGTGGCCTCCCACTGGGGGAGGGCTGCTCCACGCTGCCACCTGGCACACGGAGCCGCCATGATGCTCCACGGTCAGGCAGGGTCAATGAGCCTATGCTTCCGGTAGCAAGTACTCCGCGCCAGCAGTCGGAAGATAACGTCGGCGGAAGGCCCGCCACGTACGACACTCCCTCTTCGATTCACCAAGACGAATCCTGGTCGGAAATGTCTCAAGCTGAAGACTCATCGTGGATGTCATGGTCAACACCGACATCCGCAATAGTCGATGTCAACCACTTCAAAAACATCGAGACTGTAATTTATTTCCACTGTGAGGGCGGAGGCAACAAGTACAACTTCAGACTGCTCACACCGGAAAAGTGGGAGAAGTTTTACTACGCCGAGGATATCCCGCTCCAAGTGCAACTCCGAGTAAAAACAGGGAAGAAACTTTTTGTATGGGAAATCCCTAGCAAGAACTTCAGGAAACTGATGCAAACACTCTCGGATCCAGCGAATGCACCTAACGCCAAGCCCATCATCACGGAAAAGGAAGATTGGTCCCGATATGTTCAACTACCTCTCGTATTTTCCAAGAACTTCAAGGAGGATGAGTATTTCGACGATCTTCATCGAACGCTCTACATCCGTCACCGAAACTCAAGCAGCAACGTAGAACCAGCGATGGAGCAAGACACACTGGCTTCGTCTAACCTTGAGAACATCGAGCAACAACCAAACTCAACCAAGCTACAGGACAGCAGTCACGACGATCAGAAACGTCCCGCATCAAGTGAATCCCATCAGGAAGAGACAATAATGGAGCATGCATGTTCATCGCCAACTCAGCTGCTTGTCACCTGTATGAGCCAAGAAGATCTCGAAGACGTCAAGAAATTCCTAGAATCTAGGAATATAAAGTACAACATGGACTCCCAAGCGAATACTAAGCACGCAGCAATAACCATACACGCAGAATCATCTCCAGAAGACTCCATCGAAACACCTCAAGACAGAAATTCCACCACACGCCCAGCACCAGGCAGGAGCGTGCCCACAAAAGCCAAGCACATCGACCTGGCCAGCAACCAAGACACGAACAGGAGCCGACGGAACTTCAAAAATCAACCAAAGAGGAGGGAACCGATGGCAGCAATACAACAATGCTTCCGCTGCCAAGGATTCGGGCACAAGGCCTCGGACTGCAACAAGCAAGTGTGTTGCGTCCGCTGCGGCGGGAACCACAGCAACCTGGTATGCTCACGTCCGAGAGAAGCAACGCCGAGATGTGCTAACTGCGGTTCTGACCACGCCGCCAGCTACGGGGGATGTCCTGTGAAGAGAAGGCTCAAAGCCGCCATCGTAAGACATCAACATCAACCCAGCCATGCCCGAACAGTCGAAGGACCGGGCGTCCCACAGAAAAGGGCGTCAAGCCGCGGCAAAAACCATCCGCCGACCGACAAAAGTGACCAGCGCGTGCATCAATGCTGCATCCATGTACCAAAACGTGAAAATCAGTTGGGGAAAATCGTCCAGTTGCTAACGCAGCTTATTACGGTGATGATCCCCAACTGACAACACGAACCCAGTAGGGGGTTTTTAATATAAGGACGCCTACGGCGTCCATAGCCATTTTCCCCCGAAAGTGAAATAAAAAATGTGTCCCCAAAACAACACCCAACTGACACCCAGAAGTTATACTACCAAAGGTAGTGGTACTTCAACAACAGCCGTAGAGGCAGCGATAAAAAAAAAAAAAAAAAAAAAAAAAAAAAAAAATAGACAACGTGCAGTATGGTGAAGAAGCGGCGTCCTGTCTCACCGAAGCAGACACCGTCACGCCAAGCTGAGTCGACATCAGGCGAAGTTGCTACGGCGAAACATGGGGTCACAGCACATGAGCACAGGGAGGCTCAGTCTACACCCTGCGCAAACGCTGCCGACGTGCGGTCTCCCCAGTGCGTCACTCCTGCGACATCTAACGCGGGCAGCTATGTTGGAACCTGCTCACGTCGATCCCAGGGGTCAGACACAGCAAACTCATCCTGGACAACATGGTCGTCACCAAGAATTGAAGATGGATTTGACGACCCCGACTTCGAGGAGGCGGAGACCCTGATCTATATCCGTTGTACATCTGGCAAGTACAGCGAAATCTTCATGGCAAAAGGACAGTACACATCCCGAAGCTGGTGGAAGAAATACCTAGACGCCCAGGTTCAACCATGCATAATCCAACTCCGAGTCAAGTCCGGGAGTAAAGAGTATGCATGGGAAATACCAGCAACATGTTCCTGTGCATCCTCAGCGACGAGAAGTACGGTCACTTCGCCACGCCCATCACCGACAAGAAGAAAGACTGGTCACGGTTTGTCAGCCTTCCTGTCATCCTCAGCAAGGATTTCAGAGAGGATGACTATTTTGAAGAACTACATCGGGTGCTATATTGCGAACCACACCAACTATCATCCTCGTCTAGCCAGGAAGATGAGTCGCAAACCTCAAGAAAAGACGGAACTACCGCCGGCCTTAAAGGACCGGAATCTCCAAGAACACCGTCCTTGCCCATGCACCTCGACGCCACGCCTAGTGCAGACCACCAAGTAGTGGCATCGCAAGCGCCGACAGGGTTGACACCGGGAAACCTGCTCGTATCATGTGCGAGCCCATCAGAGTTAGCGGCGGTTAAGGATTTCCTCGAGAGCCACAGCATTCAATTCCAGCTCGTCCAGTATGGAGGCGCAGGGCTTCCGAAAAATGATAGCATCCCAAACACTGCTTCACCAGAGGAAGCAACCAACCGAGGAACGGAGGTCACCCCAGATGAAAACCTCCCACCACCCACAGAACCCAAGCAGTCAACGCCATCGGAAATCAATGATGTTCAGGCAGCCAATATCCAAGTCAAGAAGCAAAACGGCCGGAGCACCAAGAAGAATCCCCGCAGGAAGAAATCATCATTGTCAACTGTTGACCAATGCTTCAGGTGCCAGGGATTCTGGCATCGATCGAAGGATTGCCGGAACCAAGTTCGGTGCGTTCGCTGCGGGGAAAATCACAGTGTGTTGGTGTGCACCAGACCACGCGAAGCGACACCAACTTGCGCCAACTGCGCCATGGACCACGCGGCTAGCTACGGGGGCTGCCCACTGAGGAGGAAGCTGCAAGCGGCTATCAACAGGAGTCGCCCCCAAACCAGCACAGAGAAGATCACGACGCCACCCAGATCGACGAGGGATAAGACCACCCACGGCCATGTGATCAAGCATAACCACCTAACCAGACACGATGAGCATCTACACAACAACCGTTGTCAATGCCAGCCACAAGAAAATCAACTAGGGATGGTCGTACAACTGCTCACGCAGTTGTTAACTACGCTCATCCCCACCAGGCGATAAGAATAAGCAAGGGTTTCCCTCTAAGGTCATTATATAATGGCCAAAGCCGGGTTTTTCCCTAACGTGTATATCATGATCCCAAAACCAACCAATTTGATACAGTAGATAAAGCTACAGACAGTAGCGGGGCTACATAACGCCGTTGAGGCAGCGAAAAAAAAAAAAAAAAAAAAAAAAAAAAAAACAAGACTTTCATTCTAGGCTCGTTCTCGGATAAGTTTGATAGCACCACTACCGGTAAAATTGTAGCCATTCATATTTTACATCGTTTCTAGTCAAAACTGTTTTTTAAATTTTTTGTAAACATCTTTCTTTTCATCTATCTATTAGTAATAACTGATTTGATAATAACGCAGTGCTCCACGCTTCAAAGTATCCCAAGTCGATGCAGATCTGTGAAACAAATAATATTGCACGCTGGTTGTGGCACTACCGGAATAGGTAAGCACTTATTGCCCTGTATCAGTCACTGTTATCACTTTCTGAAGTGTTTCTAAAACGCGAAATTAAAATGCATTTATAAATTTACTAAAAATGTATTCGGGAAAAATAATAAATAAATTTAACATATTTTTTGGAAAAACTAATTTGAGTTGCAGTTAATCAGTTACAGAAAAGAATCAGTTGTTTACTTTTTTATATAAAAAAGTCTATCTGTTTAAATAAACATGAGTCACACAAAATCTGCTAGTCCAATTTTGATGGAATTCCGAATAATTTACAGCTCATGGTAACAGGAGTAAAGTAGGGTATAATTCAGATTGATATCATTAAAAAAAAACTGAAAAAGTAATGCAGTGTCCCAAAATTAATAACATTTAAAAGTTAGTTACTTTTTGCAATAAAATGTTTACAGGGCTACAAACAATACTATTAGGAATAGAACTGATATTCGGTACTTTTACGTTCCATGGTTAAGATTCCACACAAAATTACCTCGAGGGATTACAGAGAAAATCTAAGCACGCTGTAAGTGTAGCTGTTGCTAGGACATTAAGATCACAAGAAACAATTATCATTTAGTTACGGTTATAATAAAAAGTTATCAGCCCACGCAAGCAGTACGGGAATAGAGGAATATTGTTGATAGAAAATTCTGATTTCCCAGCGTTTTCCACTGATATGTGTATGGCTATAGATGCAATTTTTGTGTCTGCGGATCCTTTTCATCAGCTGTTTCACCAATTTCTGATAATTGTGGTCCCTTCGAATTTCTCACTGTTTTAGCGATATTCTTAACTACGCGTCGTTTGCAAATAAGATAAAATCGTCCGTATAATTAATTTTGTTGGAAGACCTGACTACATCTCATAATATTTTCGCAATAAAGCACATGCTTCAAGAAGTTGTTAATTAAATCTGAATTTAGTTTCAACTCGTGACTCAAATAATTCTTTGGCAGATAGTGGTAAAACATTTGTTTTCTGACTGTCATAATTTCATCAACTGTTCAATCGAATTCTACAAAAGTTTTCAGATGCATTCAGTGGCGATATTCACACCAGTTTATTGATTCTTTTCAACCGGTCAATCTATTATCACTGCTCAAGTGTTCACCCATTTCTGACCTTTAGCGTGGAGAATTTTGTGTCTGTTTCCTTTTTAACCTATTGAACGTAGAGATACAATAGTGAACCGATAAAATAATACTTCCTTTGTGAGCAGAGGCTGGTAAAAAGTGTTTATACCAGAAGATTCAATGTCACACATATAGTAAATAAGTAATTTTATCTGGTCTCAAAATTATGATTAAAGAGTTTTTGTGCATACCGTATCTATCATGTTTGGACCTACAACTTGTTCTGGAGACGATGGAAAACCGAAATCTAGATAGCCGGACGTGGATTCGAACCGGTGTCCTTCCGAATGCAAAGCAAGATCGATACTGCTGAATACACAATACGAGTGGACAAATTAAACGTCAGTAGCGTTTAACTTAGATTACTATTGAATTAATACATCACTCCTCAACACGTATGTTATTTGAACACTTCACGAGACCTATACTAGACTCTGCTAACAAGTAGGACGAGCAGTTCCTTCTCTTCGTGTGCGTAAGTTATGTTTTGTGTGGATAGGAATGAGACTGTTAGTAAGTGTTTTCTGTGTTATATAGAAAAATATGAGGATAAGTAGATGTATAACTCACCATTACATGCGTTGAAAGCTCTCATTCATACGCACTGTGAAAATGTTTGGGATTTTATCAAGAACTTTTCCCGAATCTTGTGTTAATTAAACGTATACCACCATCTACTATATAATTTCCTAAGCTCACTCCCTCATTCACCTCGATAGCTTTTGGCTGGAGAAGGGTGTCACGTGTCAGCCTTCGCTCGCAAAATAACAGCCACCAAAGATATCATTAGAAGAAATTCGAGGTTATGTCCACAATTTAATAGTAAAGCAACTGCTACCAAATTAATTGCCATAATTCGTACATTCATTAAGTTTGATTTTCGTATCATTTCATAGTTAAAAAATCTGGATAAACTTTATGGCTGAAATAACGTGGAACTGCTTTTCAGTAATATTTTGCTAATGAAACCAACATAAAAAAGTTTAAAAAACTTAAATTGCCGTAACCACGAATGCCATTTGTCATTCCAGCCTAGGATAAATTTCTGTTTAATGAAAACTTTCGATATTGTTGTTGCTTGACGAATGAATTAAGATTTATTGGCTCTTTACATATTTTACTGATCACTTTCACTAATGGTCTTTGTTCATGTTCGCTGTACGTGAGTAATTAGGTTGTTTAAAGTGGACATCAGACCAAATATGTTACTGAGTCGAGTATTCTGGCAATTCATTTCCTTTGAATTGCTCAACTGTTTAACATTCTGGAATCTGTTTTAATTTCTCTGGCAATTACAGACACTAAGGCGAAAAATTACACTATGAATGCCCATGCTCGATAAAAGAATAAAAACAAAAAACAAAGTGATGCTATTGAAGCAAACAGGAATTATTCGTGTTTACGACCTTTGATACAATTATACGATAGCGGGATCATCACTGTCTGTATTTAATAACTACGTCTATTAATACTCCTAAGTTCTTCAAGCTCAAGAGATTTTACTCACCCTAAGGTTGAAACGCAGGTAAATTTCGTATTTGTTCAAATCAGGCCAACCTGTCATAATCTTTGACGCTAAAACTGAAACAATTCTAGATCCGTGACGATACGAAAAAAATTGTCACGGGCTTACACTAGTATTGCATATAACCGTGTCGGGAAAAGCGAGCTGGGATTTAGTTTAATGAAAGTTGTAGTTTCTTGTTAAACTGGAATGCATAAGTTTATTTCTGCTGATTGTACATAATCAACCACCAACTTCAACTGATATGACCGCTTACTAAAGTACACACATCACTTAATTTGACCGTGGATAAGGCTAATACAGACTGGTCGCCAAAGATATAGATCCGACTACGATAACGTAGACCCAGGCTTGAGCAATATGTTTTCCCGATCTAAGTCAGCGCTTCACTTAAACAGTTCAACTTCATGTATAGTTTTCCAAATTGCTTAAAACCTTCACTACTCATCAACTATAACAGTAAAGTTACTCTACTTGTCTTTCAGGAGCTTAAATTGCCGTCCCACGTGCATTACGCTACATACACTAATTCGCATGCTTACTACATCATGCGCCGATCGGTCTCCACTGACCCTATATGCTCACTGCCGGGCTTCCTTCTACCGAACCCTCTCATTGTCGCTAGACTAAGTCTTATTGTTACAATTATGCTCTGGCAGTTTGATGACCAATTTATTCTTATGCACTAGCCTTTCCACTCTACTCTTTTAGTACCAAATTACTGTCTCATCACAACCGCTTTCCAGAACTATGTTCATAAATACCCAGCCACAAACTCATTAAGTTGAAAAAAAAGTGTGGAACGATTTTTTTGTCAACAAATGACCAGAACTGTGGTGAACATAAAGTACGGAATGCCCGTCACAGTGATTTCTTCGTAAGGAACGAATCTGATAGAAGTGTCAGACGATGTAGTGTACACTCGTCGTATGTTTTTGGGCAGGCAGTAACGAGAGCGTTGGTCCCACGGGAGCGTGGGAGGACAGTGGGCTGAGCGGACGGTTGGTGGGCAGCTTTTGATTAGTTGTATAATTGGATTCAGTGGCTGCCGCGGGACGGGGCGTCCACTGGCGTTGATCCTCGTGGCCATGTATGTGAACAGTGGGCAGAAAACTAGAGGTACAGATACCGCGACGAGAAAGAGAAGAAGAAGTGATGGAGATGATATTGAAGTAGATAAATCAGTCCTGGGTCATGAGAAAGATGGGGGAATGGAATGACACTCTATAACAATAATACGAGGCGCATCCAGAAAGTAAGTTCCGTTTGGTAATAAAATGAATTTGTACCCAGATACAGAAGAAATTTTTATTGCACAAAATTCTACAATTCTTAAAATACTTTTCCACATAACTGCCCAAATTTTGCAGGCATTTATCATAGCGTGGCTCCAGGTTTTGTATACCTTCTTCATAGAAATCTGCCACCTGTGTCTTCAACCAGTTGGAAACAGTTTCTTTCAGCTCGTCGTCATTGGTGAAGTGATGACTTTCAACGAAAGACAGATGAAAGTCGCTAGGAGCGAGGTCAGGGCTGTACGGAGGATGGTGAAAAACGTCCCAGCCAAATCCCTGTACCAGGTTTTTCGTCACGTTTGCAGTGTGTGGTCGTGCGTTGTAGTGAAGCAAAACAACACCTTTTGACAGCAGTCCCCGGCGCTTATTCTGAATTGCACGGCGCAATTTCCGAAGTGTCTCGCAATAAGCATTTGCTTTGACTGTTTGACCACGCGGTAAGAAGTCAATGAGTAGGATACCTTTCCAGTCCCAGAACACTGTGCACATCATTTTCCGAGGTGTCACGATTTGCTTCGGCTTAACCTTTGGTGGGGATGAAGTGTGCCTCCATTCCATTGATTGCCGCTTACTCTCAGGGGTGTCGTAAGAAACCCACGTTTCATCTCCTGTGACTATCCGTCTCAGAAATTCTTCGCCGCTTTCAGTATAACGGGTCAAAAACTCAAGTGCACTACCCATCCGTTGTGTTTTGTGTTGCTCAGTGAGAATCTTTGGTACCCAACGTGAGCAAAGTTTACGGAATTTCAGTTGTTTGGTAACAATTTCTTGCATCAGTGATCGTGAAATTTGGGGGAAGTCCATAGCGAGAGCACTAATTGTAAACCTACGGTTTTCCTGAATCTTGTCATCAATCGCGTAAACAAGTTCTTCTGTAACCAAAGGTGGACGCCCACTTCGTTCTTCATCGTGCACATCACTACGCCTGCCATTGAACTGTCGGACCCATCTTTTCACCATCGAATCACTCATCGCATTTGGTCCGTAAACATCGCAAATTTGCCGATAAATTTCACTTGGTTTCACTTTCCTCGCATATAGAAACCGAATCACAGACCTGATTTCACAGGCGGCGGGATTTTCAATCAACGCCGACATTTCAAACAACAAGCACAACAAAGCGTACGTAACTGACAGCGATCTCCAAATGGCGCACGTTCTTCCCCTTGATACACATCGTCTACAGCGCATGTGCGGAACTGCAATCGCAGCGCTGCAGCGGAGATAAATTGAAACGGAACTTACTTTCTGGACGCGCCTCGTAAAAAAAAACGAAAGTCGTGAGAATAGAAACAAGGGACAAAATAAATTAAATTAAATTGCAATGGAGCGCTTGCTCCGGTGGCAATTTCACTAAACAACCATCTTCCCCCTTTTCTACATCCGCCTACATTTACCCTTTACAAATTTTAACTTTAATTTCTTTCAACATTTTTAGCAAATTATTAATCATTTCTCTTGGTATCTTATTCCAATCTCTCACAATCTTATCTAAAAAAGAGAATCTTCCTACACCCTTGTGCCTGAAATCAAGTGCCAGCTTGTGGTCATGATCATCTTTTCCCTTCCATGCATTACTTTCAATTCTTACACCAATATTTTTCCATGCATCATCACCAATATACGCCTTGTACACTCACATGACCCTCTCTACCCTCCTTCTGTCTTCCAATGA
>JARYHS010013631.1:152140794-152278283 GCA_031002005.1 Vandiemenella viatica | reverse complement strand
TAGGAATGAGACTGTTAGTAAGTGTTTTCTGTGTTTTATAGAAAAATATGAGGATAAGTGGATGTATAACTCACCATTACATGCGTTGAAAGCCCTCAATCATACGCACTGTGAAAATGTTTGGGATTTTATCAAGAACTTTTCTCGAATCTTGTGTTAATTAAACATATACCACCATCTACTATATAATTTCTCAAGCTAACTCCCTCAATCACCTCGATAGCTATTGGCTGGAGAAGGGTGTCACGTGTCAGCCTTCGCTCGTAAAATAACAGCCACCAAAGATATCATTAGATGAAATTCGAGGTTATGTCCAGAATTTAATAGTTAAACAACTGATACCAAATTAATTCCTACAATTCGTACATTCATTAAGTTTGATTTTGTATCATTTCATAGTTAAAAAAATCGATAAACTTTATGGCTCAAATAACGTGGAACTGCTTTTCAGTAATATGTTGCTAATGAAACCACCATAACAAAACTTAAATAGCTGTAACCACGAATGCCAATTGTCATTCCAGCCTAGGATAAATTTCAGTTTAATTACAACATTCGATATTGTTGTTGCTTGATGATTGAATAAAGATTTATTTGCTTTTTACAAATTTTACTGATCACTTTCATTAATAGTCTTTGTTCATGTTCGTTTTACGTGAGTTATTAGGTTATTTAAAGTGGACATCAGACCAAATATATTACTGAATCGAGTATTCTGGCAATTCATTTCCTTGGATTTGCTCAACTAATTAATAATCTGGAATCTGTATTAATTTCTCTGGCAACTACAGACACTAAGGCGAAAAATTACACTATAAATGCCCATGCTCGATAAAAGAATAAAAACAAAAAACAAAGTGATGCTATTGCAGCAAACAGGAATTATTGCAGAGTGAACTTTAATGTCAAAATGCAAGTCAAGTTTGTACTTCAGCATGTTCGAGTTTACGACCTTTGATACAATTATACGATAGCGGTATCATCACTGTCTGTATTTAATAACTGCGTCTATTAATACTCCTAAGTTCTTCAAGCTCAAGAGATTTTACTCACCCTAAGGTTGAAACACAGGTCAGTTTCGTATTTGTTCAAATCAGGCCAACCTGTCATAATCCTTGACGCTAAAACTGAAACAATTCTAGATCCGTGACGATACGAAAAAAATGGTCACGGGCTTCCACTAGTATTGCATATAACCGTGTCGGGAAAAGCGGGCTGGGATTTAGTTTAATGAAAGTTGTAGTTTCTTGTTAAACTGGAATGCATAAGTTTATTTCTGCTGATTGTACATAATCAACCACCAACTTCAACTGATATGACCGCTTACTAAAGTACACACATCACTTAATTTGACCGTGGATAAGGCTAATACAGACTGGTCACCAAAGATACAGATCCGACTACGATAACGTAGACCCAGTCTTGAGCAATATGTTTTCCCGATCTAAGTCAGCGCTTCACTTAAACAGTTCAACTTCATGTATAGTTCTCCAAATTGCTTAAAACCTTCACTACTCATCAACTATAACAGTAACGTTACTCTACTTGTCTTTCAGGAGCTTAAATTGCCGTCCCAAGTGCATTACGCTACATACACCAATTCACATGCTTACTACATCATGCGCCGATCGGTCTCCACTGACCCTATATGCTCACTGCCGGGCCTCCTTCTACCGAACCCTCTCATTGTCGCTAGACTAAGTCTTATTGTTACAATTACGCTCTGGAAGTTTGATGACCAATTAATTCTTATGCACTAGCCTTTCCACTCTACTCTTTTAGTACCAAATTACTGTCTCATCACAACCGCTTTCCAGAACTATGTTCATAAATACCCAGCCACAAACTCATTAAGTTGAAAAAAAGTGTGGAAATTATAAACTGCGGAAACGATTTTTTTGTCAACAAATGACAAGAACTGTGGTGAACATAAAGTACGGATTGAGTAGTGATTTCTTCATAAGGAACGGATCTGATAGAAGTGTCAGACGATGTAGTGTACACTCGTCGTATGTTTTTTGGTAGGCGGTAATGAGAGCGACGGTCCCACGGGAGCGTCGGAGGACAGTGAGCTGAGCGGACGGTTGGTGGGCAGCTTTTGATTAGTTGTATAATCGGATTCAGTGGCTGCGGCGGAACGGGGAGTCCACTGCCGTTGATCCTCGTGGCCATGTATGTGAAGAGTGGGCAGAAAACTAGAGATACAGATACCGCGACGAGAAAGAGAAGAAGAAGTGATGGAGATGATATTAAAGTAAATAAATCAGTTCTGGGTAGTGTTGCAAATTGATTTTTTTTTTCAGCTTTGTGAAAAAAAAACGTAAAAAAAACTTAGCACCCTGGTTTTTCTTTCAGAAAACAATAAATTTGATAAATTATAGTTTTATTTACATTTTACATGTGTGTTTTGAATCTTACTGAATCATAGAAGGTCTTACATAATGATTCATAAATGTATCTATATAGGTAACATAATTTTATTCATCCTCTATGTCAGTACCACATTCACTAGTATCAGCACCACCAACATTAGTTCGGTCGAAGTCGGAATTTTCTGTTTCTTCTTCTGGCTCCTCTTTATCCATAACTTCAGAAATAGTTACATTTCTTTTACTGGTTGTTCATGTATTGTACGAAAAATATTTTGAGATTGCAATTTTAAATTGTGAGCAAAGTACACACTGTGCATATAGACTGTGCTGATAATTCTGTATTACGGTCTTTTAATTTTCAATTTAAATCTATTATCATACAAAATACGAGCTTTATTTCTTTTTCAATCGTTGGTTTATGCCAATGGTTGCAAAGAAACGATTCATAATTACTGACAATTTAATGTCTCAGTATCACTATACGCTGAGAATCTAACAAATATACGAATATAAGGAAAGCAAAATAAATAGTAAAAAGAGGCAAAAAAAACCGGAGATAAATTTAAAATTCCTAATTTTTTTAAGAGATCCTTAGGGCTACTGATAAATTCGTAGGGTTGTCAGCACTAGTTTAAATAGCGAGTATCAATCCAAAGAACGGAAAACGGGGATTCCTTATCGCGCAACCAAGTCTCTTCGGGAAGTCGCCGTTCGTAAAAGAAAACTTCAATGTTGCATATATTTTCGTAATTTTCATTTCTACTGAACCAGAAAAGTATAGTAGATTTAAAAATTAAGATAAGTACCTAGTATAAACTCTAAAAGTCATATTAAATGATAAATGCCCTACAAATTTGATATTTAGTAGTTATGAAAAAAAACATGTCCCAGAAAAAAAAGTATTTTTTTCATATTTTTTTTTCAAGTAGGAAAAAAACTGTTTTTTTACAACACTAGTCCCGGGTCATGAGAAAGATGGGGGAATGGAATGACACTTTATAATAATAATAAACTGAGAGCCGTGAGAATAGAACGAAGCGGCAAAATAAATTAAATTAATTAAATTGCAATGGAGCGCACGCTCCGATGGCAATTTCCCTAAACATCCATCTTCCCCCTTTTATACATCCACCTAAATTTACCCTTTACAAATTTTAACTTTAAATTCTTTCAACGTTTTTGGCAAATTATTAATCATTTCTCTTAGTAACTTATTCCAATCCCTGATACCCTTATCTAAAAAAGAGAATCTTCCTACACCCTTGTGCCTGAAATCAAGTTCCAGCTTGTGGTCATGGTCATCTTTTCCCTTCAATGCATTACTTTCAATTCTTACACCAATATTTTTCCATGCATCACCATCAATATACGCCTTGTACACTCCCATGACCCTCTCCACCCTCCTTCTGTCTTCCAATGAGTCCCATTCCAGCTCTTTTATCATATCTGTCACTGATTGCATTCTGCGATAATTTCCAGAAACAAATCTAGCAGCCCTTCTTTGCACCTTCTCCAACTCCTGTATTTGATACTCAAAATGTGGGTCCCATACTACACTACCATATTCGAGCACTGGTCTTACCAAAGTTTTGTAACCCAATTCCTTTACTTCTCTCGTGCATCCCCTCATCACTCTCTCCAACATGTGCAGAATTTTGAAACCGTTTCCTACCACCTATCCAATGTGTCCTGCCCATTTAAGCTTGTTATCAAATGTAATGCCAAGATATTTACATTTCAAGTCTTCAGCAAGCAATTCTTTCCCCACCTTAAATTCATAATTAACCTTTTGTTTTTTATTTGTGTATCTAATAAGCTGACTCTTCTTTGCATTTATCTTCATCCTATGTTGACCAATCCAACTAGATATCCTGTGCAGATGAAGGTTACGATGTCAAAGTGAATACTTGGAAAGGTTAATAGTACATGTTAATTTTGGATCATGGTGACGAAGCTTATATGTTTGAGACAGAATATTAGGAAGAAAACAATGCATAATAAAGAAGTTTTTCTCGGCGTTGACAATCAATACAATGTCCTGGGGTGACTAGCCGAATGAACAACGTGTTTACACACGATATTTCGGCGATCGAAATTTCAGTCGCCCTCACCAGGAGATGGCGACAGAGTAATCGATCGCCGAAATATCGTGTGTAAACACTTTGCTCGCTCGGCTAGTCACCTGAAATAATTATATTAATTAAGAATAATAATGAACAAGAAATCAGTAAGTAATATTTGTTAGGCAGTGCAGTGAATTCTGAACTAAGAGAAACGTGTTTCTTGCCGTGTCTCCTGCCTTATCGATATGAAACATGGGCTTTTAGACAGAGATAGTTGCATAAGAGTGAGGAAAGAGAGATGTAAATATGAAGAAGAATAATGTGTGTACATTAAGTAACAAATTAGAGTCCTGGAACACAGTAAAGATGCAGAAATAATTCATAAGAAACATAAAATAACAGGAAAGCAAGACGGATGTGATAGAAAGTATGTGTACAAAACTGAAGAAACAGACGCTGGTTGAAGATATGAAGTGTGGAATGTGGCAAGTATCTAAGGAATCTGCACGGGAGGAAAATGTTTCAGGAAACAGCATCCGAACAGAACGCCAATTGATGATATAATAACAATATTCCTCCAAGTGGGAAAATATGTGTGATGTTTAATCGATTCGTGTGTACGTTCTTTGGTTAATGTGATGCATAATGAGGCATTCGATCTGTTGTAGGTAGTGGACTAGTCATCATGATTTTAGCATTGAAGCAGTTTTACACAATTACTCAAGTGTATGAGAGTAAGGTCCCCCTTCGCGGTTCAAGAATCACACCTTACTTACAGTTTTAAAAAGTTTCCCCGGTTCCAACAGTTCTCAACTTTCACCTTACCATTAGATTCCTAAAATGTTGATAACACGAAATACCAAAGTTATAAGGATGTTATTTCCATTGACATGTTAGTGAGGTCTACACGCGAATGTGACCATTATCCAGCTGCGACTTCTTTTAAGAGTAGTGTAACAACGCCTTCACATCTTGCGAAATGCAGAACTATTAAAACATGTTGCAACTTTTGTGTGAATAAAAAATTGGCGGATGTAAGCGTTTTCTACAAGCCACTGTACAAATTTACAGTGCTAAAAACACTGTAAGCACGAAACAAATTCTTACATATGTGGAATAACAGGTTCCTTGGAGAAGTTATAAAAGACAAGTTTACTCTGGGGGGAGTTGGTAGCCATAGTAATAAGATAGTAACAAGATAGTAACGAGTGAATAACAGGATCGTGCGAGCGAGAGGAAAAAGTTAGTGTGCGCTTTGAGTTGATGTAAAGTTACGGAGACTAAAAAGACCTTGTATCTTCGGATCCTTAAGTATCGGATAATATTTCAATAAATTGCAACAAGTCATAGAAAGTTTACAGTTACTCAAATATTAAAGACTAAACTGATAAGTGTTAAGCTTAAAGTTCATTCACGAGTTCAAAACGATTTTGTATCCCAGCTCCGACACCAAAAGAAGAACATATAATTATTATTTTTTTGCCTGGTTTGATGCAATTCTCCATCCTTTCCTATCCTGTGCTAACCTCTTCATTTCTACATTCCCCTTACAGCCCACGTCCTCAATTATCTGCTTCATATATTCTAATCTCTGTCTACCTCTACAGTTCTTACCTTCGACTGTTCCCTCCACTAACAAATTAACCAATCCAGCATGTCTCAAAATATGACCTACCAGCCTGTCTCTTCTTTCCGTAAGCTTCTTCCACAAACTTCTTTTCTCACCCATCATTTCTAAAATTCGTTCATTTCTTACATTGTCTGTCCACTTAATTTTCAGCATTCTTCTGTAGCACCACATATCAAATGCTTCAATTTTCTTTATTTCCGGTATTCTTAAAGTCCATGTTTCGCTACCATAAAGTGCTGTGCTCCACACAAAGAGTTTTAAAAAGTTCTTTCTAATTCCTAGATCAATATTTGAAACTAAAAGTTTTATCTTTTTCATGAAGGCTCTTTTTGCTAGTGCTATTCTGCTTTTAACACCATTCCTGCTTCGGCCATCGGTTGCAATTGTACTTCCCAAGTAACAGAATTCACTTACTTCTCCTATTGCAGCCGATCCGATTTTTATATTTAATCTACTAGTATTGGTACAATTTCTGCTACATTTCATTACTTTTGTCTTGCTTTGATTTATATTCAGTCCAAAATCTTCCTTCAGTATTTTGTTCATGCCATTCAGTAACTTCTCAATATCCTCAGCCCTCTCTGCTAACAAGGCATATAAAAATAGAACATTAAAAAGCAGAACAATCACATAAAATAAAACATGGCTTTATTAAATACAAAACATATCATATTTGGGTATCTCTTTTTAGAAAATCGTATGAATATATTATGTTTGTTTTTTGGCGAATCTTATTTAAATAAATGCACGTTATTGTTAGGATTCAAGGCTCGTTGTGATATTTTGAAAATCTTAAAGCTATTCAACATATACCATTCAAAACAGCTTGCGTATTTTTTTTTTTTTTTTTTTTTTTTTTTTTGCTAGTGTGTAGTGGGAATTGGAAGGCTAATGTTTCCTGAAATATGCAACTAACAAAAAAGCCCAAAAACGTGATTAAATTAATTTTTAATTCTTATCCAACGATACCATACTCGATAATGTAAGCGAAAAAAAAAATTCTCACTTAACTTACATTTTTGTGGAAGTTCCCTAAAAAGTATTTTATTATTTTCTACGGATATTTATCGTAGCATATATAACAGATATTTCCGTGAAATATGGTCACAAATGGCGTAAAAGGTGTTATTTACGTTAGATTGGGTACGACGAAATTGTAATCATTCCGTTCTTGTCATTTTGGCTGCAGAACCCAAAAACTGCTTATTAGCTGTGTAGGATATTCCACGACTAGAAGCTTTTCCGACCATCTTCTAAGAAAGTTACTGAGATCAGAGGCTCGGTAAAAATGCCTACCCAGCGTGTGGATTATGAACCCTCTTTGCGGTAAGCAGGCTGACAGGGCGGAAGGAATGCTGAGTACTCATGATACGCAGGCTTTCTCTAGGGAAAGAGTCGGATTTAGACGGAAGCGTAATGGACGTCATGAGCAGAAGCGATGCGTTAACAGCACTGCCTTATCTCCAGACAGACATACGGACCGACTATAAGCTCCACTCCTCGTTTTTATTCCGTTCCGCGCAGTCCTAATATAAGAGCAATGAATGCAAATTGGGAACGATACGAATGCAAATGCCAGGTCGTGTACTGCTCGACGCCTTGCAGACGAAAGAGTCTGAAAATGTAAATATAGCCCGCACCTCCGTGCAGCTGTATTGTTACACTCTAAATCCTTATTATCACCTCCAAAGGAAGAGGTAGAAACTTCACTTGTTTATAACAATGTTCCGACGGACACTTTGTAAAGAAAAAGCAGCTGCTTCGAATATATTTCAGGCTCAGAATCCACCAGTTTCTGCTCATTTGATAATTGTGTAGTTTTAGCTGCATCTAAAGTGGTTTTACGAACAAACTGTACTATTAAACAATATACAATGTAACGTTAACAGTAGCATATTTACTTTCACCAAGTAATTCATATTACCACTTAAGCTAATCACTTAAACTTCAAACCTCCTAACGGTTTACAGTGTTAATCAGAATTGGAATTACTTGTAAATTTATAATTCGAAATTGCGCATCTCATAACGTAACAGATAGACAGTAGACTATCCAATATAACAAAATTGTGTAAGATTTGTGTTGGTTGTATAAAATTCATGTCTGTTCCTTAAATTTATTTAAAAAAAGTGTAATTACAATGTACACTACTTACGATAGAGTTGCGAAAACCGTAATGTCTAAAATTTTTATCTGTATTTATGTCTGCATATTCGCCCATCATGCAAGAACTAATGGATGTGTTTAAACGGAACTACATATAGAGCTAGCTGAGCTAGTATCTTACACTTTTTATACTGTTCCAAATTTCTCAATGAATTCAAAAGCGTAAACTTTTAAATTTCTCTCTGTGTGACCGTGCATCACGATAAACTATATAGAGTTTAACGAAGCTGCACACAGTCGTAATTTATATTGTCTGTCAGGTCATAGGATAGTTTTCATTCTGTTGCATTACAAAACTCCAGATGTACAAAGTCAAAAACCGGAAATTTTGAAATTTCTGTCTGTTCACTCAACATTGTAAGGTTGCAATGGTACGATCCATATCTAAATGTCACAATAATAAATTACTGAGTTAATAATGTAGTAAGAATAGTCTATATTTTTGGGAGCTTTCCTCAGATTATGTCATTTCTACGGTTGATACATGAAAGAGACTTTGTGGTGGGTTAGCGGTAAAGCTCTGTCTCCGCATTTGGGAGGACGTGGGTTCGAATCCCCGTCCGGCCATCCTGTGTTGGGTTTTCCATGGTTTTCCCAAATCACTCTAGGTGAATGCTGCGATGGTTCCTACAAACGTCCATGGCCGAATTCCTTCCAGTTCCTTGTCCCCAGTATTTTGCAGCTTCTAATGACCTCGACGTTGACGAGGAGTAAAATCACAAGCAAAGAAAGGAAAAAAGGAATGTAGTGAATGCCAAGTTATTAGAATCAATAATGTGACAGATGTTTACGGGAGAATAAATGGTTTGACCTCAAGAGTGATTCATTACTGCAAAACTCACACAATTCAAAATGTAGATGATAAAATTTGTTTGTAAGTTTTGGTGAATTTCTGCCTACGTCAACAGTCTTTTCAGTGGCAGGTTATATTATGGGCAGGAAAATTAATGTAAGGCAAATATATAGAACTATATCAGTAACGTAGTTTCAACATTACAGACGCCAAGACCGCAAAATTTGGAATCTTCGTCTGCGGGTACTCTCCTCACGTAAAAACGTATGCATTGAGTTCAATAAAGGTATGCATAGTTTTAGCATAAGTCATTAGTTAACCCGAATCATATTTTTTGTCCTCACAACACCATATTTCATTCATATTGTTTATCATTTTGATATTGCTTGACACCTTTCTTACACTCGAAATGCTTACTACGTTTAATGCTATATACGCAGTGATTATGGGTCAGAATTTACGATTCAATTACAGATTTTACATACAAATAAAGCAATCTGGTCGTCCACACGGCAGGCAGAACATTAAAAATTTGCTTGCAAAGAAGTTATGTGAACACACAAGGTCGGGCCACCCTAGACCGCACCGACCCCGCACCACGTCCGAGCCAACACTCGGCCGAGTGTCCGTTAGGCTCCCTCGCGTCCACACTGGTCCGTAGCTCGGCCGTGTGGCTGACAGGTTCCTTCGCTGCCTTTAGTCTCCTTTAACGTATACACTTGGTTGTTTCGCGGAATTAATTTTTTTTTTTTAAATTACCTTAACAGTGATTTGGGGATCATAGCTACAGCTACCACCCGTACATTATTATAGAGCACTGTACTTTATTTTGCGTAGGCGTACTTCATAATCTACGAAAGTGATAAAGAATGTTCAAATAATTTTTTTTGTCTGGCTCGTGTTACAAACTACTGTTTGATCTCTAATGCACAAAACTAATACCCCGGCACAGTTTAAAAAAAAATAAATAATCGTCACACTGTACTGAATTGTAAGATTGTCGTGTATCTCTACATAGTCACAATGAAATGTCAAGCGTCTCTCATTAGACATTTAAGGTGTTTATTTTGGTTGAGGTTACTTTCGATTCACTCAATATTTTTTTTAATAAAAAAGAAACAGATTATTATAAATTTCAATTGAAACGCAGACTGCAAAGATTTTGTAAAATAATAGTTTCATGTTATCTAATATTTCAAGTCACAATACGCCTCTATTTTTCTCACTTAATTTGAAAGGAGGGATACGGATTAACGATAAATTCCCACAACGGAGCGTTCTAGCATCTTAGCATTAACAAATCAAAGCTTTTCAAGAGTTCAATTTTAAACCCCACAATAAACTGCTGAGACAGGGATTTGAACCAGGGACTTCCAGTACTCCAATCGTACGTCATAACCATCTGAGGCAAGAGACAAATCTGGATGTACTGAATAATAAATATTCAAACATAATAAACGTACTTTTTTCTATATAATTTCTTTTTTTCCCAAAACACAAATGTACTTTTATATGCTTGAATATTCTTTTACAGTATTTTTGATTCAGATACTTGTGGCGTGTGATTTGAGTGTTGGATGAAAATTTAACAGATCTCAAAAATCGACCTTCATCTGTGGCAAAGCTTTGTTTCGTTAATACGAACATGCAAGTAATCTACCTATATTTTACGAAAATCTGATGAATCTGAAGTAATGGTGAAAAATAAGGACATTTTTTTAAAGCAATTAGTAGCACTAAAACAATATTTAGTAGTAAAGGACCGGAAATTTCCGAACTCTTTTATACCCTTCTCCATTTCGACCAGCACCGTCAAAACGTACACCAAACTAATGACGGCCAAACATACGGCCGAGGTCGGCCGAGGTCGGCCGACATGCGGTGTCGTTTGATCTCACTTTAATAGAGTCAGCGACAACAATAAGAAAAGTGACGGTGCGGGCCCGGTGCGGTCTAGTGCGGCCCGACCTTGAAGTGTGCCTTTGGGTCATCAACAACATAAACTTTCAAAATTAGTGGAAGTTTTAGGAAGAGCTAGATTCAAATATTCGCAACAAAGTATTTAAAACGACATGCATGCTCAATAAGGGATAAAAGAAACAAAATTTTTCGGAATATTACACATTGAGCAGCATTTCACGATTTACACTGTGGAGAAGGATTGATAGGAAATTGGAGGTACGAAAAAGAACCTCATTTTGGATGTGATAAGTTGCGAGGTAGCTTCAGCGGCAGTGCAATCACATCCGTGTTACAAGTTATGCGGCAAATGTATCCGGTTATAAACATTAATATCAATAAGCGTCACAGTTAATCGGGGATCAGCACATACTGTAAACCCGTTCGAATAATCAATTTATTGCTGTTTGCATATCAGCTACGATTCGGAGAGCAAACGTACGCAGAAAACGCGTCACCGAATTCCAATAAATCAGTAATTTTTTAGTTGAAAAATGAGATTGTTTCAAATTTCAAATATTTATGGTTTTCCTACTTTCGGTGATTGAAAAATAAAATGCAGAAAAATGTTTTAAATGATGAAGTATCTAAACAACTTTTCATCCGTTCTGGCTAACGTATTTACGTAGTAATGACTCAGTGAACTTAACGAACTAAACAGTACAAAAGCTACATATTTTCAAACAAAACACGAAAGTTTCACTAAGACGGTAACAACGTGGCAGTTACGACAAGAATATTCTGGTAAATCTGAGCATAAATCAACAATGGAACCTGGTATTAGAATTTTTCATTAAAATAATGTCGTTCATAAACTCAAAAATCTTTGAGTTCAAAATTGTTAGCTTCGGTTGTTACGACCTAAGAACTTATTAATCTAATATACTCTAAACTCTATCCGGCCTCCACCTGCTTAAAACAGACACATCCCACCACCCTTTTCTTCCCCATTACAGATAAAGTATCTATCGTTCCTGAAATGACTGTTGTTTAACACATGTCTCTGCTTAGTTTTTCGGATTAAAAAAAATTAAATTGTAATTTTATTATTGTCCAGAAGAATTTAGACTTATACAAGAATTGTCAAAAGCTCATTATTCATTAATATCCATATTTTTGTGAATGGAATGAGAAAGAAATAAAGTACTAATATTTTCAAATTGCTTTCTACGAATATATCTGTTAAGAATTGGTGTTCGTTACTATTTCCTAATTTTATATCAAATATAAGTTAACTCTTGAATCACGCGAAGAAAAAAGTGTAGATAAGAGACATTATTGCTTGAAACCTTTCAGATAACAGCTGAGTATTAAATACAATACAATGAATGGAACTGAGAACTTAAGACACTATTCCATTTACAAATCACTTGGGCACAAGAGAAACTTGTCTGGCCAATAGTGAAACCGAAAATATGAGATGGAAAGATGAGGCAATGGAAAAAAAAAAAACAAACAAAAAAACAAAAAATCATAGGTTACAATCGTATCAACGTGTTGACAATATTAAACCAAAAACTATAAGTAATATATGTATATAGTTTAGTTTGCTCCGTCCACACTGGGTCGGGTGTTGAGCCAATTAAAGTAAATATCAGTAAAATAATGACTATAACCTTTGCTTTTATGAGCAATTTTTTTTTTTAAATTTTAAAATGATTCAAATCTACGTACACTTTAAACTTCTATTATTTTCTGAAAATTATTACACAATAAAAACTATACCATAATATGAATCACCTGTACTGCTAACTGTTGATGAAAAGTTAAAATTATTTATAACCTTTGTTCAACGACTGACATAAAGATTACCACCGGATATCGGTAGTATCGATTACGTTACGTTAGGGTCAAGGCATATACTTTTCCGTCCTCGACGTTGAACACAACATTATACCTGAGAAATGTATCTCCACTTTTTATTTTTTTTACTCTTTTTTACACATAGCTTCCACATTACAGTGCTCGAGATACATGCCACACACAATTAACATTATTTTCGAAAAATACATCAAAAACCATTTAGTGATTTTTAAGTTGTGCCATATTTATAGTTTGCTATATTTCAAGTTGTTTGAAGTGCAGAAAATACTTTAAGTTCCTACTTCGGTGCTAAGCGACATGGTGTGATGAGGCATACTTTTAATACTTTTCAATCAATGCCAGGAAACAGTTAGTAAGTGACGTAGTTTCATAAGATATATTTCACATAAAACTGCTACGGTTGAAACACATTAAAATTTTCTGAGTAGTCTGCGTGTGGTGTATGAACCAACCGATCCAGTCTGGTTTCAGATTTAAAATAATACAGTTATAAACAAACGAATAAAAAATAATTAATATTTGATACTGTGTATAGAACGAGCGGCTGTTCCCCCACAACCAAGTTGGATTCGCCTCTGATTAACCACTCCCCGATCAGTTTTCACCGAAGATATGTGGCCGTAGGATCAGAGCAATTACGTTCTGCCCTCACTTAGTGCTAGTAATGAGCAGGAATCAGCGAAATGAAAACATGTAATTGAAAGAATGGAGTGACATTAATAACTTCAATAAAATTGGGCACATAGAAATACACTTGAAATAACTGAAAAATACTGCATAAAATAGCTCTCCTGAAATAAATCTCTTACTAATAAAATCCTGTCACTCGGAATATTCTTTCTAAGCCAGAAGAAGGGTATAAATGCATTAGCCTTTACCTAATAAAATCTTCATGCCGTCTGGCAACGTGGTCCATCCTGAGACTCGACGAAGAGTTGCTCCATACTGAGCTCTCCCGTGTGGAAGCATAGTGGGGGGAAGTCATGTGTCATTAGTTCTATTCGTTTAAAACGACTTACTAAGGGCTTTTGAAGGTACCCTGGAGGGGAGGCCTCTTCTCACGGGAAGAGAACCTGTTAACCTTGGACTATGCTGCGTCGGGTGGAATTGAATTATATGGCTGTAGGTTGAGAAAAATTATCCCGAGTAAAAATTAGAATATACTATAGGTAAAATCCCTCAATATACTACAACTGGCCCATCTCACTAGGGGACTGTCACACTATTTTATTTGTTCTTTATACATTTTACTGAGTCCACAATTAGAGATTCACGCATCTTAGTGGTGCATTTGGTAGCATTCACAAATTCATAATTCCAGTTGTTGAACCATGCTATGAAGGAAGATGTAGCACTGAAAACATCTTGAAACGATCCATGATCCTTCCACCCTCGGAGGGCATTCCTTGATGATATGGGAAGGAGTTCCGCAGTCACAGATATGAGAGTTCCGTTTCATTTGGCGTGGCCTATTCTTAGATGGTTTAGTTTGACCCACTGGTCCCTCCTCAGATGGAATTCCGAAGTCCAGTTGTGAGATCTTCATCTTGATGTTTCACAGGTGAACGTACCTGGACACTGGATCAGTACAATTCACCGAAAATTGAATATCATCAGAAACTTCAGGATAATAGATTAACCGGCTGAGAGAAATACATAAGCAAAAACTTGGTATTAAATACATGGGGACTTCCGTACAAGCTAGCTGCGCATAAAGTAAAATCACCTACCATTTTTTCTACACTAAGGAACGAAGATGGAAGTACGACAAGAAGTTGGCAGGAATCGGCAGAACTTCTCCTCAAAACACTTTTGTCGGTTGACCAGCAGAAGTACAATTCTGAGGAATACAAACTTACAAGGCAACTTAATGAATAACGTATATGATAATGACATAGTGGTTCTACCATTCACTCAAGAGGAAGTAAGTACCGTAATAAGCACGCTGAAGAGGAATAAAGCACCAGGACCTGATGGAATAACAGCAGAAGTGGTGCGAGCCTTAAGTCAGCAAATAGTTACTTACCTTAACGAACTACTGAACGCGTGACTGCTGCGGGGAAGGATATCCCATTGTTGGAAAACATCGAGCATAAAAGTTATAAGGAAAGGATACGTTAAGGACCCTACACTACCAAAGTCTTACAGACCAATTTGTCTACTCAATATACTTGGGAAAATTGAAGAAAATTTACTATGTAAAAGAATTAAAGAATTCAGATTATTGAAAGGTATAAATCAGCAGCAGTTCGGCTTCCGGAAAGGCAGGTAGACAGAGGATGCCATAAATGAAGCGCAGCATATAGTGAACTTGACAAACAAAAAATACGTCACTGGCATATATATCGACATTTCCGGCGCCTTTGATAATTAATAGTGGCCGAGTATGTTCGCCTGACTAAGGGAGTGTTGTATGAGAGCTTGAAAGACTATTGTCACGTAAGAACTGCAACACTTCACAGTTCTGGTCAGCAACTGACAAAACATCTCACAAAAGGATGTCCACAAGGTTCAGTATGTGGCCCAGAATTCTGGGATATTGCTCTCGAACCTGTCCTTAACAGACTCATGGGTGTGACGGAGCTGGAAGGAATCGTTGCCTTCGCAGATAATATTTTTCTGCTAATTGGAGGAAATAACAGATGGTAGATCGAGACAAACACCAAAGAAATAATGAAAGTAATGGACTGCTGGTGTAAACAAGTACAGCTAGTACAAAAAAGCCCAATACATATTGATGAAAGGAACATTGAAACGCAACCCCACTGTGAAGTTTGGAGAAAATTCCATTAAAAGACGCAAAACAATAAGATACTTAGGGGTTATTCTAGATGAACATAGAAATTTTAATGATCACATTGATTATATATGCCAAAGAAGGACTGCAGCAATGAATAAGATAATAAGCATTGGGCAAAGAAGATTTATAATCCCACTGCTGGCTATAAGACTATTTCAATGTGCCATTACCACAGCTATAGTAAGTTATGGAGCAAGCACATGGGCGCATAGGTTAAGATTGGTTAAACCTGCAAGCGATATCTGTAACGAGGAATTCTCTTGCGTCTTACTGGTGCATTAGGAAGTACCACAACCGATGCACTTACAGTCATTCTTGGAATATGTCCTTTAGATCTGTAAATAAGAAAAAGAGCAGCATGCTACTGGCTACTAAAAGGAAAATCAGTTAAGATAACAGAGATCCTGAGTCAAGTGGCTTCCAAGAAGACAGACAATAAAAATTGTATTTTAAATGAATGGCAACAGCAGTGGAACACTTCGGAAACAGGAAGGAGAGTATTCGAAATTCTTCCTGACATCAGAGAGAGGATGTGTATGAAGCACTTGAATCTATCCCGAGGACTGATACATTTCCTCACCGCTCATGGACCGTATCTCCACAGGATCAATAGGGCAGAGAATGATCTATACACGAGAAGATCCCCAAGGACACATGATCATAAACTGTTTGAATATGCTTTAGTTGATGATCAAATCAAACAGTACAGAGTGAAGTTCACGGGAAAAACTATCACGGAAATTCTGAAAGACAACCTGATCTGGGAAGAACTTGACAAGATGGCAGATGCTGTGTCAGATGCAGCCAGGGAGCGCTATCGGCTTCAGTATAGCCAGCAACCTGTCGGAATACAGCAAACCAATTAAGGAATGATGTCAAGATACCCTAAACGGACGAGATATAAAGAACTAAGTGGAACGCTGATGCTTAGAAGTGTGGCTTCTGGAATTTACCGAAGCTTACTCTTCAACGGATGCCAGCGTTAAACGAACTTTTCAAAACTCAAGATATTTAGTATTACGGGTAATAGTTTATTTTACTAATAGGTTGTGATAATTTACAGTGTGTAGCAATAGTAGTTATTTGTACCATTTTCGTAAAATATAGGACTTTACTTTATCTTTCAACATTTTGAGTAAAATGTTATTTATTATAGTATTAAAATAATGGTTCGCTGCAGACTCTAGAGAACGAGCCATATGAATGTACAGATAAATAAATAAATAATTCACAGGTGCAATTGTCACCATTTTTCCATCCAAGTCAAATATATCATGCCATACTGGATTTCTGGATTCAAGACGAGTGTGGGGTAGGTCATTTAGGACCTCGTGGAATGGGAGATTCTGTGGATTGTCAGGATGATGTGATTTTTTCTACTCACGTGCCGCTGCTTCTTTGCGTCTTATATATATAATTGCGATTGAGCGCCCGCTCCGGTGGAAATCTCCCTACACACACCCCTTTTCCTATCCCCTTCCAACCTACTTTTGCCTACTAATTTTTACTTTAAATTATTTCAGTGTTTCCGGATAAATTATTCATTATTTCTCTTGGCAATTTAGTCGAGTCCGTCATACCCTTTCCTACGAAAGAAAATTTTCCCGCACCCTTATGCCTGAAATCAAGTGCCGGTTTGTGGTTATGGTCAACCTTACCCTTCCAAGCACCTCTCTTAATTTTCCCACCAATATCTTTCCATTCTAATCACCAGTATAGGCTTTGTACACTCCCATTATTCTCTTCACCCTCCTAATATCCAATGAATCCCAATCCAGCTCCTTTATCATATTAGTTACCGATTGTGTTCTGCGGTAATTTCCGAAGACAAATTTGGTAGCCCTCCTCTGCACCCCTTCTAACTCCTGTATTTGATACCCAAAATGTGGATCCCAAACTACACCACCATATTCCAGCAGTGATCTGACCAAAGTTTTGTACCCCAATTCCCTTACTAGTGCATCCCCTCATCACTCTTTCCAACAGGTGAAGGATTTTGAACCCATTCCCTACTACCTGTCCAATGTGTCCTGCCCAGTTAAGTTTACTTTCAAATGTTATGCTAAGATAATTACATTTCGAGTCTTCAATAAGTAGCTTCCTACTTTATAATCATAATCAACCTTTTGCTTTTTGTCTGTGTACCTGATAAGTTGGCTCCTCTTTCCATTTATCTTCATCCCATGTTTACTCACCCAGCTAGATATCCTATCCAGATCACCCTGCAGCTATTTACAGTCTTCTATTGTTTTAATCCTTTTATATAACATTATGTCATCTGAAAACAATCTAACTTCTGACAGTAAACCATTAAGCCAATCATTCATTAGAATAACGAATAACAGTGGTACTAATAGAATACCCTGTGGGACTCCCATATCCATTCCTACTTCTTTTGATACTGCAGTTCCTACCCTAACTTTTTGCTTTCTACCTTTTAGGAATTCTTCTACCCAGAAAATCACCTTTCTATCAACTCCAATAGTTTTTACCTTATTTAGCATCATTTTATGGCTCACTCTATCGGAGGCCTTTGAAATTTCTTGCATATGGCATACTAACTGAGATTCACATCAATATCTTTGTCTAAAGCCATGTTGCCGACTTGAAAACAACTTACTTTCCTCACAGACACTTCTAATATGGTTGCATATTAATTTACCTACCACTGATTTCAAGCTGATTGGCCTATAGTTTTGAACCCTGTTTGCCACCCCTGCTATATGGACCGATGCTACTATCGCACTTTTCCAGTTCTCTGGTAAACAACAAGTATCCAGACTCAATTTAAATAATGTTTCAAGGTAAGGTACTAATGTCCCATCCTACTATCTTTAAGACATCTGTAGTAATATTATCAACACCAGTCCCTTTATGCTTTTAGATTCCTTGGTTCCTTCATGATATCTTGATATTTAATTTCAAATTTTCTAATCTGCTCACCTCCAACTAGTGCAGGTAGGCTCGTTTTCAGATATAACTCCTGAATTATTGTCCCTAATGGTCTCACTGAACCAGTTACTTAATAATTCTGCCTTTTTCAAATCCTCAGTTACTACTTCTCCATCCTTGAGACAATTTTCTCAATACCCTCTCTTCCCCTCAGTTTCCTGATTTAACTAAATGCATCAGTCAGAGGTTCCCCTGCACCAACAATATTCTTTATAAACTAATCCTTAGCAAGTTTCTTTGACATTATTAATTCCTTGGTTAGTTGTTTCGTGTCTTCCCTACTGCCTTGCTGTTTCTTACCTCTGTTATGTTCTCGTCTCACCAATCTCTTTAATCTCCTCACCTCCCTGTTATAGTATGAAGGTTCTGTACTTCTCTTTATTCTTTGTTTTGGAATAAACATTTCTTCGCCCTTTTTTATTATTTCCTTGACCTCTTCCCACTTTTTCTCCATTATACTTTTGCCATTCTTCCATTTAATAAAATTAACCATGAAATATCTTTTCAGAACCAAAATTTGTGCCTTTTTATATCTGTATCTATTTCCCCTTCAATTCTGGCCACTGGTTTACTGTATCCCTTTATATCCATCACAACTGAATTATGATCAATTGTTCCTTCAGTTAATTGATACCTGATTAGGTTATCATCCATCGGCTTTATTAGGAAAATTTCCAAGTATTTTTTGTCCCCTTGTGTAAAGCCTCCTTCCCTTACTAAGGTATTTGCAAATCTCTGTTCCTTTATATTATTAATCTTATTTCATACCCAGTTGTCACCTGGTAAGTTCAAATCCCCACCAATAATAACCATTCTACGCTCACTTCTGAACTCTTAGTATGAATTTAGTTTCTCCCCAATATTCTCATCTTTATCATTCATTTTACCACTGTGGTAAGTAGCCAACACCCTGACACTTTTCTTTTTTATTTCCCCAGAAGTCTACCCCAAGTAACTCATGCTCATGAATCTCTGAACGGCAGTGAATTGTAGTAGTCTTTGCTAACCAGTGTGAATACCCTTCCCCCCCTCCCAGTTTCTCCCCTTTCTCTGCGGTACACTCTGCAACCATCGGGAAAACCTCACTGTCTAGTACTCCTTCTTTTAACCAGGACTCTACCCCTATAACTACTTGAGGTTCATGTATCACTATTACGTTTGAAAATTCCATTACTTTGTTCATTATTCTTCTACAGTTTACCAGTAACACTGTTATCACTGGCTTCGTGATATCTTTAGCACTAACATTTGCCTTTCTTACCTCTTTAGCTGGTATATTGCTGATTATATGTAACCAGGGGACGGGGTGGATTCTAGTATGCCTCCGCTTGGGAGATGAGGGGAGGGTCTGACAAATTGATTATTGTTACGTGTATTGTGTTATATGTATGAGATGTGAAGCCAGTTCATATCAACGTTGTGTATTTTAGACTTCACAAAATGAACTGGAAATTATTAGCAGTGGTGAACAATTAACAAATAAATACGTAATTTGAAGTAGAAATAGGGAGAAAACAAGTGCCCTTCCATTTAAACCAACTTTTCTCAAAGCTAATAGAAATCAACAGAGTTTAATTCCTCTTCCCTCCCCAAGATCAGCTGTGTAGCATGACCCCAGATGCGCACTGCGGAAAGTTAAGGTAATCAGCCCAGATATTTCGATACACAATTTGCTGATTGAGAATTACATACCATATCTCTTACGCTGCCGACCATGTCTACATGATGAAAATTCCTACCATCGCCGAGATTCGAACCAGATGACTTCATTTTGTTGAAATTATTTGAGCCCAAGCGGTGGTCTTGTGAGATGTGTAATTTCTTAAGCGAAAATTGTGGACCATTCTGCATTCTTCCATTACGGATTTCCGGATGATAACCGCAATCAGGAAAGCCCGTGCGTAAGAAACGAAATTTAAACCTGAGCTCCTTAGTATTAAAGCCGGCAGCTTCATTTGCTGGTATCACAAATATTATTGTTCGTACATGGACTGCGACAAGCTAACTACCTCCTCTGTTTCAGATTGTCACAAATTTTCCCTCAGCTATCGACAACCCCAGCAAACTGAATTCTCACAATTAGAATTACTTTTCAAATGCAGAAACAGTACTTCAAGTGCAACAAAATCTTCTCGGGTGGCCAGCCGGATGGTGGTGTAAAAACAGGTATAGGGTCTACCTGATGAAGACAGCAGAGTTAGCTGTCGAAACGTAGTGTTTTTACACCACCATCCGGCTGGACACCCGAGAAGATTTTGTTGCATCGATACGCCGGGAAAGTCTCCACTCACACATCAGTACTTCAAGTGTTCTACAAAAGGCAGATACAAAGGAACATAACGATCAAGTGTCTATTGATAATACTCTGGATCATTAGGCACCTTGTAAGGAAACGAAGTTTCCTTACTTTGTTTGTACATCCATAATTTTTTTTAATATGATCTGTGCCTGTGATACAGTTTTAATTTGAGAAGAGTTATATAGCAGCTCTAACGTGGATGTTGGTGAGACGGAGCATCTTTGGCTGTTTGGTTGCCAAGCAGTTTTTATGACAGAGAGAGGAGAGATACTGCTGTAAGAGAATATCGTTTTATTGTTATTTGGAGTCCGTTTAATGTATTCAGTAAGAAGATATGAGAAATACACATTGTTGCTGAATATATAATTTATTAATATAACAAAAATCTTATAACCGACACAATCGAGAGCTTTGAATTTCTTAGACATTAATTAATTTGATTATTGTTTCTTATGGATAACATTACAGAATTTAACTAAAAGGAAATAAATATTGGAAAATGTTGTTAGTAAGAGCTAAGACACGTTTCAACAGCTAGACAATCAAACAAAAATACTGACAGTAGAGTGTGAAGCCTAAATTTATCTTGTCAATTTGCACTGCGCATTTTACATGATATAAATCTTGTGGTCAGTTATACTAAAAAAAGATGATGAAAATTTCTATCATCGTCGAGTAGTCCCATTTCTTCAGGTTTCCTTAGCACCTTGAGACACCGTATAGTGATACAACGCTCGTATTCTTGAGTTTATTAGTGTTGAATTCACATATTCTTTCTCTTTTCTTGTTCAGTATCATTATTACGAATCATTTCATACCATAAAAATTATTGAGCAGGTGTTCAAAACAATACTCTGCTACTTGAGAAGTTTGTTGTTCAAACATCTAGGCATATAGATGGGAGATTTCAAGTCTTGACGAGGCACAAGTATTTCACAGTTAAACGAGTCAACAAAAAACGGTGATTTTTTCATTGAGTCTGTCACAGAACATGGTAACGCAGTGAAACCGTAAGCGAAAATATAATTTCAGATGAGGAAAGCATACAAGACCACGCAACTCCAGTTAATGGACGGTAATGAAATCATGGTGGAAAGACACTATTAGATGCAGCAGTAACTGTGAAGCAGCAACAGGCGGAATAATAGTCAGTCCAATAACGATGCTTATTTGTGGATGTTGCGGCCGTTCCGAAAGCAAGACAGTTTGGTAACAGTTCATCCCAGTGGCGCAGAGTTTAATTCCGCTGCGGGACAAGATAATTTCTCGGTTATAGAGAAGTTTTATTCCACTTGAAAAGTTCAACGACATAAAATTTTGAGGACGTAGTAAAAGGGAAACTTCACTAAAATGTCGAAGTTGTAGTTCTCATCTTTACGTTTCCGTAACTTCTGAATCCAAAGGAGTCATTCATTAATCCGCCATAACTTTTGAGACCTTAAACTTCTATATTCATAACTATGTACAACTTCAGTTCTTAAGAACGTAACACGATAATAATATAAAATTTGCAAAAACCATGAGGTGTAATAATAGTTAATGGCTGCTGAAGGAACAAATTTGTTTCGGTAAGTTCCATGGGTGTCAAGCGAAAGCTGGAAATTCATTGACACTCAAAACATTTCTATTTTTGTTTCGTTCCATGATTTTAACAAGCCTTAACCAATGTTAAATAGCTCAAAATACTATTCCTCCCTCTATTTCCGAATCTAATAATACAAAAATTCTTTCAAAATTTCTATGACATGCTGGCCTTTTAGGGAAATTTAAGCGATCTTGTTTATATTTCAAGAATTTCAAAAACTAAGTGAATAATTAAAAAAAAATGATTCTAATGCAAATTAAAAAGAAAAACATATATTTTATTCAACAGAGAATTTCGTGATTAGGAGAGTAAATGCAGCGTAACATTTCTGGAAAGTTTTCAGATTTTCCATAACAATACCTAATATTTTTAAGAGAAAATTATTGATATCTATAAGTACAATTTTTTTTTAAAAATTGCTATGAATCCTTCTAATGTAATCAACAACTGTTAATTTTTAAAAACATATGTTTTATTATGATTGAACTCAATTTAATACACAATCTGTGCATCGAAACCTCAAAGGTAGCTCGCAATAGACTTGTTTATTTTATTCTCCAGGGAATTCTTTCATCATACACATCTACGATCATTTGTCAAAGAGGAAACGGAAATATCAGTCTTGGGGCAAGGCGAAAATGCCGCTAACGTAGACTGTGTTTGAATTCTGAACAGTATCATCACTCTGCTCGTTACCTGCGGTGGTTCCAATAACAGCGACATCTCTACAAGAGCTGCGTACACAAACTTAAACAACGTATTGTACGTTGCGAAGTTTTATAGGTCAGTGTCTTCAACAAGCTGAATTTTTACTATGGTTAGGTACGATATTTTTTCGAACATTCCTCGTATAATGTCAGATTATTCCCACGCGGCAAACCATTTACAAGCATTCGAAAAGAGAATAACCCCTCGTGACGTGAGTTGGCGTAATTCCGATCAGGACAGCTCATGTCAGACCACGCTCGGTGCCCCGATTACGCGCATCACGGTTCGAGCGCATTAAATCGGAACACAGCTCTGACAATGAGCTTACACGTGTCAGGGCGGCTCAGCGAAGCCGACACACCTGCGTAACGCAGATACCTCGCGCATTCATCATCGCAAACATTAATCAGCTCACACCACCCTGTAAATGGCTCAGAATAGTGAGAAATAATAAACTTAGTTTATAACTATCCTCTCTAAATAACTCAAACCTAGGTAAAAACATCTAAATTGATGTCAGACACACAGCCTTGACAGAACATCTATGAGGGCTCATATCTCTGAAATGCGCAGCGAAATAAAAATGTTCAAATACAACATCGGATACATTTTTTAAATACCTATCCAACGATAATATACGAGATGGAAAAATTAAAAATCAGCTCTGATATATGTATATGTTCTTAATTTCTGCAATTCTTATTTTTCTGCTATACTTTTATACGAATCCGTTTTTTCATCGATATAACACGTCTATCTGTGAAATTTCAAATCAGACATTACTATTTTCTCGCAATAGAATGTCGGAAAGTGTAAACAAAAGTAGTCAACATATCTTATCAAAGATATTTTTCTTTGAATTTCCTTATCAAATCCCTATACTGTTGTTTCAGTCTACTGAATTAAAAATTACAATGGGCGTGAGAACGCATTGTTAGCTAGTTGTGGGGCTGTAGCGTTGCATCTCGTTACCTTCTCTACGCCAACGTGTGAAAACTGTGGTTCTGACCACGCCGCCTGCTATGGAGGCTGTCCCGTGAGGAAGCGACTTCGCGCCGAGGGAGAGAGAAGAGCACCCAAACCCGCCGACTCCAGGCCAGCAACAGGGAAGGAGGACAGGACAGCCCACCAAGCGAGCATGCCCACACACCAGACGAACCAGCAACCCGCGCCAAACAGCTGGTCCCCACTGCAGCAGACGACAGGAGATACGAGACACCAGCAGCACTGGCGCTGCAACCTCGCCAAACAACGAGAAAGCCAGCTGGGGATGATTGTCCAGCTGCTAACGCAGCTGATAACGACAATCATCCCCAGCTGAAATACGAAACCTGAGGGGGTTTTGATATAAGGACGCCTAAGGCACCCACAGCCCTTTCTCCCCCTAAAGCGTAATAAAAAGTGTCCCCAAAAATATCCTATCCCATACAGAGTTACATTAAGTAGTGTTGCCCCGGCAACGGAACTTTTCACAAACGTGGCCGTTGAGGCCGAGACACATTAAAAAAAATAAATCTTCTTTCGTGTAAATGTTAATAAAATCTAGATTTTCCCCGGAAGTTTGGACGGAATAAAATTCATTATTAACATGGGTTAACATAAATAAAAGTTAAGTACATTACTGAAGTCAAGAAAATGAAAGCCTGTTATTAAATTACTAACAATAATTGTATGAAGAAACAAACAGATGATCTTGAACAAAATATTTCAAGTAATAAACGTTCATATGTAATTTTGAATAGTGAGGAGTGGAATTAAAATGTTGGTGACACCTGGACTTAAACAAACGTAAGTTTACACATCACCACGCCTAAGGATTGTAAATAATCAAACTTACACGACGATGAAACTCTTAATCTTCACCAGTTTACTCACTGGGCCGTTTCAGATTAATGGGAGATTAATCAGCTTTGGGTACCAAATCATCGTCTTGGTCGTCGCCAACAATGCCATCGGCTAACACATGCATCACAACCCAATACTCATAGAACCAATACCGGATTAGCCACGTAGCAGGAGTTAGCAAATGCTATGGGCCCCACGCCTTCTGGGGGGCCCCGAGCCTACTGGGGGACCCCGCGCCCTCTAGAGAGCCTATTTGAGCTCTACTGCTGCCCCGGAAGGCGAAAACCTTGGGACCCTTCACATTTGCTACGAGCCCCGCGCTGTTTTAATGCGACCCTGCATAGAACCAAGGTATACCGACTGCCCACTGATCCCTGCAGAGTCACTTCTGGGTCCTCACTGCTATTCTGGCACGTGACGCCAGGAACTAACTCAAAACTATGTGAATCGTGGTCGGGAGCTAGTCTCTGGTAGGTTTGGTTGCTTACCGATCCCGGTTGGTGAGCGGTATCGCTATGACCTTACCTCCGGGGGGACGCATATTCGAATCCCCGTCCGATCATACAGATTTCAGTTTTACTTCGTTTACAGAAATCACTGCAGGTGAATGTCGGGATGGTTCCTTCAAAAGGTCATCGCCAAATTCTCTACCGCCTCTAATTACCACGACATCGACAATATAGTTCCCTCACACCTATAATTTACGTTGTGTTTTATTCTTTTTTGTGTATTAAATGTTTAACAAATTTGCTGTTTAATTAATTTTTGGCGAGAATATTGTAAATTGTTGTATTGAGTATATCGAAGACAGCGTGTGTATTTGAGTATCTCTCAATACTAAACCACGATCGAGAGTATCTTTGGGAGTCCCGGAAAGAGAGATGATGATTGGTGAGGACAAGTGAGGTGTGCCTTGCTCTTATTGTTGTTGGCGGGAGACAGGAAATGTTATGGATTTACTGAGTGTTGTATCGCCATGATTGAAAGATATAAAATTGTTTTACTAATCGAGAACAGTAAGAGGGAATAATTAAAATGTGATGATTTATTTGTGAAGTTAATGGCGGCCAAGATTTGTAACGGATAGCACATACGCAAATGAAAGGAAGTATTTTTCTTTGTTTGTCAGATTGCAACATGAATGTTTGAATACGTGAACAGTTGAGAACAAATGGTGTATCTGTAACTAGGTACGATTAATTACGCAATTTGTCTTACAGCATACAGACGAGCTAACTAGCAGAAGCAGCAAGATAAATTCTTAGTTTCTGAAGAAGAAAAGTATAGTTTCTCATATATGGGTTTTCCGTGACGGAGTCAAATAATATCATTACAAGTCCACAGTAAAGAAGTTCTGTGATGGTCCTCTCCCATCTGCATGGCAACATGTCCTCAAAGAAGCACTATCTCTTCCTTTAGGTCATGCATCGGCCAGCATCTTTTCCGAAGCTATCACGTCGCCGTCAAATAGGTGCCTTTCAGCGTTTCTTTCCCTCTTTTATTGGCCGATCATACGGAAACTCCAAGAAAACATTAATATTGCTTAATATAAATTTATACCATACTCGCTACTACATTTACGCGCACATTTGAAAACGTATTCTCCCTTACCATTCGTTGACATCCCGCCGTCCCAACGCGGCTTTCCGAGAAAACGTAGTTTTGAGTATCCAAACTTCCAAAATCACTTGTTTCTTCCATAACTAACTTTCCTCCCATAGGCTGATTTATTTCAAGTCCTTGAACAACTACTTCTCCGCATACTCTGTGTCGCAGAAAATTAAATCTTTTGCATACCTCATGTTGATTTCTGTTAGTTAATTTGTTATAAGCATAATATGCCCTTAAGCACCCAGCAGATAGGATCGGTGCTCAACTGGCAGCCCCCTGACGAATTGCGATAATCATCTTGAGTTACGTTTTTTGTGTGGGCTGGACTCCCATCATTCTGTTTTTTTACCTATGCCTGAAAATATTGGGCCATACCCATTTAAAAATCATGCAGGAGTCCGATGAATTCAGTCGATTCTTTGGTTTCTGCTCTGAGAAGGAAAGGAAATACACTAATGATTTAGATATGATCAAATTCCAGAAACCTTTAATAAGTGCCTCACAACATAACACTATTGATAAAATTTGACGAGACAAAAGTAATATTTGATTATATAAAATGTTTCCACCATAAGTTTCTGGAAATAACAGAGTACCCAATTAAAAAAGAAAAACTTGATTCCCATCAGATTGGACTGACTACTTTGATTGGATGCTGAACACAACTGCAAGATCTACGTACAGTAGTACAGTATACAAATGACAGATATTCACTCTGGTTTTCCCTTCAACGAGGGAAATTTCATATAATACCGATTTATTAGACAGTCTGCTATGAAAGAGAGGTGACCTAACCCAAAAATAACCTGACTCAATCCTACCAGTGCCTCTCATCTTTCTCGGTGTAATTGTCCGGCGGAAGCCTGCTATTCGCCCTACGAAAAAATGTCGCAGCACAATGCGAAATTGAGCTCACTTCAATGAGTATCGATCTACCTAGACGAATCTCGATTCTAAGAATAATTTGAACATTTTTTACGTATTTTAAGTCTCAGAGATGCAAGTCGCTGTAGTCCCTGAAAGATAATACTTAGATGTAAGAACGAAGACTTTCCCGGCGTATGACTGCAATGTAGTCTTCACGGGTGTACCGCCGGATAGTGTTTCCACAACACTATCCGGCGGTACACCCGTGAAGACTACATTGCATAATACTTAGATATTACTTCCTCCAATTTCTCCTTCCTTCCCCCATTCTCTATTATGATCGCAAGGTACAGGTAAAGAATAAATACTTACACCTCCTTTTTAAAAGGGAATTGCAGGTACTTTACATAATTCCGTATGTTACAGCAGGTGAATAGTAATTTTAAATGAAACTTCTATTGCTTCGTTAAATGAAACGTTGATGAGTAATGCTTTTACCGAGTCTGGTGGATGAGCGGTAACGTTTGGACGCGGAAGGACGTGGTCGAAATCCTTGCAATTCTTTTAACCGAATTCCTTTCCCACCTCTAACGAGCATAACGCCGAGGAGCGTAAAGCCTACAGAAATGAAAGTAATTCTCTTAGGTTTATGCTAGATTTAAGTGTATCCGAATACCATCTATCAACTCTTGTGTATATATACAGGGTGTTACAGAAAGGTACGACCAAACTTTCAGGAAACGTTCCTCACACACAAACAAAGAAAATATGTTATGTGGACATGTGTCCGGAAACGCTTACTTTCCATGTTAGAGCTCATTTTATTACTTCTCTTCAAATCACATTAAACATGGAATGGAAACACACAGCAACAGAACGTACCAGCGTGACTTCAAACACTTTGTTACAGGAAATGTTCAAAATGTCCTCCGTTAGCGAGGATACATGCATCCACACTCCGTCGCATGGAATCCCTGATGCGCTGATGCAGCCCTGGAGAATGGCGTATTGTATCACAGCAGTCCACAATATGAGCTCTAACATGGAAAGTAAGCGTTTCCGGACACATGTCCTCATAACATATTTTCTTTGTTTGTGTGTGAGGAAAGTTTCCTGAAAGTTTGGCCGTACCTTTTTGTAACACCCTGTATATATATATATATATTCTTATGGCTTCACGCCTCGCCATCATCGAGGTCGTTAGAGGCGGGAAAGGAATTCAGCCATAGACTTTTTGAAGGAAGCATTCCAGCATTCGCCTTAAGTAGGCCTAACCTGGAGATACCATGGAAAATCCAAATCCGGATCCTGGACGGGGATTTGAACCCAATTCCCCCGAATGTGAGGCCAAAGCGTTAGAGCTGACCCACAACGGTCGGTTCTTATCTATAAGTATTTGGTGCACTTTATAGATGACTTCAAAATATAAAAATGACATCCGTCGGATGTTACATCTCGTTAAGTAGTATTGTAAAACCTCACAATTTTGAACAACTTGGAAAAAATTGTTACAAACAGGAGATAAAAAATAAAATAACAGACATCGTAAACTGTGCCATCAGAACGAAAAAGTATAGGAAGTAAACGTGTTGTTAGTGCTTTTTCCTACGCTTTTAAACCCCGTCGACATAGAGGTCATTAGGGGCGTGAAAGACTGGGAGCAACTAACGGGGAGTAATTTAGCCACGGCTTATTGAAGAAACCATTTTGGCATTCGCTTAGAGTGATTTCGAAGATCGAACGAGGATTCAAACCCATGTCCTCGGAATGTAAGGACAGGGCGTTTCCACTCCCCCTTTTTTTTTAACTGCTTTACGTCTCTCAACAGCGAGGTCTTTAGAGACGGGAAAGGATGGGGGCAAGGAATGGGAAGGAATTCGGCCATGGCCTTTATGAAGGAAGCATCCCGGCATTTGCCTGGAGTGATTTGGGAAACCATGGATCCACTCACCCAGCACGCTCGATATGTGTGTGTTGTTGGTGATTACGCAAATTAATCGTTACGTTCGGCAGCCTTTATTTATGTAAATTCAGGTTACGCAACGAACTATAAGACAAAAACAGTCGACATTTCCACCAATAATTTCTGGAATGATTATGTTCTACCTAGTAAACAGACAGTCAAGAACTAAAAAATTAACATAGATCAAATTTTTTTATTTTTTTTACGATTGTAGTCAAAGGAAGAAGTGGGACATCAGCAGAGTACAAGCAAGCGAAATGAAGTTTTTAAGAAGTAGAATGGCAGTTACTAAAATGGACGGAATAAGGAATGAAGTGATTAGACGCACCATAAAAGAGGAACCCCTACAGGAAAGGGTAGAGAGGACCAGACTGAGATGGTATGGACATGTAAAGAGAATGGAGCTTCAGAGAATCCCAAGAAAAATCCGGGAAAGAAGCATGGTAAACGACCCAGAGGAAGACCAAGAGATAGATGGCTGAAAGAAGTGGATGACTATGTAGGGAAGAGAGGAGAGGACTGGAACAAAGTGGTGACAAAGAGGTGATGGGATGAAAGATACAAATGGAGAGGCTTGTGCATGAAGCAGACCCGGCCAGAGGCTGGAAACTTGAGGATGATGATGATGATGACGATTGTAGTCAAATTGAAGTTTATAGTATATAATTCACAAGTGCCGTTCTTTCACAGAATAACAATTATAATGAGCAGGACTGAAATTAAAAGAAAAAAAATAAATGTTTCGCCTCCAATGTGTGTTTTCCGTAATTTTGTCTAATTGGGTTAACGTTTGGCCCACAACAATAACATTAGTGCATGTAGAGAATTGTCATCAATTAACTGTAAGGAAATTGGCGCAGGTTTTTACGAAGGAACTATTCCTTTGTTGTCTAAGAGTGATTTCTACGAAAGCGTATAAAAGATAGCTGGATTGGATATCGAACCGTTGACTCACCAAACTCTGTATCGTGGCAATATGTCTGCTGGCAAGACGCAGCGCTGCTGTGGAGTCATAAAAACCGGCTTAACCAGTTTTCCGATTTGTATGTGAGCCCTCGGAATAAGATTTTTCCGCTCCCCCCGCTCCGTCTCCCGCCCGCGGCAGGTTCTTTGTCACCCCCCGCAGCCGCCATCCGTCTTTATTTGCGGCGTCGTCGCCTGGCGTGTGCCTCGGTTCGGCTCGGGTTATCTGAGGCGCCGCCTCCGGCGTCGAGTTTACTCGGCTGATTACTTCGGCAGTATCACTGACGTGCTCCGTTTATCAAGCGCGCCACCAACCGCACTTCCATTACGGCGCTCAAACAGCACCGCTGCTCTCCTCGGGGGCTCGCCGCCGCCGGCGTAACACAAGCAGCACTGGTTTGTGTGGGTAAGCCGGAGCGCATTGTCCTCGGCTACTAACTCCCATACTTATCTGTAACATCCACTCCTGATGATTTCTTTCTCGTATCTAAGAATTTTCTATGAATTGTTCCAGTTCTAGAGCCAAATTATTTTAGAACTAGTATAAGGCCGTGACCGTTTTTACACGCTTTATATTAGCTTGACTTGTATGTATGTATGTATGTATGTATGTATGTATGTATGTATGAATGTAACGGAATTTTACAACTCCATTTTGACCCACTTCCAGATGTCCGAGCTGGTTGAAATTTGGCACACATATTAAGAACCGGTGACAATACAAGAATTTCATAGCTATATCCTGCTATTCTCATTACTTTGACAGTAACAAAAGAAAAATGGTTGAATGTCGTGAAATTTTGCAATTTAATTTTAACCCAATTCCAGATGTCCGAAATGTTTGAAATTTTGCTGATGTATTGATAACTGATAACAATACAATAATTTCATAGCTATATCTTGATATTATCATTACTTTGACAGTAAAAACAGAAAACATTTGCACACGTTTTAAGAACCGTTGACAATACAGCAGTCTCATAGCAACGTCCTGCTATTCTCGTTACTTTGACCATCTCCAGTTTCCCTGGTGTGATTTACGAGCCTTGGTTGCTGACGACTATCGTCTTCCACTGTCTCCTATCCATAAAGGTTTCTCTGTCTGCAGTCACTTAACGTGATGTTGAATAGTGAGTATTCGAAACATTACTTCGTACTATTATAGAAGAGTAGTCTTCCACATTTACCCTGCTATTGGACCTCTGGCTGAGCTGCCATTTACTTGTATTTAACTCGTGGAAGTAATAATTAAAAATGAACTACAACACAAAGATAAAGAGAGATTGGCGATGAAAAGCCAACAGTAGGAAACATACTTTTGAAACTATCTGAACTAAAAAGTTAAAAATAAAATTGTAGTTTAAAAAACTAAAAACACGCTTTCGTAGTAATGTGAACTAAAAGGTTAAAAATAATCTTTAAATATAAATATTTTGTTTAACAGTGATGGGACGTCCCACAATACAGGATAAATTAATTTTTTTGAATAAGCTTAAAGAATAAAGTCACTGATTACAAAATTAACTTTAATGTAAAAAAAAAGCGTGGGGTGCTTTCTACACAACTTTTGACAATGACTCTATCTTTACAAACAGCGAACGACAAAAAAAATAAGACAACTTATATAGCACCCCATGCTTTTTTACATTAAAGTTAATTTTGTAATCAGTGACTTTATTCTTTAAGCTTATTCAAAAAAATTAATTTATCCTGTATTGTGGGACGTCCCATCACTGTTAAACAAAATATTTATATTTAAAGATTATTTTTAACCTTTTAGTTCACATTACTACGAAAGCGTGTTTTTAGTTTTTTAAACAACAATTTTATTTACGTATCGGCACGGCTCTATAATAGTTCCAGTTTTTAGGGCCAAAGATTATAACAGGTTGACCAAATATGAACTTGACCTGTGTTTCACCTTTAGGGTGAATAAAATCTCTTGAGCTTGAATAACTCGGAAGTATTAATAAACGTAGGTATTAAACGCGAACAGGAAAGATCGCCCTATCGTATAATTGATTAAAAGGTCGTAGACTCAAACTTGCTTAAATACAAACTTCACTTGTATTGGACCCTTAAAGTTCACTCTGCAAAATTTAAAAAATTCTTTACGTTGTTTTTTATTGAGACTGGGCACTCTTAATATAATCATTGGTCATAGTATCTGTAACGGCCAGAGAACTTAATACACAATCCTGATTATTAAATAGTTGAGCAACTCCGAAGAAATGAATTACCAGATAAATTTATTCAGTAACATACTTTTGGTCTGATGTCCACTTTAAATAATCTAATAACTCACGAACAGTGAACATGAACAAAGACCATTAACGAAAGTGGTCAGTAAAATACTTAAAAAGCAAATAAACCGTAATCTATAAATTTTGGTTAAGCAACCACATTGGAGGAAGGTTTTAGTTAAACTAAAATTTATCCTACGCCGGAATGATACACCTGGTTACAGCAGAGAACATGAGTAATTTAAGTTTTTTATAGTTTTTTTATGTTGCTTTCATTAAAATGTTACTGAAAATCATTTCCACGTTTTTTTAGCCATATATTTTATAGATTTTTTTAAAAATATGAAATGCAGTAAAATTAAACTTAATGAATATATTATGACAATCAATTTAGTAGCAATTGCTTAGCTATTAAATTGTTGGCATAACGTCGAATTTCTTCTAATGATATCTCTGGTCGCTGTTTTTCAAGCGAAGGCTGTCACGTGACACCGTTCTCCAGCCAATAGCTATCGAGGTGAGTGAATGAGTGAACTTACGAAATTATATAATAGATATGATCAGCTTAAATCTTTCAATTCTTACTTTGGTTAATTCATTGTTAAATAGTCAATTATTAAATAAACAATTTACTGTCACAAGGATTCAAAAATAGTAATCGTGTAGCGTGTTGACCGAGCAAGCTGCGACACTTACCACATCTTGAGGGTTCGTCCTAGCTCTTACTGCGGTTGAAGATTCGAGTCGGTATCTGTAAGTACCTGGCTAGGATAGAAACAAAAAGAGACTTAGCGATACTTAGAATGAGGACGTAAGTGCTCCTTGGAATGATCTAGAGATTTGTGCTTAACTGGATTTATTACAGAAAACTGTTGTTTCGCATTATTACAACGATAGGTACATAAATCATAAGGTTTACGATACTGAAAGTAGTGGATCATAGGATCCAAAGTGGTAGCAGTTGCTTCCGGAGCCAGCGGAGGGGAGGATGATAGAATTTGCCTGAAAATGCAATTTTGGACTATAACAGGTCTGGCCTACGTAATTTCACATCGCGGACTGGGGTTGCGTCGCTACCGCCAAGAAGCGTTCCCATTGGTTGAATATCATGCTGTTTTGTCGTGTCCTTCACGTCCTAAGTAATAGTTCCCCTTGTGGACAGGACGTTAAGGTCGACTTTCTCACAGTAAGACTGCTAAGCCAACGGCCATTGGTGCTGGGTCGGATAGAGCGGTGTGTAGTTACGCCGATGGACTGGCTTGGAAGAAAACTGCCTTTCTTACAGCTAATAAATCGATTCAGCAAAATAACTACCCGCGACAATCGTACTGAGTATCACAACATATGAAATGAGACATACCTGTATCCACAGACTGATTTTAAGAGATTGCAACCACTCTGTTGCCTCTTTGGTTGCATCTAGAAGCTGCTAGATCGTTCCACAGAATCTCTTAAAAAGGTGTTCTAACGTTTTATGGTGGATAGTTTGCTAGTTTTTTTCTTTTTACCACAGTCACAAGAAGGATTCTCTATTATTTCTAACTTGCGCATCCATCACATGGTTCAGCATTGTACAGGATTTCGTAGGTAGGTTGAATCAAGGAAGCTGTCTTATAGCGTCTTGGATTAGTCCTTTTTCTCAGGACTGAAATAGGTCCGATCAGCGCACCATGCTATGTTTATGTTAAAGTGATTTTCGACCGGCATATCACAAAACTATTATGTTAAATATCTTTACTTTAATCTGTTATCATTTTGACAAAGGAAATCCTGATGTATTTTAAGTTGTGGGTTTCTAAACATTTCTGTCATACCTTTTTTAAAGCTGTCTGTCTTCGGAGATTTGGTTGAAGATGTTAGAAAGTACAGGCATCCATTCTGTAGGTGTTGATTTTAAAGTTATCTTTTGTTGTCAATAATATTAATACTCAACACGTAACTTTCTGGATTCTAGAGGCATCCATCTCATAACTAATGGAGCTCCAAACGTTATATCACTACGGTTTTCTTCGGGGCCAAGGAAGAGGTTCGGCCACATCAGGAAATTTGATGGTATGGAAATCATAGCCTAAATAGTAGCTTCTGGATCAGCGTTATTAAAGAAACCAACTGAGGTAAATGATTTCAATAAACCAAATTACTGTTTTGATCCGGTGAGAGATTTGCAACGCCACGATTGAATGAAACCCGACAGTCGACCACGCCATGAACTAATGTTGCCTGTACGTAGGAATGTAACAGATTTGATGGTGCTTTCTATGTCTGAAAGCTTAGGATCCAGCCTAAAACCTTTGTGCTAATTTATGTCGCTAAGTCACCTTATACCGACATAAATAATTAATATCTGTTATTAGCTTCAAATTTTTGACGTTAATACGTCTTGCAAGTTCGGCGCTACGTGGCATACCAGCGACATAAAAGTTGTCCAGATTAAAAAAGCTAATACTTACAGAATAATTTAATGTATAATAACAGGGAAGGAAGAGTCCAACAGAGAGAACTTGAAGGTTTCAGGTTTATTAGGCGCCATCTCCCCTGCCCCAGTACGACAAGGAGAAGATACGCGATTGATGGGATGAAGAAACATGATTCAGGCCACGCTGAGTAGCCTTTGACACTGATCACCACTCTTTTGTAGTTTTAAGTTAGGTAATATAATCTCATTATATATGAAACACACCAAGCAGGAAAATTAAAAACCATCTGAAGATCGGTAAAAGTAAATTAAAAAAAAAAAATAAAAAATTGTCCAACTTAAAATGTGAAATGTGTAAGAAAGACGAAGCAGAATAACCTGGATAGGGTTAGCGTTGAAGCAAATCTCCTTGGAAATGCGAAGAGGTGTCAGCTCTTCCAATTGAGGGGAAAGCCTATCAAACGATAGCCAAGCGAAAGAAAGGAATGGGGGGCCACAACCTAGGTAGGACCTAGCGGTGCGGGGGAGAGAGTTACGACAGCAGAACTGCTTCCGATGGACGTGAATTGCTCACAGCATCACATAATATCACTATTGATTAATCAGGACATTTTTGCTTGTGTTAATCTGCTATGGAACATTTTTCGTAACATTTAAGCATTGAGTAGAAGCTTCTCTTAGCAGTTAAGTACATAGCACTATTTTTTTGTGTAACTAATTAAAATTTTAAGTTGTAAACAATATTTTTAATTCCGTAAATATTCTCTGAAACAGGTATTTAGCAGTTACGTACGGGGCAGTAGTTTCTCTAAGTAAAACATTAAGTTATATACTATATTTGCTGTTTAACTGGTTATTTAGCTAAAGACAGACCTGTTCACTTTAACACCTGCAATAGTAGCTCCTACTACTACCACTGTCAATATTTTAGTAAGAAATGGTGGCAAATACGACGAGCGAGTTTATACACTGAATTCAACTTTTGATAACGGACACACTATGTTGAACAAGCATTTGAAAGAAAGATGTATGAAAAGTATGAAAATATCGACTAGTTTTGTGATAAAAAATAAAGAACTTGAACGCCCACGTCCCATTCAAACTAAATATTTTTACCCACAATGAGATATATATTTCTGGTATTCATAGGTTCTATCTTAATTAATCCACTTTCCCTATCTTTTGCATAAATTATTACTGTATATCCTCACCTACATAGATATATTTTTAAAGTAACAGTCCTGATAATACATGCTAAAATGGGAGTTAGTAGGTAGTAGAGCAAAATGAATTTCCTTTATTTGTAAATATACGCAGGTAGAGAAACATATTAATATGTTATACGGTTTTACAATTAGATAGCTTGTAAGGAAACTAAGTTTCCTCACTTTTATAATATTTTTAAAATATGATCTGTGCCTGTTATACAGTTTCTTATTTGAGAAGAGTTATTAGCATCTCTGACGTGGCTGGTGGGAAGACGGAGCATCTGTGGTTGTTTGGTTGCCAGGCAGTGATTATCGTAGAGAAAAGAAGGAATCTGCTATGAGAGAATATTAGTATTATTATTTGTTTAATGTATTCAGTATGGTTATGGAAAAATAAACATAATTACTGAATATATCATTTATTAAAAATAACAAGAAATTTATAAGCTCCAGGACCAATATTAGGTGTGGAATTCCGTGGTATGTTCCTTTTGCTTTTAAGTCTGCTTAGCAAAAGAAAGAATCGCTAAAGCTACTAATGAAGTATTCTTATCATAGTTTACTAGAGCTAACGTCAAAACGTTACAATGAAAATCGTTCACTGCCGATTTGAAAGCTGGGATTAAAGTCTTTTCAACCACGTCATTAGTCCGGATATTTTATATACAGAAGAATTCGTAATAAGCAGAGTCATGGACTGGAAGTTGTTTATACACTTAAAGGCTAATGGTGTACAGCGCGATAAAAGTATTGAATAGAATGTTCTCTCGAGATTGCAGAAACTGTTGTATTTTTAACGTTTTGTTTGCTTCACCTTCACTGTGCCGCCAGATCTTTAATCATTTCCTAGAACAGACTGGAAGCCTGAATTTCCAAGAATTTTAATCAAAAGCGGAGCCAGTGCAAGGAGGGGTATAACGATTTTCAAGAACCAACAATCACGGAGCAGTACCATGAGTTAACATCTACAATCACTTTGTAAACAAAAAACAGCAGCGTGACAATTTATCGAACCTGCTTAGGATCTTTAAATGGACCAGCTATTCGTCTGAACACATGGATGCAACTGATCACTACACTACATTAGGTGATATAGTTTTCTTCCACATTTCTTAAATATCATTTGAAACCTGGAGAATTTTTAACAAGACAGCATTTTACCTCCCCTGCAGCGTGTTGGCTAATGCTTTTATGTACTTTTAGAGTGCTATTGGTTCGAATCTCTCCTCGGGAAAAGTTGCTCTTAGTTAAATGTAATAGTCTCATACGTATATTCATCATTCGACCAGTAAATATGAAAAAAAATAGTAGACAAATACAATGCAAAGATGAGCTGTCATTACAACCAGAATTACCAAACAGCAAGACAGTCTTATTAGTAAAAACATTCTCATTCATACTTGAATGTTACAATTCAATTTATAATGTTAGGTTTTGTTGATCAGCTGAATCTTGAAAAATGAAATTTCGTATGTAATTAATGGGATCATCTACGTTCATATTATAACTGCGATAAATATTTTTTCAGCTCGTTCATGTTTCAAAATCTAATCTCGTTTAAAAATCATGAAATTAACGTTTTCTGTAGATGCTTTAGAAAAATGGTTCATTTCATTCCCTTGTGCTTTTATATTTTCCCTGCCGATAGTTAATTCATAACTGCATTGTGACGTAAAAACATCGTGAATGGGTCTCACTAAAGTTAGAGATATAACATAGTTATGTCGCCATTGTTTTTTGATAACTTATATATTCCGTGTTATATGACCAATTGGGCAGTATTTATTAAATATAGATTACAAGTGGTCGCTTCTTTTTGTATCAGCCCCTTGAGTTTCTGCGCTTTTGTAAATCGAGTGATTGGCGAGTCAATTTGTGTCTCCATTGGTTCTCCGTCTGAGTTATGGCACTACAGCTGACTTCTTATAAGAACGTTCAGAGCTTCTTAAAATGGCTTCAACACAAAAAAACACAGTTTATAGTTTGAATGTTACTTACTTCCAAGCCAAATGTGCAGTTAATAAAAAACACAGTCTAAATAGCTGAATATTTGTTCGTTTATTTAGTATCCGAACGCGTTTCGGTTCTTATCTGTAGCATCTTCAGCAGTTTTTCTGTTGATTCTTTGTATATGTTACAATATTGTTATGTTTTACGTTTTGAATATTGAAGTTTTTATACAAATTATAAAATACTTTCATTTTATGATACATTGCACTATTTATCCACCACTCTGAGCAGAAGTGATATCTGTCTGCTTTTTGGATTGCAGGTCATTTTCTGCTTGTTATTGCACACCTAAACTAACTGCACTGCACTGTGTATTTTGTAGGAACGGCTGCTGTATTTTGTTTACTTTTGACTGTGTAACGCTATGTGATGCTGTTTTGTTTCCTTTTCTTGTCTTCGGTTTCTTTCGTGTGTGACGCAGTTTTTAAAATGTATATGTTTGTTTTAGTTTGTTATGATTATGAATATGTTCTTCGGCGTTTCGCCTATGTTGATGGTTTTATTCTTAATCTTTATTTTCAGTACTGATTGGTATGTAAGGATTGGTGTATTCGTTAATTATATGTTTTCCTTCTGTTTGTGATTTTTGTACGTGATAGTTCTCTTAGAATGTTAGTGTTTGTGGTTTATTGTTGTATATGGTGAGTATCTGCATGTTTGTGTCTATATTCGTGGGTTGGGCATTTAAGTGTTCTGCAAATGTATAATTGTTGTTTTATTTTAGTGCTCTTATTTTCTTCAAGTTTCTGCTATGTACTGAGCTTGATATTCATTGCATGTTAATCCGTATATTCCTAAGTTGTGGAATTTATTGATTTTTTTTTTTTTTTTTTTTTTTTTTTTTTTTTTTTTTTTTTTGTATCGTGTACTAATTATCAGCAACTGAACAAAATGATCCAAAACGTCCAGATGAAGTTTATGTTTTATTTTTGTCCTATCCATTTACAATTACAAAATTTGTTTATTTATAAATTTAATTATTTTTCCAGTCGTATCAATAGTCTGTATGCTGTTAAATAACATTTCTCGAGTACACGAGAATATAACAAATGAGAAACAGCTGTTAAATCGTCCGTATCTACGAGAGCCTTGTTGGAAATACCAAATGGTTGGTACATTTAAGAATACTCACTAACACTACTGTCAGAAGATCCAAATGAATCTCATGTATTTCACAAATTCACAGCAAGAACATCATTCCAAACTGTATGAGAGAATAATTATTATTGCCTCCTGTTTTAGGAGTCAATAACTTACTTTCTGATAGTACTTGTCTGTAGGTAACGCAGCCAGAATCTACTATTACAATAATAACATTTTTATGAGATATAAACATTTAAATCTTATGAACATTGAATGTTTTTATAAGAGGATTTAATCGTAGGGGCAATGAGGGTGGTATCAGCATTAGTACAAGAATCAAAAAGTTTTGAGGTAACGTTCTTCGATAGCGGTATTTGAACCCACTATGACCACAGTTATAATATGGTGGTATGTTACCTTCTCAGACTATTGGATCGTTCTGCTAGTTCTGTTTATCATTTACCAGCACGGGATAAATGCAAGCCATACCCGTAGGGTATAACAGTCACAAACAGCCCTGTTAATCGTCGCTATTGTTGTGGCAAATTCGCATTTAATTTGCGGTCGCAATATCTAATATCCAGCGTGTATTGCTCCCCATACCCCTGTACGTGGCCACTCACCAACCCGTTAAAATGTTCCATATCAGCAACGGCTTTACCTCTTAAATATGTAGCTTCGGTCGCATGCATAATGCACGATCGAGCAGCAAAATGCCCGTTCGGCACGCACGAAGCGCTTGCAGCCGTAGGGCCCGGCTAGACGGCGCCTTGTTAACGGGTGTATCGGTTGGGGAGGCGAACGGACAGAGGAGAGGATGAGCCAACTTCTCGTTAATGCGCCTGCCGCGTCGCGGCGCCCTTAACTGTTACGGCGTATCAGATTCTCGTTAGTTCTGATGGCCGTAATAGAGCTAAAACATCGTGGGAGTAGAAGAGGATCAATACCTCTCTGTAAATAGCGAGCTTTATTCGGTACTGCCGGGTTTACGCGAACTGAAATGTGGGGACAGACAGTTATGTCCTAATAAAAGTATTTAATAGCCTGCACTCAACTGATCTTATTGGTTTATATAAACATTAAATTTGATACTGTTGTTCATGATTAATTGACTTTCGAGTTATGCCGCGTTGTTTATTTCATTACCTAAGCTTTCGGCTGGTATCCTCCAGCCTTCGTCAGAGATACTGTTTATGTTGACATAGCAACGAGCGCCAAGCACTGCAGAGTAAGAGGCCGCTATCTTCGTTGATGTTGTTGGTGTTTTTTAAAATTTCTGTTGCCTCTTTCACCCGTCGGGGCCACCACTGGTCTTCTCTCCACAGTAGCCTCGTTTCTTGAAATTTTACTTCGTGCCCGGTATTAATAGCATGGCGGACTACGGCGGATTTGTCGCTGTTGTTATATTTGTAGTGGCGGATATGTTCTTTAAGTCTCTACGCCACAGTGCGACCTGTCTCGCCGACATAAACACTGCCACAACTGCAGGGGATTTCGTAAACACCCATAAGCTGGTGTGGGTGTAATTTGTCTTTTACCTTTGTCAGTGACTGACCAAGTTTGCAGTTAGCCTTATATACTATTCGCACCTCCACCCGCTTTAACAATTTCCCAATCCGGTCTGTAATACCCTGTATGTATGGGAGACAGGCGCATTTTGTTGGCACATTAATATCATGGGATAAGTTGACGTCTCCCATAGGTTTTTTGGGTCTTAAAACCCTCCTGATGTCAGATTCACTATAGCCGTTGGCTTGGAATATTTTTGTAAGTGTCTCCATTTCTTCATTCAGACTTTCCGAGTCACATACTGTCTTAGCTCTTAAGTTGAGTGATGTCAATACGCCTCTCTTCGTTGCCGGATGATGGTGCGACATGGCGTGCTGATACCTATTAGTGTGGGTCGCCTCGCTTGTGAACAAGGACATCGAGAAATGGCAGTTGTCCATTTTCTTCCACAACCATAGTGAACTGAATTCTTGGGTGGGCACTATTCAGGTGGTTTAAGAACTCTTGCAAACTCTCCTTAGCGTGAGGCCAGATGACAAAAGTGTCATCAACGTAACGGATCCACTTTGTAGGTTCTAGGCGCGCCTTGTTAAGCACCTTCATCTCGAAAGATTCCATGAAAATGTTGGCGGCTACAGGTGGAAGTGGCGAGCCCATTGCCGCACCTTCAACTTGAGCATAAAGTTAACCACCGTACTGGAACACCGGGCACGAAGTAAAATTTCAAGAAACTAGGCTACTGTGGAGAGAAGACCAGTGGTGGCCCCGACGGGTGAAAGAGGCAACAGAAATTTTAAAAAACACTAACAACATCAACGAAGATAGCGGCCTCTTACTCTGCGATGCTTGGCGCTCGTTGCTATGTCAACATAAACAGTATCTCTGACGAAGGCTGGAGGATACCAGCCGAAAGCTTAGGTAATGAAATAAACAACGCGGCAAAACCCGAAAGTCAATTAATCATGAACAAAGATTGCCGTGGAAGCCTGAGGAATCATTGATACTGTTGTGTTTATTTTTTTTTCCGAGGTCGGTAAAGGCGGAAAGGTATTAGGGGCAAGGATCGGGAAGGAAATTGGCCGCAGCCTTTTGTACGAACCATGCTGGTATTCGCTTGGGTTTTTTTCAGGAAACCATGAAAAACTAAAATCTAGATGTCCGTACGAGGATTCGAATCCGCGTCCTACGCAAACGCACAGCTAGAGCTTTACCGCTCACCCACTACTGTTTTTGAAGTCAAACGAATTACAGATTTAAATATAGCTATTTTAGTTACACATTATGGTTGATTATTTTGAAGCATACATATATAAAAAGACATTAAATATTGACGAAAATATATAAGCTGCAAATACTTACAGGAAGGTTGGGTATAATGGATCACTGGATTATGACTGGATGATTCGAAACAATGCTAAATCGAAATTCAGGTAATGTGACAAAATTTTTTAAAATGCCATGAGATACCTCCTTTCTGATCTTCTTCAGACCACGGATTGAAATCACAGTGTTAGTACGTGTTAAGGTGTTGAAGTATAAATAATTTGTTATTATTATTATTAGTGATACTATGTTGTGTGACGAAAAAGGAACATTCAGTAAAAATAAATTTAAAAAAGGCTAAAAGAGTCTAAGCTCTGACTGACAAAAATGTTACACATTACCCCAACAGCTGTGGACTATACACGTAGTTCCTTAAGAATTAGTCACCTGTGAGCCATGGTGAAAATATGCACATTGTAGTTGAGATGTGGCATAAGTTGGTGATTAATCAGTTACTATTTTTTTACAACATGAGGAAGAGAAGAAAAGATACTGTAACATTTGTTGCACTAAACTGTACTAAATATTGTCCCACAGGTATGGCTTAATGTTACCTGAGCGAGAATTTACTTTTCTTTTTACCTATCATGATGGGTGAGTGGTAACGCTCTGGCCTTACCTGAGGACAACTTTAGACCGAAAACTCATATTTCGACAACGTGTTCTCGATAGAGAGAAAAAAGCTTTAGCAGTGGCAATGAATTTGGCGCCAGTGCTAAGGAGTAACGACCTGAACCTCGACACAAAAATAAAAATATATAAATCAGTAATCTTGCCCTTCATCACGTACGGTTGTCAGGTTTGGGGATCAGCATGCAAATCAACACTGCTACACGTCCAAAGAGTTCAAAATGAATGCTTACGCATGATTACTCATGCTAACGTCTATACGCCAACAGACCTAGTACATGAAACCACCAATATGCCTACAATTCAAGCAGAAATCTGTTTCCAAGCAGGAATCTATTTCCAAGCATACAAATTCTTATACAAGCTTGATGTAATGCGCCCTGATGTAGACAGATTAGGGGACATCCATAAATTACGTGAGGTATTTTTCCCGGATTTCAGGCCCCCCTCCCGTCTGGCGAGACTTCGTGAGATCTGGCCCGATTTCCCCCCCCCCCCCCCTGGGTGCCACCACTTAGCACGGCAATGAATCCCCAATAAAGGACACATACGAAAACTAACGCTAAATACATAAAATAAATAGAAACACTTCACAATAAGAATACTTAAGGGTTTCCCTCAAAAGCCATTAAATAATGACCAAAGCCGGGTTTTTCCCTAAAGTGCATACCTGCGATCCCAATACAAACTAAGTAGATTAAGCTACAAATAGTAGTGGAGCTACATAACGCCGTTGAGGCAGCGAAAAAAAAAATCGAATTCGGGAAGACATGCACCCATTCAGATTTCAGTATCCCTTGATTTCCCGAGATTACTCCAGATGAATGCCGAGATACTTCTCAAAAAGGCCATGGCAAAATTCCTTCTCGTTTCTTCCTACCTCTAATGACGCCGAAAAGGCATAAATGCATAAGCAAAAGTAACAATTGAAATAGAAACTTTTAAATACCATGACTTTGCTAGCATCCTTTACAAAGGTTCCGTTTGCGACTAAACCATCAGCACTGTAACACAGTTTTAACAGTTCGCAAAGACGAAGTGAAAATTTCCGACCAATTTAAGCGTACCAAACGATATGCTGACATAATAACTCTGTGGTTGACATGTCATTAGCCTTTGAGGCAGATTAATTAAGCTTCACGGTAAATAAAAAATGTCAACTTCAGGTCCTCCAGAATGTTGACGTAGGCCTGATGGTTGTCATTCAAGTACTTATTTCAGCAAAATACGTTCCTTGTCTATAACATAAAATTTGAAAAGAAATCACTATTTTTTCTGTTGAAACTTTCTGATAAATAATAATCTTAGTGAAATGGTGTTGAAACATCATGATGTGCTTACAAGTCATTGCATATCAATAAATATGTTATTAATGAAATCGACTAAATATCGACTATGTATCAATAATATTACTGTACAGTTACATGTTGAATCAGAGATATCGTATCAAAAATGCATGTCCTCCTTCAGAATTCTATGTTCCACTGATTAATATACAAGAATACCAACTAATTCATGCTTGAGTGATACACTGAGCAGATATCTGACATCAAGCGCGTGCCTATATGAAATAACATGAAAAGGTATTTATAGAAAATAATTATATCTTAAAAATGACTTTTACAACTAATAAAAAAAATTCAGTTAATTTTAGTACGGTCATCTTGCAGAATTCAAAACCGAACCTTTAAGAGGGTTATGTTTGGTTTACTTTATGACCAAGCATGACTGGCAAATTATTGAAAATTTATTTATTTATTTATTTTATTTGTCGTATGGCAAGCAACTAATACAATAATAAACATATACAATGACAAGAACGTTGGTAGCGTTCACAAGCTGATGTCTAATTCTTCCAGCCATTCTAAGAAGGAACTTGTAGCTCCAAAAACATCTTCATATGGTCCATCATACTTCCGTAGAGGGCATTCCCTGATAATATGCTCCACACTCTGGGAAGGAGCACCGCAGTCACATGCAGGAGAATCCTGAAGACCCCACTTATACAGCATGGCGTTGCATTTCGCATGGCCTGTTCTTAGGCGATTTAGTTTGACCCACTGGTCTCTATTTAGATGGAATCCTGGAAGTCCAGTTGTGGGATCATTAATATCTGAATGTTTTACAGATGTGGAGTTCCAGCTTTGTCTCCATTTTTCCATGACATCAAAGTCAAATACATCTTGCCATACCGGATTTCGTGATTTAAGACGAGTGGGTGGTAAGTTATTTAGAACCTCGTGGATTGGGAGATCCTGTGGATGATCAGGATGGTGTAGTTTTATCCACTCACGTGCCGTTGCTTCTTGGCGTCTTATCTCTGGAGGTGGTATTTTGCTGATCAGGTGCAACCAGGGGACTGGGGTGGATTTTAGGGTGCCAGTTATTACTCTCATACACTCATTCAGGTGGACGTCGATTTTTCTAGTATGAGTACTACGTTGCCACACTGGAGCACAGTACTCAGCAACAGGGTAAACCATGGTGAGAGCGGTTGTTCGTAGTGTGTTCGCATCAGCTCCCCATGAAGTACCAGCTAGCTTCTTCATGATGTTGTTTCGTGTTTTCAGTTTCTGACTTGTGTTTTCGAGGTGTTTTTTGAATGTTAAGGAGCGGTCTAAGGTGATGCCAAGATACTTAGGATGGAAATTATGTTTCACCCTCTGGTGGCAGAAGTTCACTTTGAGCTGCTGATGTGCTATTCTATTGCTCAAGTGGAATGCGCATACTTCTGTTTTCATTGGGTTCGGACAAAGTCTCCACTTTCTATAATATGTGTTCAAGGTTTCTAAGTTGTTAGAGAGAATGCTCTCACCTTCCTCTAATGTGGCAGTTTGGACGGCGATAGCTAAGTCGTCAGCGTAGCAGAATTTATTGCCGGTTGTTTCTGGCATGTCACTGGTGTACAAGTTGAAGAGCAATGGAGCTAGTACTGACCCTTGAGGTAATCCATTTTTTATTGTAAATGACTTACTTGTCTTATGTCCGATGGTGACCTTAAAATATCTGTTGGTCAGCATATTTCTCAGGAGTGATGTTAGTTTCCTGCAGGGTATATGTTTTTTAAGTTTAAGTAGCAGTCCATCAAGCCAAACTGTATCATATGCCGCTGTTAAATCGACAAAGCCTACTGATGTTTTTAACTTCTTCTGAAATCCAGCCTCAATGTATGATGTCAGTGCTAATACTTGCTCACAACAGCTCCGTTTTAGTCTGAAACCTGCCTGATATGTTGGTGTTATGATATTTATTATTCCTTGTATGCGGTTAAGGATGAGGCGTTCTAGAAGCTTATAGCAAACACTGAGTAGAGCAATAGGTCGATAGCTTGAAGCATCATCTGCTGGTTTGCCTGGTTTGAGGATCGTCAAGGTGTGAGCCATCTTAAATTCTGGGGGGACTATCCCAGTGTCCAGGATATCACTGAAGAAGTTCTTGAGCCAAGTTCTTCCCTGCTTGCCGAGATATCTTATGAATTCTGGGAAAATGCCATCTAATCCTGCAGCCTTCCTCATTTTTAGCATTTTGATGGCTTTCTCAACTTCTTCATGACTAAATGGATTAGAAAGGATAGGGTACGACGTGTAGATAACCTCCTCGTGGTGTACCCTGGACAACGGACTGCTGATGCAGGACGGCTGATAATCTACACAATAGGCGACCGAACTAGATCCCGTATCTCTCACGGTCACACAAAGCAACATCAGAAGATGAAAAATCTGAAGATGAAATTGAACAACGGCACTTGTCAGAGCCAACTGACCAGAACGTTTGGACACAGCGCTCAGATTCTTCAAATAAATGCAGAAGGATTAACAATTGCTAAATGTGAATACCTTAGCAAACTAGCTACTGACCTCAAAATCGACATCTTAGCTGTTCAAGAGACCCACATGACTGAAAAAGATTTGGAAAGCAGGGGCAAGATTGCAGGATACAGAATGATATCGAGAATTCCCTCTCCTATACACGGATCAGCCATGTATGCCAAAAGTAACATTTGCAACATCTCGGAAGTGAGGTGTCAAAAAGTCAATGAAGTGGAAATAATTACTGCCAAACTCAACAATTTAACTGTTGCATCAGTTTACAAACCACCTCTTTCCAACTGGCCAACTCCACCACTGCCCTCACTACCAAAACCTTGCATATATATAGGAGACTTTAACAGCCGATATACATCCTGGGGTTACCCAAATTCTGATGAAAACGGCGAGAAACTCACTGTGTGGTGCGAAAGTCAAGACCTGTATCTCAGTTATGATGCTAAAGAAAAGAAAACATTCCACTCTGCTAGATGGCAATCTGACACCAATCCTGATCTGGTCTTTGTGTCCACAGATGAAAGAAAACCTTTATTGAAAATGAATAGTTGCTATAGTATATATGCGGACATCAGATATATGGGTTATGAGAAATTGTGGAATTTATGAATGATATTTAATGAACCGCGGAAGTGTAAAAACTTCAATCGCCCCAGTGTTTTAGTTAACAATCGGTTTGACTCCTAATAATTGGTCTCCTCCTCCCAGTTCTTTCAAAATTTGTTGCAATTTGTTTCCAGAGATACATTTCTGTTTGAATCCATTCCACCGTGAACATATTTCTGGTAAAGATACATAATTATTGGAAAGCGATGACTCACAGCTGGTGTACAGAAACCTCCGTGATACTAGGAAAAGCACAGCTATCAATTCTAACCGATTCTAGTCCCGAATTTCAACGAAAACATTTGTAACAAACGCTTCAAGATAGGTAGTTGTGCTTTCTTGAAACATATTGCGACAGTGACACACAATTTTTCCAACACGCGAAGTGTTCACACTGAAAATTGTAACATGCATTAAAGAAAATGACATTATCATCCTCGTAATGAAATACTAGTCATTCAGAGATGAGACCGTTATCCACTACACAACCAGTGCAGACAAATCTTTTAAGCTTTTATGGTACTTGAAGAAATCTTGTAAGTGACTAATTCCGTGTTCTCTCAAAACCCTTTGGTTTATCTTCCACGTAAATTTAATAGTCTTTTTTAAATAATCTATCAATCCATCTTTGTCCCAGAAGGACCTAAAGCCACTATCTTTAATCCCGATATTCATGTAAACTATTTTGTTGAAATTTCACGAGGTTCATTTTAGCTTAACAATGCATCATATTACAGAAATTCATTTTAAACAATGCGTCGCAAATTGTGATTTCCCCTTGTTTAAGAGACTCGACAAACTGTTGAGTTTTCCAACTTGTGAAATCAAATACTGATATGAAGATATCTGGAGCGTGTTAGCAGTAAAGGTGCCTGCCTTCAAAATTTGAGGGTATGATTTCTAGTAAAATAATTATTATCTATTTAAAATAGGATCTTTAGTCAGCTTAAGTTATTTTATCTGATATTTTTCATGGAACTAATTTTTATGATTAAATTTTTACGGTAGTTTCATCTATAGCAATGTTTCCTCAACGTATGTTTTTGAGCTCCTGCATATACCGAGGGTTAACTCCAGCAGTGTGAAGGAAAAGTTGGCCAAAAATTTTGTATCGAGCAGGAGAACCAGGTTGTGTAAATGTGTCAAAGAAGTTATCAAACCGTTTCCACAGCCCATCCTTAGAAATTTTTTAATGTAATTTTTGTTTCTTATCAATATTTTCTAGACCAAATTTATTTAATTCTCCATCTGTTCCTATTTTGAGATAATCTCTTCATCTCTACATTCTCATTAAAATCTACGTTCTTGATTATCTGTTTCATATATTCTTCCTCTACAGTTCGTTTCATCAAATAATTTAAGCAATGATGTATGTCTTAAAATTGAGATCTATCATTCTGTTTCTTCTTTATGTAAGAATCTTCCACAAGCTTATTTGCTCAACAAATACTTTTAAGGAAACGTTCATTTCTTTCTTCTTATATCCACATAATTCTCAACACTTAGAACACCATATGCATCAATTTTATATCGTTTTCCTATCTTTTTTCGCCCACAGGACTATTCTGGTTGTAAGGAACTCATTGTTGACAAGTCGTAAAGAGTGACTGGAAAATCAAAATTCAGTTGGTCTGGTTTTTGGTTATTGACTATACGCTGCACTTAAATACACCATATTATCGATATTGCTTCAGATTATTTATGCTACATCATTGTCATAATCATATTTCTGTATATTTTGGGTGTATTATGTTTACTGAAAGTTTGTTTATTTGGTTTCAGAATAACTTCACGGCTGTCTGGAAAACATTTAGCTGCATTTTAAGGTATGATTTTTGGAATTTGACTGTACGACAAATTTAACAACAATACAGCTAGACAAAATGTGCTTAATGCTGGACAAACCTTTAAATAGAAAAAAAATTTAACCTTGGTTTAGGTGAATACTATAGGTTTGTGGTCCAGAATTATGTTTCTGGAAGTCACCGTGATTTTTGGCTGCCGATTTCCTTGGAGCACTCGAACGTCCAGAGCTCTGACATAACGTAGAGAGGACCAGCCGTAAATCTGCCGTTGTTATCGGGTTTGGGCCCCTGTTATCTAGGCAGGACCGTGCTGCCAGTGTCCAGCACAGCATTGATCGGCGGGCGGGTCGGCCACCCACCTGACAGGGGTCACACCTGCACGTCACCCAGGACCAGTACACTTGCATACAATTCCTCAGCCTTTCCAAAACGAATTACAATAAAGTATCTGCATCAGGATTAAGCGAAAACTGGAAACCGACCAAGAATTTTGTAGAGGATTGAGAAAAATATCGATGATCTATCATCAGTAACAATAAATTTAAAAAAAAAAATCCAGGAAATTACGCATTAAATTTATTAAAATACAGATTTTTTTTTTTGATGTGATATGAGACATCTGCTAATTTTTGGCAGTTTCCACCTACATTAAAATTATTTTAGCTACTACACCATTGTTTGAACATCTAAACTAATCCGAGGATTAGTGAAATAATTTTAAAATGATTGAGAAGATAAATTTGATACTCAATAACTATTCTTTGATTGTTCTTTTTATTGTTTCTTGCGTTTAAAGGAAATCAGTGATAACAGTTGTATTATTTATACAGGGTGTTACAAAAAGGTACGGCCAAACTTTCAGGAAACATTCCTCACACACAAACAAAGAAAATATGTTATGTGGACATGTGTACGGAAACGCTTACTTTCCATGTTAGAGCTCATTTTAGATTGGTAGAGGCGGACCAATTCCATGATCCTCACTAACGGAGGACATTTTGAACATTTCCTGTAACAAAGTGTTTGAAGTCACGCTGGTACGTTCTGTTGCTGTGTGTTTCCGTTCCAGGTTTAATGTGATTTGAAGAGAAGTAATAAAATGAGCTCTAACATGGAAAGTAAGCGTTTCCGGACACATGTCCACCCAACATATTTTCTTTGTTTGTGTGTGAGGAATGTTTCCTGAAAGTTTGGCCGTACCTTTTTGTAACACACTGTATATCATGATGGCTTTATGTTATGTGAGCATCTTTTAATCAATTTATGGGGTCAACTTTCTTCACGTCGATCCCGACACAACTGAATCAAACTTTTTGCCATACACCACTGTTGGTATTACTTGTAACCGCATTCTTCAAATATTATCTTTGATTTTACATATATTGTAAAATTTCACACTACCTCTGGTTTTTGTAAATTTACATCACTTTCAATTGAAGTCACAGGGATTGATAAGCATTGTACGTATGTCCTGTAAAACAGCTAATTTTATGGAAAAATTAAACAGTTTACGGATTTTCAAGGTGCATCTAGTTCTTTTAGATACCTGAAATCGCCATATTTATGTTGCAAGTACAGAATGTTGATGATTTATTACTCAGATACATACGTGATTGAAATAATCTAGGTTGACTGTTAGCTAGCGCGTGAAATATTGTGTTACAGGGAAATGCTATAGTATGTAGTGGATTGATTACATCGGTGCCTTCTTTGTTCCTACGTCATTGAATTCTATTCCGGTGCTTTGTTTGTTACATCAAACATAACCTACGCTGGTAAGTCCATACAGCTCCATTGAAAAGTAAATCTAGAACTATGACGTTGGCACAGGTTTTCCAACATCTAATAACCACGTGGACATGAAAACGAGTGTCCTCACTGCTCTATATTCATATTTTCCTATACTGACATTGAGTACGAAAGGCAATTATACTCACTGTTTGTGCTTTCTTCTTCAGAGTAATTCTTCGATCAGCTTATCCAATGGTAAACAAGCGGAGCATCCCGCTCATTATTTAAACGATGGAGGTTCATTACCACAAAGCTGAGAATACTACTTCAGACATATCGGTTGGTTTTTGATGAGGTCACTTAGATTTAGTTTCTTAGAAATTGCATATAACTGCGAGATTTTCAGAAATATATTTTTTCTCTTCTAACGACTTGCTGAAAATATCATTAAGGAAAGGCTTGATGTCAGTCACATATTCTGAGAATACTCTTACTGGGATACTATCTGAAGCCGGTACCTTTCCCTGTTCAGAAACTCCATTTATCTTACAGTATCCACAGGTTCTTCTGGTATCTGATCCATCTCAAATTATACACGACTTGGACAAGCGGGCGTAACATCTGTTCTTTCTACAGTGATTGATATTTTAATTTTGGTGCTGAGTACTTTAGCCTTATCGCGGCTTCTATTAATCTCACAATCCTTTTGTGTTAATGGTAACAAACTGTGGATATTGCAACTCACTTTTCTCGCATGGAACCAAAACTACTTCCGGTTTCTGCGACGCTAATAAAAAGTAAACTACAGGTGAAATCGTTGAAAGCCTCGGGTATAACATTTTTCACTCGTCCTCTTGAATCAGTTGAGCTTTCTATGTCCCCTGTGCCACCTGTCCCTCTGAAACATGGGTGTACTTTCCTTTCGTTTCTGGTATTCATGAACGAACCACTCTAGTTCACTCACTCACATGATAGGAGTGCTGATACCTTGCTTGATTATTGTCTATATGTGGACGATAGAAGTATCATATCATAAATTTTGTGCTAGGAGCTGTGAGTTTAATCCACATCATTTTGCTGTCCTTATCCACGCCTATTTCATTAAATATGAGGTTTTTACTTGCAGTAACAAAAGTTGCACTACAATGAGATACCAACCTATCCTTTTTTAAATCATTCATGTTATTACCAAAAGTTTCTACGAAAGCTATATATCAGCCAGATTTCTAAGCTAATTGTGTTATTTTCTTGTTTAATCTGATAAACCTTTATACCCCTGGCTGCTTTATAGATTGTATTCCATCAGTCTTAAATTTAGATAAATGTTTCCAATATCCGCCTGAAACATCCGACTTTCACACTTGAGACGACAAATTAATTAATGAGTTGTTTATTCAGTAACTTTTTAGGCTGACAATATTTCTTCTGTGTTAAATTACTAGACGTTGGCAGTATACATGTACAGTACAGTACATATGTTCAGAACAGTTTCTGAATACTGCGAATGTTCTGTAATGAAATACAAACTAATATCAATCGGAAATTGATATTTTAAGAATAAATAGATAATCAGACGGTTCATACCAAATAAAATAGGTGGGGCCACGAGAAAAGTGCCCAATGTAACTATCACTGGAACAAGTAACTTTTTCTTAAAGTGATTTATATGTTCTGGGTTTCTCAGTCGTTCTTTTAGCAGGAACAGGTTAATTCTTCAATAATGCCGCAGAAATTAAGAATAAACTGGCCAACGATTGCAAGCTGTGGTAGTTGATGGTTATTGTATCTAAGTCTAAGAATCTGGTGTTAACATTGTAATGATTCACGCATAAGTGAAGTTGGAATAAATATATACGGGAACTAGCTTAAACGTTCAAATGGCGGGGAGACATGACCTTACAACCGAATGCCACACACTAACTTTACTTAAGAATAGAAATGGGATAGCAAATGGGTCTGTGCAGTGTATTTATTTATTTTTATTCAAATTCATGGGAAAAATTTACTAGTAATTTTGTAAGTTACGTGCAGATTAGGAAAAAGTGCAATGTATTGGTGCTATATTCTGACTACAGATTAAATTATCATCGATTATAACTCCTAGATCATTTTCCGCAACGCTACAGCATTCGCTGTTACTTAAACTTTTTTTCTGTATAAGATTAGTTTGAACTGAGTGAAGGTTCTACGAGATTTGTCTCCTGCAGAAAGCTGTCAGGATACAGCGAGAAACTCCCTTCATCCGTGATTGTTGAGTGGTTACCTGCGCCGGTCTGGGTTGTGTTGTATCCATCTGCTCCAGCAGGCAGCCTCGCTGTTTGCCCGCTGAGAGCAAACACAGTTCCGAGTTGCTCGCTCTCTCACGAAGCTTACTAATTACTGAGTCGAGTCGAGTCGAGCTCTCTTGCCGCCTGCTAATTTGACCTTGGCAGTCGCTGGAACAGCAGCCGCGCCAACTATTCCAGGCCTGCTGGCTGCGAGCTGTCGATACCTACCACCCACGACCTATCGACTAACTCAAGCCGCCCACATACAGTTTCTCGTGGTAGCAATGTTTTTAGCAGACCTTGTGAGGTACACAACCTCACATTTGTGTGATTTTACATTAATTAACACTTTTCAGGTTTCAAAAAAAAAAAAAAAAAATTTATTATTCACAAAAACAGTTTATAGTTTTGGCTTCATTTTAGTTAAAAAATTATTTCAATATCTTCAACAGTGCGGGAATTATGTGTGATTAAGCAATGCCCTGCACGATTGACAGCCATTTAAATCTTACTGCACTTAAAGGTGATCCAAATCTTTAACCTTAAATATCTCAAAACAGCAATTTATCAAATGGTTTTAAAGATAACTTTTTTCCATATGCATAGATCTTTTTCAAATTTGCAGGACATGTTCTACATACTAAGTACTACAGTCTGAACCATTATTGTTTATGCAGCTTTTCCCAAATGAAAAATATGCCTTTATATTTAAGCAAAAAAAAAAAAAATAATTTCTTGACAAAAAATTTATTAATAAAAAATATAGAGTTAAATATGTTATATTATGGGTTCAACTTGTTGCCTTGATATTAGTTTACAATATTAAAAGAACATTTCTGGAAAATTTCAAATACTATGCCTTTTATCTTTAAAACCCTTTACAACAATATATTTTTCACTTTCAATTTGGATGGTACATTATCCTATTTTTAAACAATATTTTTTTAAAAAAAAAATCAATTTTTATATCTAGCTATAACAGTTCTATGGAGCTATGAAATTTGAACCCTTAAATTTAAATAGATTTGCAGAAAATGACATCTCAACTTTATCAAATATTTGTATGTGTTAGGTGTACCTACCCCCTTAAGCTATTTTTTTATTTAATAAATTGTAATTGTGTGTATTAACTCGGAATTTTTAAGTTCAAAGGTCAAAGAATAACAAGATGAATAATGAGATCTCTGAAAAATAAAAGAAGAGTCAAGAGTGAGTTGTTGAAGAGAAGATTTGAATGGAGAGGACGAGTTTTGGTTTTTTGGAATGAACAAGTTTGAAAGAAGAGATGAAACAGTTTGGCTCACTGGAGAAGCCACAAGAATCCTGGCGGGATTATTAATAGTAAAATATTAGCCTGAGGGCAGAAGGTTTAGGGTTATGGATAAAGATAATGTTAAATGACTTGAGAAAAGAGAATTGTTTGTTAAATAAATAATATACAAGTGATGAGGTAAGTAGAAAGTGTTTTGATTTGAGATTGAGATATATGTAGATATAGACAAAGGAATTAATTTTGAGTTTGTGTGATAAGAATTGGAATAATAATAATTTTGATTTTTTCAGCGTGAGTATCATATTAAAACCAGCGCCGGACAAAGAGGGGTTAAGGAAATCTCTATATACTGGTCTGGTGCTGGAAATAAGAGGCAATAAAGTATATAAATATATTTAAAGTATTATACAAAATAGAGACGTTACATATAAGTACGTTACAACCTGATTGATTTTCACAACTCTTGATTAATACTTCTTTTTATTTAAATCCTCTATTATCACTCCGAGATAAAGCAATATCTACAACTAGTTTTACATTTTTAACTTTCGGAATGGTGGTAATACAAGTGTTACATGATTCTTTATACAAGACCGGCGAGTATTGCCTTTGTGTGCGACAAAATACAACTTTCACGAAGGAAAAAAAGTTAAAGAATTAAGCCACTGAAAAATGTAATCACAAAATCAATCAGATCTAGCTTGCTGAAATACTATAAAAGATTCAAACTAATGAGAAAAATAGGTTTACACACATTTTTAGCACAATACTTTTTAAATACCTATGTAAAGTCGGTGTTTCCACAGTTATGGGATTAAAAAATGTGTTTCGTTTTGATATTATTATATTTGACCCTGGCATAAAAATGGTGAAATGTTTAGCGCTTAGCGATACAAGTTATGGGTGTAAAACATTTACCAGAAGAAAGAAATAAGGGCGAATAATACAGGGATTGCGGAAGCGAAACCGAGAACAATGGATCAGCAAAAAGCCGGCAGAGTGGGAAACATCGATAATCTGAGAAACGTAAGTGATGAAAGAAGAGGGTGAATTGGGTAAGATATAACAAGTTTATCTATACAAACAGGTGATTAATAGATAGTAGTAAACAGTAAATGAATAATAGAAAGAGAACCTATATATTGGAGAAAAATATGCGAAAGAGAAATGATTAATTTTTTAGAAAGAGACTTGTATAAAGAGCCGCTGTCTTTTAGAAATCTGTATATGCATTTCCATTAAAATCGCGAAATATTTCATGTAGGTTGTTTCGCCGTATGAAGAACACTAAAGGAAGACAAAGTTTATGAAGCAAACATACGAACATATATCATAAAATTACTGTAGTTAAAATTATTGTTAAATCCTGACAGACGTCACCATATCATGATATAAATTGTGGTATTGGATGGTAACAGCTATTATTCATAAACAATCTGGTTGATAATATCTTTAATAGAATTTATTGGCCGATCTAAACTAACGGTATCATTAAAACAGTGCAAATATTCAGTATTCATGTTCGTCAGAAAAGAAAAGCTCTCCGTCCTTCTAACTGCCCAACTACTAATAGTACTGATCTGCAATTACAATCTGACTAACTATCCAGTTATTTACTACTTAACTGCCTAATAACTCTAGCAGAAGTCCTATGGACTCTCTCGTTTTTTAATTATTTATTTATTTTTTTAACTGCTTTACGTCTCTCAACAGCGAGGTCTTTAAAGACGGGAAAGGATGGGGGGCAAGGAATGGGAAGGAATTCGGCCATGGCCTTTTGAAGGAAGCATCCCGGCGTTTGCCTGGAGTGATTTGGGAAACCATGGAAAACCCAAATCTGGATGCCCGGATGGGGATTCGAACCGCCGTCCTCTCGAATGCGAGACCAGAACACTATACGTTACACCACCACGCTCGGTGGACTCTCTCGTGACTGGCTTACGATAAGTTCCAACTGTCTGCGAGGATCCTGTGCAGTCTTCACTAACATACTTCTAACTGACGGAGTCTCGTTCAACGCAAGCTCTATGGCTGTGATTCTTACTCGACTTAAAATTGCCTGCTTGGCATAGCGCCCATATCTATTCTCAGCATACAACATTCTAGAACCATCTCCAAACTTACCTAGTTGATATTCACCTTCCTGTGTGGAGCCGTCCCAGAACAGCTATGTACCATTTCTTACAGAAGATCTATCTCCCCCTCAGTAACATTTGTAACATACTGTAAGATTGTTCGTGGTTTAGTTACATATAATAAATAACTAGACCACGATTCAGTTTCAAATGTTAACTTGTTTTATTGCTAGTAAACCATAGGACTTCAAAATACAGTTCACAAATAAACATAACACTCCAACGATTACAGTCGACACTTCTTCCATAGACAATACTACCAAAACTGTTCGTTCAACATTGTCCTTGGCTGACTTGAACTGAGTCTATAAAACTCTGTCGAAAACTAAACTGTCTCTGTCTCTGCTGATCGGTTTATATAAGTTCCATCGAAAGTTCTAGAACACTACAAAGGCTTCCGACAGATATTTCTCGAAAATTAATAATATTTACATAATTTAAAACATATTAAAAACAATGAGAATTAATACATAATCATTTACAATCATTACAAAATGCTTAGAAATAAAAATTAAAGATACTTGAACACAAAATTATATAAGTAAATCATTTTTTTTAACTGTAGTAAATCGCCCTTTAAACATCGTAGCTTGCCTTACTACTTACAAATACAAACATTTAAGTAATTCTCTGGTATAGTTCTATTATTAAACATATTGAATGGTATTTGCATAATTTCTTTTCACAAAACAAAGTCCATTTACACTGATTTACAGTAAATTAAAAGACAAATATCCAAAAATCATATTCAGTCAAACTCTAGCTTGCTACAAATGCTTCATAATATACAATTCCAGTTAAAGTTTAGGTTTGAGGGCTGTTACAATACGTTTCAGGAATTCTTATAGTACAAGAATTACTGTACTAGTGGAAAAGTGGCCAAACACGTATAAATCTATATTTATACAACGAAAACCGGATATATTGGTTGTATAAAAACTCGGAAAATACTCAGCAGATTTCGATGCAGTTTTCACCGTGTTAAAGCTCAGAAACTTAATTCAGTTGTTTGACATCTTTTATGTTTCAATGTTAATAACTCAGGAGCATTAAATGAAATTCTGAACGTTTGATGACAAATCTCAAAGATGGAAGGATTAGATGTTCCATACTTCGCAACTAAACACAAAACTACAATGTCTCTGACCATAGCATTTGATGAAAGCAAACTATTTTGCATATTAAACAAAACTTGAAGTATTCTTTCCTTTAATTCGGGATATTAAATTTTTAAACGCCATAGATAGCCGTAAAAAGAACAGGGATTTTCTTTAAGAACGATCTCTAGACAATATCTTTGGCCATCACCATTAGTCTTCTGCTTACGATCATATTTTTCCGGATTCACTTTTGATATTTGTATAAATGGCTGAATCTGCGGAGTTAAAGTATCTGGAATTTCGAGCAAAAAGTATATCCATTAACTTCGCAATTGAATCAAACGTGAGTTTCTAACATAATCTAGCGTTGTTCAGTAATGTAGTAATACAATTTATTAACCAAATTAACGAAGCTTGATATAGGTACATGAATCTTTTCGGATGAATGAAAATAGTGTTGGTGTAAATAAACTTCAACCCACCCGTTTCTTGGTAGGGGGCGGGTGAATCTAAGTTTGCTTTAATTCCGAAAAATGTTGGCGCGAATTGTATGAAACTTTGTATTAATGTTTTTCATTGCGGGAATAAAAATAGGGTACGGGTAAATCTACGCCTACTATACCGGGCAACGCCGGGAACTCCGCCAGTCTAATATAATTCAGGGCGTTGGATCCTTGTAAAATGAGGATATAGAAAGTATGCGTAGGACGATATGGTATGGTGGCATCTTTAGGCTGTGTTTCCACTAAGCGGTTAGTCACGGACTGCCGTAAGTCGCTGGCGGCTGATTTTGTAGCGGCTGCGTGCGCGACTGTTGTAAACCAGCTCATTTTCAAAATCCACGTCGAATAAACAAATGACGTAAGGAAAAGGGTAACGAAAGCATAGTTTTTGGATACATCTTTTGTAACTTGCATTGACGTTGGAGCTTGTAGTAGTAGGTTGGGTTTGCTCGGTAATTATATTTATAGCATTCCATTTACCGTATTATTAATTTTGATATCATTGATTTTTGTCGATTTCAACAATTTAATAATTTTAATTATTTGATTTTATCAAATAGGAAGAGGGTGCAAAGTAATATTCTATCCTGCATTACTAATGTAAAGACATAACCTGACAGGTTTATTCAAATCAAGCATTGAATGCCAGCAGACGTCGGTGGACTTTACAATTAATTTAAAACATGAAAATCCAATGTTCAAACAAAAATCAACGCCGAGTCTTACAATATGTGGCATAAGACGTTAATTCCAAGCAAACAATAACATATCCATGTGAAATTTATAAAGCTGTTCACAAATACAAGCTTATACAAAAAATGAAATCAAGGAAGGCGCCATTTAACTCTTGGACTTAAATAAAATAATATTTCCTGATTGATAGGAATTTATAACAGTCTTCCCGTATCAAATCAGATTGCTCATGGCTAATAATACGCTCAAAAAAAATGTCGGAGAGTGATACTCTGCTCAAGGGCATTCACGGGTCGAGGAATGCGTAATACTGAGTTCTTTTTAATGGCTGAAGGTCTTTACCGTTTATTCAGCAGCTGTGGCACCAATGGTGGTAACACGCACACTTCCTTCAGATAACCGCCACAGTTACCCCAAGCCAGACGTGGCTTATGCCGTCCAGCTCTAAGTCTCGTCGTAATTGCAGACTCGGCGATGGCGTCACCTGTCTGTCAGCAAGACACCACCGGAAGACCCTCTTCGATGTTGGATCGTATCCCTTCCAACCCCGTCGAAACCCAATCCGTGGGCCCAGTAGGAGATGTGGACCCAGAACACACCAAACAGCTCCTTATTTTGTAATATGCCGGTTCATTGGGAGTTCACAGCCACGTCATTCACACATGGAGCTACCATAACTGCCTCACGCCGAGAATATCGGACCTTCTCCGAGTTTTGTTTCGGCCACCAAATTTTCCACTAGCGTACGGCTCAATAGATGGTCCAAGAGAATTATTCACTTGACCGGAGAAGGGTCAGTTCGGCGATACCTGCTACAGATAAACGGGCTTTCCCTCGCAGTTGAGAAACATGTTGCTACCCCAGCTCAGGCGTGAAAGGGTCTCGATTCACCGTTACAGGTGGCTACCTCCAAGACTTAAAGCGAAAATACTTTCGAGCAAAATATTCCAGCCCTCCTATCAATATTAATTATTGTTGCTATTTATAAAGTTGTACGAGTCTGACACAGCAGTCTCGTTACAAGCTTACGGACAATGCAATGTCGCATCTATATTTAGAGATAGTACATTCTATTTAAAAAAAAAAAAAAAAAAGTGTAAGAACGGACTAAATATTCCAGAAAATGCACCAATTTCATCAACAAAGAACACACCGACGCCTATTGTTTTCGCCGATGATGATGTTTTAAAACTAACTGATTAAGTTCCGCGTCTTTAAAGTGAGCGAAATTCAGCAACAAAACAGATAGTATTTAATTACAGTTTGTGTAGAGCAAGGAGATACATCGAGTGTACATTTGGCATAATGGCCAATAAACGGCGTTTATTTCGCAGATCTTTAAACATAGATATAGATTTGTCTACAGACATCCTAAGCTATGCGAATTTTGCATAATTTTGTACGTGAAAGACGGTCAGTCGCACGCGGCTAGTTGCGCAATGTGCATTTCGCAGTAATTTTATGTAGTAACTGAGTCGCGCGGCTATTCCAGTCGCATGTTTTTTTTTTTACAGTCGCGACGACTTTTAAGTCGCGGTAGCTTCAGTAGGTATGGCTAATGACTTAAACGAATAAATAAAAATTGAGTGCAGCCGGCCGCCCGCGACTAGCCGCTTATGGAAATATACCCTTACGCGCGCAATTATACAGGCGGATAATGGTAAGATTCTTCACAACTTTCTTTATTTTTTAACCGTTGGAAAACTAACAACCGATATTTTTCTGAACAGCAGTCATAAAATATCCTTTTTAAAACACCCTCAGCTCTCTGTAGTTGACCGAAAGTGTTTGACGATGACAGGGTCACGATTTTTTCGGCGTCATCCACACGTCAGTCTGACATCCACCAACACCCGTTCTACATCCCATGGTAGCCGGGGACAGGAGGTAGGCAGGGCAGTAAATCAGGACCGGGCGTTAGGGTAGGGGAGGTGCACAAAGCACCCCCACGCCGCCGGAAGGCTGACAACAATGGCGATGCAAATGAGGCGCCACCCGGAAGGACGGGCGGCGCTATCATTGTTGCAGCGAGGGGTGATAAATGTGACGGGCAACCGCGGTCTGCGCGGACCAGGGGAGGCTGTGATAGGAGAGGCTGGTCCCCCTCCTATATGCGCTAGGGCTGGCTCGCTTGCTTATATGTATAACCTGCAATTGATTCGCTACTAACACCAGTTCCAATATTTTCAACAAAAAGGTTGTTTAAACAAGTTTGAAGCATTGTAAACGGAGCTGGTGACGTGAATGCACATCTTCAATGAAACTAAAGTTTAAATAATTTCATTCATGTGGTATGAGAAATTTCGGTTAATGTCTGTGACAATACACAACTTACCAGTTATATTATTTTCTTTAATTTATTTCATATATTTATGCATGTATTTTGTCTTATTTTACGATAGGATTCCACAGTATGTAGAGTGTATAGTTTTTTGGGGTAGCTTATGTTCGTATCTAGTATTATGATCTTTGGTTGTTGAGAGAATGTAAGCAAGATACCTCACCAGTTAAATTATTTTCATTAATTTACTAAATATAATTTTGCATGTATTTTGTTTTATTGTAAGGTGGGATTCCACAGTCTGTGGAGTATGTAGTTTTTTGGGGAAGCTGATGTTTGTAACTAGTGACATGATCTTTGGTTGTTGAGAGAATGTAAGCAAGATTCGTGTTCTGACAGTCGTAAAAATACGGATGTGCGAGCCAGAGACCTGGGTATTATGGCGGTATTATAAGAATTGTATGTGCGCCGCAGTCTGTACCTATTCATGAATATTAGTAAGTGGATACGTCAAATGAAGTAAATTTTAGGTTAACGCATATTCATTTTGATGACGCAGTTTCACGGAATAAAGTTAATAATTCTGAACAGTAATAGCTAACAGTTAATCAGAAACAATAGCTTGATTTGAGTTGATACATTTATTAACTAATGAACAATTAATGTTTATCGTGCCGAATCATGCCATTCGTCAATAACACGCTACTTCCTTTCGAGTGGAAATATTGAAATATGAAACCTAGCAGTCATTCTTAATGAATTGAAGTTATACTTAATCATCACTGCTAATCAAGCACTCTTAAAAAGGAAATCTCATAACTCCTATCAGGAATCAGTAGAAAGAGTAGGAGTTCTGAATTTAAACTGATTAAATCGATCCTGATTTGCGGAAAGGTCAATGTTAAGTTTAATTACCATAGACAAGAAAAGAGCAACCAACATTAGTTCAGTTACAAGGGTCACTGACATCTTGGAGAAGACATCCTGCTTGAAGTGGCAGTGATTCGGCCATATTACTCGGAGGAAAGACTAAAGTTTTCACAAGCAGTGTTAGAGTGGAGCCCAAGAAATCGCCATAGACCGAGAGGATGACCTCCACACTAATGGGACAAGGACATACGCTGGGTTGTTGGAGTTAACAGGCAGAGAATCGCCCAAGATCGATCGACCTGGAGAATACTGTCAAAGTTCTATCTGAATTCATTTCTAAGAAGCCACATCATTTAATCAATGAACTGGCTGATGATGATGATGATATCGCTCTTCATTTTATCTTCACTAACGGTGGGAGAATGATGTCACTCTGCCAAAATCTGTGCTCGTACTTCATATTCTCCTCAATTCTGTCCCAGTCTTGTCCTTTATGTTCAGTGCCTCTCGAAATTATGTCTCTAGAACACATCTGTGGTATTCCTCTGAGCCCAGGATGTTCATTTGAAATTAACACACCCGATCACGATAGAAGTGTATTGCGCGGGTATTAGTAACTATGTGAAGAGATCAGAATGTCTATGTTAACCTCCAAATATGCCATTTAAGTGAATGTGGGTTTATTCCATTTCCACCAATATAGATTTTGGATTTTCATGTCTACTTAAATTATTCCAGGAGAATACCTGCTTGATTCCTTTATAAATACAATGGCTTAATCCTTCTTGCTCTTCTTTGCAGAGTACCGTAAATCATATTTAATTACACTGCTGTAAGGAAGGACCCTTAAGACCTTAATTAAAAATATAAAATTGTATTTAATTAATATTATCTTCCTTTAAAGGAATTACAAAGTTTCCTTTACCTTAGCTAAGATACAAACTTTTTAATTAAGCTAATTGGCTTAAGTATTTAAAAATAAAAAATAACAGAAAATATGACACAATACAGGTGGAAAAGTCAAGCATTAGGGACGCGAGAGGGATTTAGTGTTGCAAGAAGTAGGAGCGCTGTACCTACTACTGTACACTGTAGAAACATTCACATTATCTACACAATGATAGCCATCAGTTATGCCTTTTGTTTCTTCGTCATCACGTGTTGCAAAACAGTCTACTGCAGAACTCAATTGTAGACTAATATTATAAGAAAAAATTCAATAACTCAGCAGATATGTTTCAGTTTATTCTAAATTTATACGCTTCGACGTTCCCATTTGGGCGTACAATTTTTTAATTTGCAGAAATTGACCTTAGAGTTACAGCTGTTGTCAGACACGAAATTCAATTTTGCTGCATACTGATATATTGTTTCTCTTAATTGTTCAATGAGATTTATATCTGAGCGTCTGGAAACAAACTTGATCTTGAAAGAAAGCATTCTTCAGTGACATATTGTCAAATGCTACATCGTTAAGTTTTATGAACAAAACAATTCAGACCGACACATTTGTTGACTGAATGAAACTACCTTTTCCCTTGTCCGCAAGTTATGTTTTCTTATGTTATAAGTGATTACGAAAGTGATAAAACCATTAAAAGTATTTCAGACAAAGGTTTACAGTAGACAAGAGGCAATTCTGAAACGAGAGAAATAAAAGTATCAAGTAGCAGGTATCATTTTCCACTTTTCTTTTTTTTCACCAAAATAACTTTATTCGACACTGATTTAGCAAACGCGCGTATTCAAACACTTTTTATTTTTGTTTCACTTTTTTATTAAACATATTATATAGATCACTAGTCTTCCCAAAAGACTAATGCCTCCTCCGTGTGCTTGGATATTGAAAACAGCACAATACAGATGAACTGTAGCAGCTATACGATCCCTGGGACCACCACAGTAACTATAAACTTTCTACAGGAACTCAGAACAACGGAGCAAGTGTGAGTTGAGCCTCCCATCATTAGGATTCTGTTCTCTGATGACTTCGATAGATGTCTTGTACATGGGGGGTCATAAGGTAGTCCCTTGTTACATAAACCAATGCTTGAGATGTTTACGGAATAGAGAATGGACTCCGGTCCACACAGTATCGTTCGGTTCCAATTAAATTAATTACAAATATATTAATATGCAACGAACTCTCATTTAAGAGCACCTTTCAATAAAATCATTCTGATACAAGTAAAAATAACTTCAAAATAAAAACATTTGTTTGTTTTGTTCGTAAGTAATATACTATATTATACTTTTTTTTTTACCTCTAGGAAATTTTCCATTTCTAGGTAATGCCGACCTCTGTATAAGATTTCCTCAAATAGAACATAATATAAGTTAAATTTGTATGGTTCATCAATCGGCTTATAATTTCATTGTAGGCCTAATTGTTCCTGCATCCTAACTTTAATTCCCTGAAATTTCAGGCAAGGGTTTTCCAGTAAAGAGAAATCCCAGTGAATAATTAAGGTTAACAATAGCACAGTATGCAACAAACTTAATTTCTTATCTGACAGCAGCTATAACTCTAAAGTCAAATTCTGTAGATGAAAAAATTGTAAGCACAAGCGGGAACTTCACAGCGCATAAATTTAGAATAAGCTGAAATACATCTGAATCCTAACTAAATGTAAGGATAGACGATGTAAGAAAATTAATCTAAAATTGACATCGTTGACATCGTTATTTTGAAAAAAAAGATTATTTAAATAATATCTTAGTTTTCTACTTAAAGGTTCTTAACATTTAAATCTTCGATGCGAAAAGAATTATTATGTTCTACCTCTTTAATTTCAATGAACTTCACATAGAAAGTAATTTTACAAAAGTTTATTACGGTATTCCGTTTTGAGTCAACGAAACACTCGAGATGTTAAAATTTATCTCTTAAATACTAGATGCCTGTGACGAGACAGCGTAGCAGAAGCAGTAAAGTTGCATCTCCCGTTGTATGCGGAACCTGTAAACTTGCTTATCTCCACCTCTAATAATTCTTATTAGTTCACCAATCGGTCTTCCTCCTTAGATTGACTGCATTCATTTGAGGATTATTACTTATTGGCTGCAAAGTTAGGAGGCAGGAACAATCACAAAGAAATGAGGGGGTTGATGAACCTTTTTTTTTTTACTTATGGCTTTACGCATCGTCGACGTCGAGGTCATTAGAGGCGGGATGGGACTGCTGAGAAGAATCTGGAAGGAATTCGGCCGTGGCCTTTTTGAAGGAAGCATCCCGGCATTCGCCTGGAGTGATTTGGGGAAACCATGGAAAAACCAAATCTGGATGCTCGGACGGGGATTCTAACCGCCGTCCTCCCGAATGCGAGGCCAGAGCGCTAACCACTTACTCGCAACACTCGGTGGTTGATCAACCATACAAATTCAAATTATATTCTGCTCTAATTGAGCAAATCTGATACAGGGTTACAGAGATCGACACTATAAACTGGTAAATTGTGCCACGTATGCAATGAAACAAGTACAAATGTGATCGTCCAGAAAAGTAGTGATAAATATCAACCATTTATCTAAGCATAATAATCATATAAGCAATTAAACAAATTCATATGAGCCTTCCAAACCAACAGTTCTAAATATTAACAAGTTATTTTTACGTAATTAATTTTCTCCACCTAATCACACGTAGTGAGGGAGAGCATTCGTACAGAGGCAAAAGAGATAAAATAGACTTGGAACTTTATGCCGAGCAGATTCCGATACAGGCAGTATTAGCTATGGATCAATACTGAGGTCCCAATTGTGTATGGAGGGACATATTATCACTCAGTTAACGGTAACTAGGATCGTCTTGTGTCTGTCTTCTGGCCTCGCATTCGGGAGGACGGTGGTTCGAATCCCCGTCCGGGCATCCAGATTTGGATTTTCCATGGTTTCCCAAATCACTCCAGGCAAATGCCTGTATGCTTCCTCAAAAGTCTATGGCCGAATTCCTTCGTATTCCTTGCCCCCCATCATTTCCCGTATCTAAAGACCTCGCTGTTAAGAGACATTAAGCAGTTTAAAAAAAAATTGTCTGTCAGAGAAGGGCACTGCGTGCATTTATAATGCTGTTTTCAACCCCTCTGCCTTATGGCGGGGTATACATGATTCTACAAATAATACGCCTTTAACCAGTTGACTTTTGCGTCCGTGCGATTGGTGTAGTATTCTGCTCATCCCACCAGCAAGATGATGGAACCAGGGTGACTGGTACTTCAGCGTCGTTTACTGGAACACGATGGCCGATATTAGCAGCGTTCTTAAATTCATAATAAAAGGTCATAATGCATCACTTCGCTTCTGAAAAATTTAGATTCTTATCTAATTACTTATTATCTATTTAATTCTACATTTCACAGTTTCTAATTACAATTATTCGCATTTTTATTACATCTATTTGTCTGGTTTTTTTTTTTTTTTTTGGTTTATTACTTTCCTATTTATTGGTTACAAAATTCAGAGATGTATGGTACTAGGTATCAATGCCAGGTACAAGATACAAGACACAAAATCAAAGTGTGGTGCAAATACAAAGATTTAAGATACAGACTTCTTGGATGTGAAATACGAAGATACATGCTTCTGTTAAATTCATCATTCACACTGTTCACTTCTTGTGGGCTTGCAGCGTGGTCGTCCGGTGAGTTTTGTTTTCTTCAGCAGCTGTCTTCTCCTGCGCTCTTCCGGGTTGGCACCCCTGTGTGTGTTGTTACGGAATGCTTGGGTGTCCGCCCATTACGAGGGATTGCAGTGCGTTGCCGTATGAGCTGGCGTAACGGGGAGAAGTGGTCGCCTTAGCGAATTCTCTCTCCATGTAGGAGATGTAATTGGTGTATTCTTTGTCGTGGTGTTGACAAACATATAGCACTGTATGGCCTAGCAGCCATGTTGCGGCATTTTGTTTCTGTGCTGGTTTTCGGATCTTATCGGGTCTGAGGATTTCCTGTATTGAAATTGTGGTTCCGTCCAGCTGGGCTAACTTGTATTTCAGCCATACCCAAATGCGCTGTGTTTCGCCGCACGAGAAGCGGTGCAAAAGGGTGTCTGTGTTGCCGCATTTGTGGCACCTGTCAGTTGCCGAGAGATGAATCCGAAAAAGTTTTTCGTTTGTCGGTATTAGTTCGTTGGTTGTTTTATACCATGCGGACATTACCTCGGATGGAAGGTTCTTGTTAAAGATGGTTCGCCAAACTTGGGGCCAGTTAGTGCTCGGATACTTTAATTCAATGTTGTTTCTTTCGGCCATTGTTGAAAGTCTAATATAGATGTCCCTTGTTGTTTTGGGTGGCGGAGGGTCTAAGCTCGTTTCGAAATAACTTTTTTCTAGAAAATAGATTCTGAGCTGGTTTAAGTTCTTCCCTATGTTTCCTATGTAGACTGGGGCTTTCGTGCATTGTGGTTTGTAGTGCCTCATAACTGAAGTTGTGAAACTGGAGTCGTTGTCTTTCAGCTTGTCTATTGCGTGTATCAGTAAAGCTTTGCACCTGGCCTTTACATTGATGACGTCCAGGCCTCCCTTTATTTTTGGTCGTGTTAGCGTTTCAAATTTTACCTTAAATATGTCGTTTTGACATACAAACCAACATAAGGCTTTTTGCAGATTTTCCGCAATGGGGTCAGGCGCTGGTAGTACCTGGGCTAGGTAGCTTATTTTGCCTAGGATGCAGGTGGTTATCATTCTTGATTTTGGACCATGTTGAGGCTTCTGAAACTGTGCGCTCTCAGGATTGCTCTTACTTTATTTAAGGTATTTCTCCAGTTGTTTGTGGACATTTTTTTCGGGTTTTCCTCGAGTATTATTCCTAGGGATATATGTTTCGTAACTTCGTGACCCAGAAGATTTTTCCCCGTGCCTGTGAGTCCTTTACCAATGTGAAGTAGTGCGGACTTGTTAACGTTTACTCTTGCGTTTGTTGCTCGCTGTAAGAGTTGGTTGCACCGCAAATACCTCTATTTGTCTCGCTGCGCCACAAGCCCTAAAATTTTGAGGCAATTATAGGTTTAGAAGGCTTCGAAGCATAAACAAACCTCGATAGGATGAATTCAAAGGAAATTAACGTGGATATAGAAATGAACTACGAATTAGAACTGTGACTATGCGAACACTGAGTTGGATTTTATGGAAAGAAGAAAGCTGAACATTTAGACATTGGGAGAGACAGAATGGAAAGGATTAGGTAGAAGACAACTGCAGAGAGGTTTTCCGGTATACTGAAATGGGAATGAGGAAGGAATCTAAATAACAATGAAAGTGCTACTTACAGCAAACTGATAAAATGAATTGCGACTAAATGTGAAAATTGTGTCTGTAATTTTGTGCTTCTCCATATTATCACTACTAGGCCTACTACAACTACTACTATTTCATTGTTATTCAAAATACTCCACCTAATTAGAATTTTTGTTTCCACAACTAAAAAACATTATGGATACAGCACTAAGTTATACCGCTACACATCAGAAGGAGTAAAGCATAATATGACTCGGGCGATGGTACATATTCACTTTGTTCGTTGCCATGATGGTTTTAATTGACGAATAACTACATTTGTTGCAGCATTACTTCAGTTGTAAAGCTATATGGTTCAGTGCTCTCCATTCATTATTTGTTAAGTAAGGTAAGCGGACTATGCATGGTTTCCCCAAATTACTCCATGTGAATGCCGGGATGCTTCCTTCAAAAAGGCCATGGCAGAATTCCTTCCCTTTCCTTATCCCTCCGTCCCATCCCGCCTCTAATGATCTTAGCTGTCGACGAGGCAAAACCCTAAGTAAAAAAAAAACGGACTATGATTTTCTTTAAGGAACTTAAATGTAACTGCTTTTGGGTTTATATGGCACTTTAATCAGTGCAACACATCCATTGTTAGATCGGATGGTAACGGAGTAGCAATTAAATATATCATTTGGAAGAGAATCCTTACTACAACCGGCACCCTCTATTGACTTCCTATAAGGATGATTGGCGGCATATCACGTTGGCTCTTCTGGACTGAGATTACTCCATTTGTTCGATTCTCTTCCATCTCCGGCAATAATCTCGACACGCGTGGTTTATACAGGTATATATACACAGACGGAAAAAAAAAATCCCAACACCAAGAAAAAATTATTGTAGAGTAATGAAATTTGGACAATGCATTTGTCAAGTTAACATGTTTAATTGATTAAATTTTCAAGATCACAGGTTAATTTAAGCTCAAGAAAATGCATTTCAAATGTGAAATACTATTAAATTAATAGCCGGTGTAACCTCCAGAATTTTGAATGCAAGCCTGCAAACGTGAACGCATTGTGTCATACAGGTTTCGAATGTCACTTTGTGGTATGGAGTTCCATGCTTGTTGTACTTGTGCTGTCAATACTGGGACGGTCAGTGCTGGCTGTGGATGATGCTGGAGTTGTCGTCCAATGATATCCCATACGTGTTCAATTGGAGACAGATCTGGTGATCTCGCAGGCCAAGGTAACATGTCGACACTCTGTAGAGCACGTTGCGAGACAACAGCGGTATGAGGGCGAGCGTTATCCTGTTGAAAAACTCCCCCTTGAATGCTGTTCATGAATGGCAGCACTACAGGTTGAATTACCAGACTGACGTACAAATTTGCAGTCAGTGTGTTTGGTATAACCACAAGAGTGCTCCTGCTGTCATAGGAAATTGCTCCCCAGACCATGACTCCAGGTGTAGGTCCAGTGTGTCTAGGCCGCAGACAGTTTGGTTGCAGGCGTTCCCCTGGCCTCCTTCTGACCAACACTCGGCCATCACTGGCACCAAGGCAGAACCTGCTTTCATCAGAAAACACAACAGATCTCCACTCCGTCCTCCAATGAGCTCTGGCTTGACACCACTGGAGTCGCAAACGGCGATGGCTTGTAGTCAGTGGAATGCACGCTACAGGGCGCCTGGCTCGGAGCTGTCCTTGAAGTAACCGATTTCTAACAGTTCGTTGTGTCACTGTGGTACCAACTGCAGCTCGAATTTCTGCCGCAGACGCAGTACGATGCGCCACAGCTGTACGCCGAATACGGCGGTCTTCCCTCTCAGTAGTGCCACGTGGCCTCCCGGAACCCGGTCTTCTTGAGGCAGTACCATCCCTTGACCACTGCACCCAACAATCATGCACAGTGGATACATTCCGGCCAAGTCTTTCTGCAATATCGCGAAAAGAAAATCCACCTTCTCGTAGCCCTATTACACGACCTCGTTCAAACTCGGTGAGCTGTTGATAATGGCTTCTTCGTCTTCTTAAAGGCATTCTTGGCTAACATCAACTCACTATGTCAAATCTCAGCGGTAAATAACGTTCACAAACTTTACAGCGCGTATTTAAAGCAAACCTGATTTGCAAGCTCTGAGTAGCGCTACTAGCGCCACACTTATGCGCGAAGCGCGAAATTTGAATCGATGTCATCTTTCAGATGTATAAACACGCCTACCAAATTTCGTTTATCTAACACAAGTCTTTCTTGGTGTTGGGATTTTTTTTTCCGTCTGTGTAGTTGGAGGGAAAGCGTAAGTGCGATGTTGAAGGAGTTAGGTTGGGAAGACCTGGAACACCGAAGGCGTTGCTCTCGACGAAAGCTAATTGAAAAATTCACGACAGATATATTTCGGAATGACAGTCAGCAAATATTGCTACCAGCAACATTCATATCTCGAAATGACCGTGAAAATAAGATAAGAGAAATCAGGGCCAGAACCGATTTATTTCTGTACTCATTTTTCCCACGAGCGATTAGGGAATGGAATAGAAAAGATTTACCGGGCGAGTAAACTTAAAATCCGACAGGAGTAGCTTTCGATAAAGCACTCCAGCCATCCTGATCTGGGTTTTCCATGGTTTTCCCGGATCACTCCAGGCGAATGCGGGGATGGTTCCTCACAATAGCCCATGGGCGCCTCCTGCCATATCCCTTATAACCCTTCCAAACCATAACCCCTTTCGATAGGTGCAATGCACCCTCCACCACACACTTTTTAGTGAATCGCGAAGTAATAATAATAATAATAATAATAAAGCATGTGAACCACTTTTGCAGCTTGAAGGTAAACGGTTGCATATTGGTGGTCATTGCTGTCAGTTCGTGCTAGCAGATTGGACGGTAGGTATTGGTATGGTAGGTTAGTTATCCGGCACTAACAGGCTGCTCTGGTGTGTACCCCGCGATAAGAGAGCGGCTGGGCTACAAGCTGTTTCCTCTCCCCGGCACGTTCCGCTGTTATTGCTGCTATCGATGTTTGTTTATGTCGCGTCGTAACCCTGGATACTGCACGGAGCTCGCAACAACAAAACTTCATACGAGAGCGCAGTTCGCTCTATAGCTTCTCTCGCTGGCCAGTGCAGAAAATAGAATTTAAAAAGACCACCCCAATAGCGAAAAAATTACTGCGTAGTACATTGGAAACACCTGTTCCAGGAAAAGTGAGATAAAACTGCTATTTACCCTCATATTAGTTTCTAGCAAGTTTTAATACTTGTTGAGGAAAGTGTTTTCGGAATTTTACTGCTGATAGAAACTTCATAAAGGTCACACAAAATATGTGTAACATAGATAAGATTGGAACGATTGATTGGTGGCCATATTAGCCTGGCTGTAAATGGAGGAACCATCACGGAAATAGATGCGACGGTTTTGTAAAAAATGGGGGGTACGGTACCATTAGAACTATCCTCTTTCGCGAAATATACTAAGAGAAAAGTGAGTTTCTTAATGGTATCCGACAGGCGTCGTGATAAGCGTGTTATAGCCTCGTTGAGGAAGTCACTATTTGTTTTTTTTTATTGATTTTTTGTTATTTTAACCAATATTTGTTTTCGTTCTATATTCTACTTAAATAATATACAATGGCCATTTGAGAAAAAATAATGAGTATAGATAAAGAAAAGTTAACAATACATTGAGTCACGATGAGTAATTATCTATGCCACATACCATAAAAAATATAGAGAGATATAATATTATAAGTACAGAGGAGAGCCGCTCGATTCGTGACCGCTAGTTACAGTCCTTATGTAAGTGTCACAGAGCTGATACGTGGGTTAGGCTGGGATTGTTTGGCGAACAGACGACGTCGTTTTCGTTTAAATTTGTTGGAGAATATGAGAAAATACGAGTGCAACGAAATACTTCTTCCGCCAACCTATTTAGGTCGCAATGACAGAAGGGATAAGATTCAAGAGATAAGATGCCGTACTGATACATTTATGTATTCTTTCTTTCCTCGTTCTGTTCGGGATTGGAATACTCTAAAATAGGATTGGTGCTTAGCACCCTCTGCCACCCACAGTAATTGTGAATTGCAGAGTATAGATGTAGATGTAGAATTTCGCATCATAGCCACTCTCGTAGATGAAGAGGTATTGAAGACATAGTGATATTTCTTTCACTAAACAATTAACTATCTGTAATGTTTTCCATCTCAAACTACGTTGGTGGAGACTCTAAAATGGTGTCTACTGAGGATTTATGGACAACACTGAAGTTATATATGTTCACATGTTTCTAACAAATGGAATGGTACGTTATTTCAATTCTTCCTGCAAGTTATACACAGCTACGAAGACAATACTTTACTGTCCACAATTGTCACTTCTCAAGCACACAGCAAACATATATTACTTATACGCGTACACACTTTGACAATAAACTTGGCCGCCGCTGAAAAATTCCATCACTCTTATTTTGCACAATCTGACATCAATGTCATCCTAGGAAACAGTAACGCAATACTCGCTTGCCAGTATTGCATTACAGTTTCCTGGGATGACATTGATGTTAGATTGTTGAAAATAATAGTGATAGAATTTTTCAGCGGCGGCCAAATTTATTGTCAAAGTGTGTACATACGAGTACTTAAATCTACAAGTATCGTAAAGTCAAATAATATCTATAGTTCGTCAGCAACAGTACTGAAAACAAAACGAATCCACCCATCTTTTTAAACACCTAATATAGTCATCTCTGTATTTTGCAAGAGCAAAGCACTTACAAATGGTGAAACCAAAGTAAAAGCGTGAACAGAATAGTATGGCAGTTATCGACTATTCTGAATATTACTTCATCAAAATTACAACTAAAGCAACTTTCACTTAAATCGAAGTAAACGAAAAGACATATAAACCATTAAAGAAAATTCAGGAAACGTAGTTCAGTGTGTGCTAAGAAAGAAGGAAATGAAGATAAATTGCATTAGTTTATACAAATCTTGTAAATAAGCGGTTAATTGAGACAAAGGAAATGGATTTTTTTTTTTTTTTTTTTTTTGTAACAGTTTAACGTCCCTTTTTAACAACGTGGTCTTTAGAGACTGGAAAGGATGGGGGCAAGGAATGGGAAGGAATTCGGCCATGGCCTTTTTAAGGAAGCATCCCGGCATTCGCCTGGAGTGATTTGGGGAAACCATGGAAAACCCAAATCTGGATGCCCGGACGGGGATTCGAACCGCTGTCCTCCCGAATGCGAGGCCAGAACGAAGGAAATGGATCATTAATTTTACCTGTTCAAGTATAATTTTAAGTTTTTTGGTTCCATTCAACTAATGATATGACTTTACTTTTATCTCCTGCCTTATATATCGTAATATAGTGATTCTCTGCAACAGATGAAAGGTGTACGTTTATTTTTCTTTGATGACACACCGTATTTAAAGATGGATGATTATGTCCGAAAACAAATCTAATCTTGTAAGATAGTAATCTTTCACGGCGTTGTATATTAATAAATTTCTCTCGTGCTTCCAGTCATGTTAAGATGTTACATTTGTGGGACGTTTTGAAGGCGTAATTCTCTGCCTTCATTCTCAACCAAAAGTCAATGATTAACTGTTTGTTTATTCAGCCGCTGCCACGGAAACTGTGGAAGACAAAAGCCAACACAACTCGATTACATCATCCACTCTTCTGCTCTTTGCCGACGCGAAACTGTTTCAGAATTTTAATAGCCAGGTTCCAGGCTGCACTGAGTTGATAACCAGTGTCACTGTTGACCAATAAATCAGTTGATCTTATTTCTACAGCTTCTGTAATATCGCTGCCCTAAAAATCTTTGACCCGGGCTAAAATTGTTTTTTTTTTTTAAATTCAAATGTGTGACCCTCTTGCACACTATGTTCGGCCACCGCAAATTTCTCTTCTTGCCAGAGACGAACATCTCTAGCGTGCTCAACACATCTCTGCACAATGCATCGCTGCGTCTGTCCGATGTAACCGCGGCCACATTCACGTGGTATATAATATACACCGGGGTTTCGTAAACCTAGGTCATCTTTAACACTACCGACCAAGTTTCTAATTTTAGTGGGTGGTCTATAAATTGTCTTGACTTCGTGTTGTGATAACAGTCTACCTATTTTGAAACTTAGGGCACCCACAAACGGCAGAAACGCAAGGCCCTTGCTATCAATCTGATCTCTGGTGAATTGGACTATCTCCAGAAAACGTTTTTAAATAATGGTTATAATCAGGGGCAGACGACTCGCGCATTTAAACAGAAGGAAAATCGACTGAGAGATCAGATTGATACCAAGGGCCTTGCGTTTCTGCCGTTTGTGGGTGCCCTAAGTTTCAAAATAAGTAGACTGCTATCACAACACGGAGTCAAGACAATTTATAGACCACCCACTAAAATTAGTAACTTGGTCGGCAGCGTTAAAGATGACCTAGGTTTACGAACCCCTGGTGTATATTATATACCATGTGATTGTGGCCGCGGTTACATCGGACAGACGCAACGATGCATTGTGCAGCGATGTGTTGAGCATGCCAGAAATGTTCGTCTTTGGCAAGAAGAGAAATCTACGGTGGCCGAACAAGAAGGTCACACATTTGAATTTGAAAAAATAACAATTTTAGCCCGGGTCAAAGATTTTTAGGCCAGCGTTATTACAGAAGCTGTAGAAATAAGATCAACTGATTTATTAGTCAACAGGGACACTGGTTATCAACTCAGTGCGGCCTGGAACACGGCTATTAAAATTCTGAAACAGTTTCGCGTCGGCAACGAGCAGAAGAGTTGATGACGTAATCGAGTTGTGTTGACTTTTGTCTTCCACAGATTCCGTGGCAGCGGCTGAATAAACAAACAGTTAATCATTGACTTTTGGTTGAGAATGAAGGCAGAGAAGTAAGCCTTCGAAACGTCCCACAAATGTAACATCTTATCACGACTGGAAGCACGAGAGAAATTTATTAAAATCTAATCTTGTTTGAACTAACCTAAACAAGCCGAAGAAAGACTCTAAAACTATTCGAAGTTGAACCCTAGTTTGTAGTAGTTGGACATGAGCATAGTTGATGACATCAGATAAGCGAACAGAAAGGTACAGATATCTATATTTGATTTTTATAATTAAAAAAAAAAAAAACAGATGTAACCATTTATCCCAATAGCTATAATCTTTCAGAGGCCTCTCAACCATTTCGTGAGAGAAATGAACTAGTCGTATTGCTGCCAAGAGCGTAAAAACATTTATTTTTTTTCTGTCCAGTAATGATCTACAGCATCCTTGCATAATCTGCTCTGTTTCATATCCGACTGTATATTCTGTATCGGCGCTCGGAGTGAGTCAATTTGTTTGATAAACTGGACTGTTGTCAATGAACGAATGCCTGTTGGTTGTAACATGTAATACATTTTATCCTGATTTGATTTAGTCACCTTGCACAAAAAGGGACATGTTAGCTTCCAGCCACACGTCCATTTTCTTGACCGAGACGCCGGTCATCGTTATCACTGCTTTTACCATATTGCAATATCAATTTGAAGTCTATTTATATAAATAAAAATGTAGTAAACAACCACATATAGTGTAAGCCTCCCCATTCATTATATTTTTTCTGCCACAGCCTTTCATAGTCATTCTGTATTGGATCACTTTATGTAGTTGTATTTTATAATGACGAGAAATATTTCCAATTATTCTTTTCTTCTAGAGCATTAGATTACACTCCTGTGTCCACTATTCGGTCATGACCTCTGTTTCTGCAGCTTCCAAGCTTTCTTCTGGTCACAACTCAAGACATGACCAAGACAACTGTAATTTTTGACGTCCGATAACATAACATATAGATGGGTCTCTCACATTCAAATATGTATACTTTAGGTTGTGTAAACCATAAATAACTCCACCCTAACAGTAATACGTATGATTTTACGTTATTTGATATCTTTTCTTATTTTGTTTGGTTCTTAAGCCTAAGGACCCCGAAATCACGACTTTTCGCAAATCAATTTTTATTAACTGATGTAAATTTCTTGAATTACCTTATATTTCGGTACAGTATCATTCAAGATTTTCTATTGGCAATCCATCTTGGTCATTGTCATACACATTTTGCGGTGGCGAACTACGTACTAGTGCTTTTAGCTTGTTAACTGACAAGTCCTCACTCCACTTTCTGGCGATAAATTGGACCTCCATCAGCCTCTCCAGTCAGCTGGTTATCTTCACGGTGATATCCTCGCTCTGGCCGTCTATAAAACGGTCTGTCTGTCACTGTAGAAAATTACTGCTGTTTCTTTTGGTAAGCCACTCCCGAATATTTTGCGCATTTAAAATACTTGTAGTCAACGAGCGGCTATTCATAATAGATAAGGTTGAGTTCGTCTCCGGTCAATCACACCTCGGTTTGTTTTACCAAAGGTATGGGATCGTGTGATCAGAGATATTACATTCCTACTATTACTTATTGCTAGTAATGAGTAGGTAATCAGTGATACAAGTGAAAAATGTAGTTGACTTTACTAAATTCACTGAAAATTAGTACAGGAATATAAACGTGAAATAACTGAAGCTACAGCATAATAATAGCTCCCATAAAATTGAAATCCTTACTAATAAAATCTTGTCACTTGGAATATCCTTTCTAAACCAGCAGATGCATTAGCCATTACCTAAAAAATTCTGCATGTCGACTGGTGATGTGGTCAGTCATGAGGTTGGATGAAAGACTACCTCGAGCGCCCATTACCGACTGCACCACCGGGCGGAGAAAAGTCTTGGGGAAGTCACGTGAAGTTAGTACCATTGGCTTAGGAGCCCTTACGAAGTGTTTTCAGTTACCCTAGTGGGGAGCTCACTTCCCACGGGAAGAGCGTGTGTTAACCTTGAACTATGCTGCGTTGAGTGGAATTAAGTTACATGGCTGTAGCTTGCGAAGTATTACAATATTCTGTAGCTTAAATCCCTCAGTCTACTACATACTAAAATCTTGTAATAATTGCAGGCATTACGTCCTATTGTCATTAATGTTCACACGTGTAGCAGTACTATGTCCATACTAAATGACACCATAAAATTTAAAAATATTATTAACGGTGGTTTATTGGTGTACAGACACGAGATGATGCCAGAAAATCAGTTTTAGTTAGAAATTAAGATCATTGTGGTCCGAAGTAAAACCTTTAACTACTAGATGTCTGATTGACAACGGTACTAACAATTTGTATATGATAGAGATGGTCATATGGCAACGACAATTCATTTCTCGTGATAGCTAGATAAATTTCAAAGATGTTCTGTTGCTACGGTTGGTGAAGATAATCCCAAAACACCAGCATTAAGGTGCACCTGTCAGTTACTGATTCTCTGTAATTTAGCGGTCTCACTACGGGATTAGGGGAACATCCTATCATTTGCATTTCTTTCAATAAAATGCTTGTGAAATATGCGTTGTAACAAAATAAGGAGCCTTCATAGATATTTCAACACCACCGGTCAGGAAATAAACCAAACCACAAATAAAAGCCTCATGACTAGCAAATTCCATGTTCGAACACAAAGGGCCTGTCAGATATTATTCTTCCAAATCTAACACATAATTAGCTGAATCATCACATTGCATATTTTTTTATAATGTACAGTCCCTGGCCAATTTATTAGACGCACTACAGTTTTAATGCAAATTTTGATTTGTGGCTAACTAAATAAGTTTTTTAATACATAAATTGCAATAAAATTATTATGTGTAGTCTGCTTCATGACACAGGTGATATAACAAATAAATAAAACACAGTATTTGTTGAAAATATTTTATTTCAAATAATCACAACAAAATATTAAAATATTGTGAAAATGAAAACATTAGTTTTAATATCTTGTTGAGCCACCTTTCGCAGCTATGAGAGCCTTAATACGACGCGGCATGCTGTTGATGCAGGATTGTACAGTGTCCTGCATTTGTGGATGATGATACCACACAAGGATGATCTTCTCCAAGAGCTGCATTTTTGTCATGATGACATCTTATTCCATCTCCCTCTTCATGAGTTCCCATACATTTTCTATGGGGTTCATGTCGGGATTGTTACCTGGCCAGTCCAACAGAGGGATATTTTGTTCCTTCAGAAAGGTTTTTACCGACCTGGCTGTGTGACAGGGAGCGCCATCCTGCATAAAAATAAATGGGTCCCCATTCGGGAAACAATCTCTGACCTGCGGTATTAACCGTTTTTGCAAGACTTCTTTGTCCTGGTCTTGTCTCATTATGCCTTTAACCACATAAAGAGGTCCTGTACCCTTGCCACTGATGACAGACCAAATCATCACCTTTGTTGGGTGTTTTACGGTCTGAATAATGCAGTCGGGATGGAAATTTTCTCCTCTTCGACGGCGTACATGCTGACATTTGTTACTTAAAATTTCAAACGTGCTTTCATCGCTGAAGCATACCTGTAAAAATCAAGAAACTTAATTTATATATTATGAATAAATGTACGTAGCATCTATCATATCGTAAATAATAATTTTAAAGTTGAATTACCGATCTCCAGAAGTCCACATCCTTGTCACACCACTGATTAGCCCAATTCAGACGTTTTGCTTTCATTGCGGCTGTTAACTTGGGTTTTCTAGCAGGCCGACAAGCCTTGAAATCAATACCCTTCAACTTTCTGCGAACAGTGTGTTCAGATGCATTCACATTAGGCTCTTTCAGTTGAGATTTTATCTGTTTCGTTGTTGAAAATCTGTTTTCTAGACAAATTCTTTTGAGAAATCTTTTTGACCTTGGGGTGAAAATTGGCTTTCTTCCACATTTATTCTTCCTTCTGGGGCTCAATTCTTCAACTGTATCAATTTTCTTATTTATGCGCCTCACGCTAGCGTCGGATAATTTCAACCTTCGTGAAATTTCCCGAATGGAATACATTTTGGTATTAACGAGGGTTTTGACTTCTGCTTTTATACGTGGTGTAATATCTCCTCTTTTACCCATTTTTAAAGGTCACAATCAGTAATATCTGGTTATTAAACAATCACTTGTAATGTTGATATTACACAAATGATAATAAAAGTGAACAAAGAAACAAAGCTGTTACACGCGAGAACGCCACTGAACAGTCCCGTACCTGTACACTGTACTATGCACACTGATAGCCATAGTAAGTCAACAATCCAATTTCAAATAGCAACAAGAGACATAAAGTTCAACAGTGAACTAAGTGCCCTAAATAACTGTTATAAATTTTATGATTAATTGCATGAGAAATAGTACTCAACACGTAATTATTACAAATAATACTAAAGATTTGCAGTGCGTCTAATAACATGGCCAGGGACTGTACATTTTAATGATTACATTAAAGAGTACCCAGTTCCCTTACCTGCCATTCATTTCATCCATAACAGCTTTCTCTGAAGAATGATTTTCTAATCACGTTTTGTTATGTTTTCTATCAGTCTTCACAGCTGTTTTTTTTTCGTCAACACAAATGAATACGTATTTCTACAAATATCATTTTTCTGATCTAAAGTATAATGGTTCCTTTCCCTTTCGTACCTGAAAGTGATTCAACTGACCCGTTGCCCAGGTGACAAATCAAACCGGCGACTGCACTGCTGTGTAATTAAAAGCTGTGCTACAGTGCAGCCCCCGGCCACAGTGTGCCCGCTCGCTCTTTGATCTCTGCCACCATAAGCCGATTAGTCTCATCAGAGGGACCTGCTGCAGCCAGACAGCCCTTAAAACCGATAGCTCAGATGCGCTCTCTGTGAGAGCGACACGCCACTGGAGAGGCAGCTGTTTGCCAAAGATATGGAACGTTGTAGCCATGTTGACTTTGTGACCTGTTAAACAATCATTACTGACACGGTTGGGATCACACACTGTTACAAACAGTTCACACACAACTTAAAGTGACTGTCCTGCTCATTAAACGAGAAGCAGGTTTACGAACAGACTGAATTCACGAAAGAAAATTAAATGACAGATTCAACGGACACTGCACTAGGAGATAAAAACAGTTCTCTAAATCGGCGATTCTCAATATGGTATTCCCGAACAACCTGTGATGCATAAAGATTGGGCAGGTGGTCTTCTGTAGCAACAACATTGTTATTCATTTAGGTAAAAAAAAAAGAACAAAAACAAATAAACAAAAATGAAACAAACAAACAAAACTCAAACAAACAAACAAAAAACAAACAAAAACAACAACAAAACTTTAAGACTGATCAATGAATAATTCACTTTCAATAGTTCAGCGTAAGAGTGATATACGTCACACCAGAGAAATTTTGTAATTGTAACTTGTATTTTGTTAATGTTAAAATAATGTTATTAAAAATATTCGCTATCGCCTCACATTCGGTAGGACGGGGATCCGAATCCCCATCCGAGCATTCGAATTTGAGTTTTCCATGGTTTCCTCAAATTACGCGAGGCGAATACCAAAATGGGTACTTTAAAAGGTCATGGACTAATTCCTTCCCATTTCTTGTCTCCAAATCTTTTCCCGCCCGTAATGGCCTCAACGTTGATAAGGCGTAGTGCAGTAAAAAAAAAAAAAAAAAAAAAAAAAAATACAATGAAAATTGTAAATGTACAATAGTAGTACGAGTTTATAAGTTTATGTGTAGTGCCAAAGAGTAACGGATGACGATGAGATCGGAAGAAAAGAATAATGTACGGAACAAGAATAAAAAATCACAGTCGTCGATATGATATAAGCAGGGCATTACTTAAATTAGATGCGTCGTAGATCCAATATAAATTAATACAATCGTCACAGAAGGACTTATTGTATTGTCTAAAGTCATATTTATTTATTTAAGTTAATTTTATTTCTTTAAATAAATTTAATTGAAACAAATAAATTTCGCATAAAGTATATTCAATTGTCGTAGATGACAACCCGAATTAATGAAGTTGTAAAAAGTCGTGAAGTTGTAAGAACTGAATAAATAAATATTCAATGAGTTTAATTTTTGAAAAACATTTGGAGTGAGGAAAATCTGATAAAAAGTTATTGATGCGGGAATAGATACTGCAGTTGAAAGTTTCAAAGGTTTATTTCAGGCTAATCCTCGACAAGGTTCCAGTAACTAACAAATCGAAATTCTGTCACTTGGTTTCAGAAGAGTATTGCCGGTTAATTTTGACAGTAATATCATATACATTTAGTTTTCCATTACTTGACAGAGCAAGCAACTATACTTCCATGACTGATATGAAATTATTTCCAAAATATATAATTTCAGCAAGGTTATAGAAGGGATTGTATCTAGGAACAAAAATATTGTGTAAAACGTTTTTTAGCTTCCCACCAGGGAAGTTCCTCAATTTGATGTTGTTCCGCAGTCGATCTTCAACTTAATCATCGGAAGATGGAGTCGGAGATTGGCATCAAAATGTCGTATCAAATTAACATGCTCCCACTTGCAAAAGCTGAGACCGATTCTAACTGAGACCTGTGTCTGCAATACTGATATCCTTGAGACGAAATTTTTAAAATCATTAATTTTTTCACTTGTTTGTGTTTAGCAATTTATGTGATTCATAAAAATAAATTAATTATCGTCAAACAACTGAAGGAGTCTAATGAACAAAATATTTGCTCTATCATTTAATTATTTAATAACGATAAAATATTCTTTAAGGAAAACGAATTGAGTGTGTTTCTTCAAAACATATTCTGTTTACGAACTCTGTTTCCTAAAGTTATAAAAAGAAGAGTTCGTGTTGTAACCACTTAGTAGAAGCAAGAGTCGCTGGGCTCTTTTGAAGTGTCGGCTACGGTTAAATAAAAAATAAATACCGCGGACGAAGTCCCTACGGGTTCTTGTTTACATGCGGGCTACTGCACTGCCAAACACTTTGCGCATGGTAACAGGTTCCTCGTGCTGCTTTGATATTTAATTTTGCTTACTCTAAAATTAAATATCTCCTTTAATTAATTAAGAGAAGAATTTTTAATATAAGTAAGTACTAATTACTTCTGAAAGAAACAGAATACCTTGCGCTTGCAGATTTTTCAGGCTTATTGGAACGTCGAAGGTCACTTAGCTTGCTGGCACGTGTATTGGATTTGGCGGGCCCCCCCCCCCCCCCCACCGCTACGATTTCCATCGAGCGTAGAAGCACCAAGTTATTTGCGAGTAGCAGGCAGTCGAATGCTAGAAAGGCGGCACTCGGCCTATTTGGCAGAAAGTAATTACCCAGTCGTGAAGGGTGTTAAGAGCTAATACTTGTCATTAGAGATGAGACTCGTTGGAGAATTTTCCCCCCTCACGACCGGAGGCTGCAGTAACTGGCGAAGTCACTCTAACTAATTACTTTCTGAAGATTGATGGTTCGCCTGAAGAGTCGTGACGCCGCTTAAGACCAAATCTTTTCATCAACAAAACAAAAAAAGAGGGGAGCAAGGGGGCGCTCGGTCAGATATTGGATTTGCATTCAGCCTCCCAGTTCTCAGAAGAAAGTTTTTTTTACAGTTACGCACATTAATTACCTTAAAGTAATCTGTCCGCATGAGAAAACTGTAGCCACCTCGAGCCAAGCAATTTTGGAGTAATGCTTCACTATTTTTCAGAAAATTAAGAATCTGTCATATGGCTTTGTTAATAACGTGATACTGTATCCACAAAGTATTGGATTAAAAGATTATATCAAATGTTTAAGAGTGATACTGATGAAGATAGGCCTCTGTATACCATTCCATTAATCGAATCTAAAATACAGTTCATTCCAGCCCCTTTTACATTCCAGAGAGAATATTTACCGGTTTTTGTAGCTACCGAATGTGAAGGCGTCGTTAAAAATATGTACATTTTAAGAAGAAGAAAAAAACGCTTTGCCTCTGTCAGATCAGATTCCCAATATCTGACAGTTTACAACGTCTGACCGAATACCCTTGGAGCTTAAACACGTTTTCTTTTCTTCTCTACTGCTGTGTATCAGTTTAGTCCTTTTTCGTTGGCAATCTTCATAATTTCTCCGCCATCTGTCTTTATCTCTGTCTCCGTGCTGGGCGCTTTCGATTCTAATTCACGTCTAATATTTTCTTTGGTTTTCGCTTCCATTCTCTTCTTATAACCAAAGCATTATAACAGTGATTCTCTTGTGCTTTGCTGTAGTTATTCCTCATTTGATCTCATTTCTTACTTTTTCTTGTTACTAACAGTCTACTACTAGAAAAAAATCGTTTTTATCGACTGTAATTTCCTTTGTCCCTCTCCATCACTGTCAGAGCTCTGAAACGTTATTATTTAGATTAGCTACATGTTGCGGCACAAATTCTCATTTACATGTGTAATCTATATGTTCATGGCAGTGCAACCAGTATGACAGTGTAATTAAGCAGATTATGGAGATTCGTCTCGCGGAAGATATTGTAAACCGAGACATGGTGTATCTACTAAGCACGGCATAGAAACAAGATATTGGTCAGTTATGAGGAAGGAGACAGAAGCATTGAGATCTAGAATCAGTCGACCTATTCCACAACGATTATCCCCACCACGCCTTCTAATACCTGCCCAACTCGCCCCAAAAAAATAATAAGTAAATATAAGGATCTAATGATTGATATGTCAATTTAAACGGAATACATACTTTTATTTCAGTGTTCTGTCAGTTAATTTGTTCGCGGATGCTTAGCAATGTTATTAAATAACGTCCATAACCTAGAACGAAGACGTAAAGCGTGACGTCATAGCGTGACTTCGTAGAGTGACGTCATGGCGTGACATATGACGGCACAAATGACCAAAACTTGCGTTGTATAAGTATAGATAGTAAGCTTAGCAATTAATCTGATATTAGTTGGAGCTCAAGATAGCTCAGATTTCACTAAATGTTTTTAATATTTTGGGGCAGAAAGACTATAGGACAGCTACAGTTTTATTTAAAAAAGACTATAGAACAGTTACAGTTTTATTTAAAGATACTAAGGGAAAGTGCTGTAACGTCACTATCTACCAATAGCGTAAACTGTATTCTGAATAATTAAATATTTATTCTGTATGTTAACTGTTAATTAGTTTACACACACTAATTTTTCAGGAGGAAATAATATCGTACAACTGTCCTTGAAAAACCGCCAAGAAAATCAGAATCTCTGGTACGTTAAGCCCAAGATTTGAAACTTGACAGTTGCAACACACTGCTCAATGTAATACATTAACACGCACAACCTAATTAGATATAAAATGTTTGTAATGGCATTTACAGATAGCTCAACAATACAATCTCTTACAGGTTCTTTTTATTTTTTTGATATTCTAGGACGAAACAGAAAGAAAATTCTATAAAAAATCCTCTTATATATCACATTACGAAGAAGCTATTTCAATAATATTTAACGCATTAACACCCGGAAATTTTAACTATTTAGGGACTAGTGAAACAATTGCGATTCTTTGTGCTACCTGTTTACATATAACTTGAATTTCGATGTCTGTAACTTTGGCATAGAGTTTTGACCAATTTAAATATAAGTGTATTTATTAACACTTTCATCATATTTTTAATGGGCAAAATATTCTGAAATTAATTTGAAAAATGTTTTAATAATCCACTGTCAATAAAAGCAGTTGGTCATTTTATTCTTACTAAATACCACCGATCCCTGTGTAATGAATTGAATGAACATATATTTCATTCAAAAAATGATATTAATTCCACTTTAAATGGCTACAGCTGCCACAGGCTTCCTATGTCATTACCCGAATGTTTGTTGCATGGCTACCATGTATTTTAATCTCATACAGGGCGAACCGAATTCGCTCAGCAATTCATCAATAAAATGTAATCAAATTTCATTATCGTACCGTAATTAGTGATCTATTGTCTGATATGTGTGTACAACTGGTCGCAGGCTTTTGTACAGACTGTACGTTGGTTTCCGTCGCACGTCCAATTGGCCCCTAAACACACTGGCACAATACTTGCCTATCAACTGCATTGATATTATTTGTCATACTTTTTATATCGCCACCGGTTGTTGGTTTGATGTCGCGCTGTCAGCTTATCCAGAAGTTGGAAATAAAATTACCTTATTTGCACCAGAGCATGTACAAATTTACTTCACCCTGTAATTGAAGTAACAACTTTACTGCAGCCTTTGGAATTAAAATCCTGAAACGTAAATTATTCACTAAACAACATGAAACGTTTCTTGAAATTGATTCATTTTTTAAAAACTTACAGAATCTTTATCAGTGATACCATATATACTGAAGAGCAAAAGAAACTGTTACATCTGCCTAATATCGTGTAGGGCCACCGCGAGCACGCAGAAGTGCCGCAATACGACGTGGCATGGACTCGACTAATGTCTGAAGTAGTGCTGGAGGGAATTGACACCACGCGACCTGTAGGGTTGTCCATAAATCCGTAAGAGTATGAGGGGGTGGAGATCTCTTCTGAACGGCACGTTGCAATGCATCCCTGATATGCTCATTATCATTAAAATACCCCAGAATTTATACCCACATCTAATAAGCGGAAGGAAAATTTTTCAAAATACACTGATCAGACAGAACATTGGACCATCTACTTTTTAGTGTTTTGGTCAATATTTGTAGTGCAATATAGCATCGATTCGGCGTGACATGGATTCTAAAAGTCCTTGTGGATTTTCGGAGTTTTCTGGCACCAGATGCCTTCGAACAGGTAACGCAATTCCCTTAAATTACGGGCCAGTGGTTTGTGGGGGCAATATTAGATGATCCTTGTTACTTTCTGCATCTGAACATGATTTGAAACAATTATATACCACGTCAGTTATTATGGGTAACAAACTTTATGTGTACATACCCGAAAATATTTATCGCTTTCTCAGCCATCTTCCGCATAAAGAGATGACATAAGTGAGAGGGGAGTGAAAATATACTAAATGCACCAGCTTTATTGTTTCGATATCAGCTACTGTGTTTTAAACTAATGTTATCTAATTTTGTGCTTCAGGTAAAAGCTGTTCTTCATTTTTCTCTTCCTAACAAATTGAAATGAATGTTTCTTATTTTTTTGTAAGTATTAATCCTATTTTTTTTTCAGGATTATCACTTACTGTTGTAACGTCTAGTTTTATGACGTTATTAAAATTAGAATAAAATAATGAGATGCATTAATTAATAAGTTAATTTGCAAAATTAATCCCGGGTAGGCGCCAAGAATGGAAGTGTTCTCTATCCGATAGAAGCGACATTCCAATTCTGAAATACTTTTGATCAAAGCAATTGTAATTTTAAAATATCATAAAAAAACACAAATCTTCATCTAATCAAATGATATACTGGTACATTGGAAAGGAAGTTATTGAAAGTAGGGTTTACAACACCTATTATTTTCTTTGAATATAAAATTGATTGGTTTCTTGAACAGAACTGAACATTAAAAGTTTCTCTTGAACAATTTAGAGCATGATTCTCATCTCAGAGCGTTGCCTAGGGTTGAATGACGCAAGAGTGTCTATACATCGTCGGCGTTCTTTACCGTAGCAGATGACGTGCAGATATAACAGAGTTTCATAGACCCTGTTGATCAGATGGGCGAAGGTCACTTGGCGAGGTAGCTCCCCGCAGGTCGGCAATCTCCCGTGGTGCGCCGGTGCGGATCGTTTGCTGGCCAGAAACAGAATGTCTTCTCTCCCGCTTGTTCGCTCCGTTGAAAACTTGCAGGCTCCCGAGTTTTAGCAGACGCGGGAAATTTCAGCGAATCGCAGCGTTTGGCGGGTCGTCCACTATCTCCATTGACGCTCCTCATGCAACATAAAAAACTTATGGTTTCTAAAAGTTCGTAACACAGTTTGATTCGCTGGTTCCATCAGAGGTGTGCCGCAACCTGACTTTTTCTCCCAAGCATCGTTTCTCTAGTTTCAACTTTCTACTGTACGAGGAAATCCTCATTTCGGCACAGTCCCTATACTGTCCTTTGAATTTCATTGAATGCGTAAAGCTTTTAACTTTACGGCCTGCCATAAATCGTTCGGTCTTTCAGCGCAGGTATGAGTCACCTGACTCTCGCCGATGCCAAAGAAACGTGAAATTCACACGTATAAATTTCCCGTCACCAAGGGACATTACACTGTGTTTTAGAAATTTTTCATGTTATCAGTCTTTAAAAATCTGATAGTATCATCTGCAATTAGCACAACATTTATACTACCATCTAATTTGTGTGGGAATTTACGTTTTTTTATATGTTAGGAACAGTTCCACGCTTGATCCTGCCCAACCAATTGAGCAAGCAGGATTTCACAGCAGCTTTAGCACAATTGACCACATTCTTGCCCTGCGAGAACTAATTAGTCGCGCAAACGAATATCAGATGCCTCTTTGTGTAGCCTTTATAGATTTCGAAAAGGCATTTGATTCAATAAGTCACACGGCTCTCTTGCAAGCCTTAACTGAACATGGCGTAGATACAGCTTATGTTAGAGTGCTCCATAATATCTATGTCACCTCCTCAGCCTTTGTCAATGTTAGAGAACCAACCACTGAGTTCCGCATCGAAAGAGGTGTTACGCAAGGTGATCCCACCTCTCCGAAATTATATTCAGCTGTCTTGGAGATGGCAATGGTAAAACTGGAATGGACGGAAAAGGGAATTAGAATCAATGGCAGAAGACTTAACAACTTGAGATTTGCTGATCACATTTCGCTTGTTGCTAATGACCTTGATGACCTCCAAACCTTGGTTACCGACCTCGCCTCTGAGTGTAAAGCAGTTGGACTAAGAATGTTTCTATCAAAAACAAAAGTTATGTCCAACAAATGGGCCGCAGAGGGTAGTTTACAACTAGATAATGAATCTTTAGAAAATGTCAATGAGTGCATTTATCTTGGCCAGCTTGTAAATATGAGAGGTGATGTAAGGCTAGTAATTTTCCGTTTCATCAAGCTGGGATGGTAAGCATTTATCCTGAAATACAAAATGCCCACATATCTAAAGCAAATTAGTCTATGAGCAGTGCATTCTACTTGTGCTGAGTTACAGCTGTGAGACCTGGACTCTAAGTGAATTTACAAATAGTAAACTAAGGACTGCCCAAAGAGCTGTGGAGAAATCAATGCTAGGCTTAACTAGAAATGACAAGAAAAGAGCAACAGACATTAGGTTAGTTACTAAGGTCACAGACATCTTAGAGAAGACAGCATCCCTGAAGTGGCAATGGGCCGGCCATATTGCACGGAGAAAAAACCAGAGTTGTACAAAAACAGTTTTAGAATGGAGCGCAAGAGATCACCCCAGACAGAGAGGAAGACCACCAGACCGATGGGACAATAACATACGCAGGGTTGTCGGAGTTAATTGGCAGAGGATCGCCCAAGATCGTGCGACTTGAAGAAAACTGTTCAAGTTATATCTGAAAAAATCATGACTTTAAGAGGTCACATCAGAAAGTGATTGAACTGGCTGCTAATGATAATGATGTTACGAATAGCAGACGAATAAAAATTGGCTCCTGAGGGACATTATGTTTAACTATTCTCCATTCTAAATTTACAAATCCCTTGCACTGACAGTCATCACGGATTCATTAATACTGAAGTGACTGTGATTGTCTGCTAAAGAAAATAAGGGATACACGTAATGAACTTGTATTATATTTCTAAACAATCCATAGAGAGACTAACTGGGTATAGGATGGTTGAACTAAGATTCCAAGCGAGTTTCTTTAGAAGTTTAAAGTCTGTAACAGCTTCCTAAGCCGATTTAGTTTGCTCTTCAATGTATAACAAATAGGAAATTCCTTGAAAATATGCAGTAGAAGCTTAGCTTGGAAATTTCCAGCTCTACAATTTCGCCTCATTATGAGCACGAGGTTCAGATAAAGAGAATATTTTTTATGTTCTGTGTGGGTTTTTCTACAGACAACTTAAACATCGCTTCTGTGACTTTCATAACTGCTGTGCTTGTAGACATATCCTCCGTCTTAATAAGTGAAATGTAATAAAACAATTATACTAATCCACTACTTTGTAAAAATGGACCTTCTGAGCCAATCAAACTTTAGACTATAACAAGCGGAAATACCACAAAACTTGTTAGTAGAGTAGATAGCACATACGTCCTTTGTATGGTGCTACAGGGAGCTAGTTAATGGAGCTCCCTAGAGAGAGAGGAGTGGCCGCGTTTAGCTGTAGGTTTGCCAACGGACGCGGCTACAGGTTGGTATTAATTAGCGTGAGAGTTGGCGGGCCGTGCGTCACACGCCCATTGTCTACAGTTGGATACGGCTGCAGTAGTGCCAACATACATGACCTGGCCGTGCCTAACCACAGCACACGTACATCTGAAACCGCAAACATTCAGTAGCAATGAACATTTAGAGTCTAATTAAATGCGGCAGTACCGATTAAATAACTACGAAATAAGAGCAAACGATTACACAACTTTTGGAGATTTTCCTGAACTGTCCTTATGTCAGCTACACCACAGGATGGCGTGAAATACAGCTAAGAAGCGGCAGCAAACGCAGTCAGAAATCATTATAAAAAAAGTAACTGAAACAATCAATTGAAATGAATAAATGAACATACAACAGAATGATGCAAGAGCTGTAAAGTTTAAACTATAGTTTCTGACTTTTAAAATTTCGCCAACATATTTTTTAAAGATTTTTTATTTTTTTACTGTAAATGTTTTTGGATATTGACAAACCAATTGAGTTCTCAACTACATCTCGAGCATATATGAAAGATTTAATCCATCTAAAAAATCATATATATACCTAAATGCTCTCACTTATCTATAATTTAACTCGTTCACAGATTTTTACAGGTTTATTTTATTTTTTAAATTTGTAATAGTACGTTATTCCACCACCCATGATACAGTGTCCTCAACAACACCACTTTTAGCTCAGACTTAAAACTAATATTATATTTCAGATTTTAATGTCAAACATATCTAAATTAACCACCCAGGTAATACGCAGTAAACGAATAAGATGAATAAAAATTGTACATCGTTAACACTTGTTTTAGTAAATATATTCAACAGGATATATCATTAGTGACGTTGAAGGAAGTAAATAATTGTTCTCTCTGTCGAAGCAGTTGAATCTTAGAATTTGAGATTTGTTGGTAGTTATTTTCTATTACCTTCTACAGTTTCTGCACATCCTCTTAGTATTTCTGTATTTAGACGTTCTGTTTGATCAGGTCATTTAAACTGGGACAGAATAGTGGGCAAGAAAGCGGTAGAAAATTTTTCATAGATTTTCGGACAAACCATGCCGGCATTCGTCTTACATGGTTTTAGGAAATCTTGTAAAACGAAATTTGGATGGCTTGACTGGGAATCAAACTCAGGTCCTTCGCAATGCCACGCCAAAACGTTAACGCTCATGCAATATGTTCCATCTGTACGGACAGGCGACGACAAGTTGTTTCTAATGGAGCTATTGTATTTAACTACTTTCCAACGCCTGCAGTAACATCAACACTGGTGCAAAGTATTTAACTACTTGTTAGAAATTAATTGTATGAGTAAAATTTAGGTAATTTGAAGCACACTTTCATAAATATATTTTGAAATATGTCTAACATAAATATATTTTGCTTTGAGTATATACAAGACTCCTTGCTTCCCGATCGAAACAGTTCTTTCTATCATTAACGAGAAGATTAAAGATTCTAAAATCGGTTAGTAACACATATTCAACTTTAATCCGCTGATGCAACATGAGTAACCTGGATTCATGCTGACATTCAAGATTTTCGTGCCAGAAGGTAGAGTTCGATTTTCAACGCTTCCAATTTTTTATTTTTTAAATAGTATTCTACTGCATTTTTTTTTTAAACGATACAACATTACATGGAGGAAAACCAATTTTATTGATTATCATTTCTTAGTCAAGCCAAATCGATAGCCAATGGGAAGTATCGTTCACTCCCATTCGCGGAAAATGTACGCTGATCTGTCACACTTGTGTTATTTATTTTTACAATCAAATTAATATTTTTACTAAAATTCTGCAAAATGTACCAATTTTGTTACAAAACTGCGATTATTTTAATTTAATTTAACTGCGATGGATCATAAGATCCCATTACAATTTCCCAACACACCCATTTTCCCCCTTTCTTCCACCATCCTTCTTTTGCCCTCCACGAATATTAATATTAAATTGTTTCGATGTTTTTTTTTTCTAATTTATTCATCATTTTCGGGGGTAATTTATTGATCGAAATGTCAGAAGAAATTTTAAAGATGGAAAAAAAATATGCAATAACTGTGACATACCATGACAATGGAAGACGTCTCACCAAAATGAATTATACTGTGTTTCACCAGCACGACGATGGAGAGATATCGGAACCTCACTGAAATCAGAAATTTCTTTTTCTTTTCATCTATTCGGCCAAAATTGATTCTAATTCAAAGTGTTTTTCAGTTTTACGATAATACTTCAATATGAAACATAACCCATTTCATCTGGGTCTCCGAAGGATCCATCATAAAAATATTGCATTACGATGTCACTTCGAATTAATACAGACTATATTCTGCCCGTGAGATCAGGAACTATATACTAATCGTAACCACACCAATATGTAACCATTAGTATTTGCATGGATTGCGTACAACGAAAAATTATCCTTAATTTCTCATTATTTCAAAGTCATATTAAAATGAAATATACCCTAATTTACACGCACGATCACAAGCTATACATTAATCGAAACCCCATAAAGATTCGAGCAGCAGTGTTTGTGTGAATTGTGTTCAACAAGAAATCATCACAAATTTCTAATTTCTGAAGTGAAAACTTCTATATCCACGCTAGGCGATGTTCGCTAATTCCTGTCACCAAAATGCAGTGACGTTTGCGCGTATGATATGCGCGTTTGAAGCTTTTTGGATTGTTGAAATCTTATGAATTCACGTCCCCAACATGCTGTATTAGCTGCATATCTGTAGGTTGGACATTTTATAAAAATGGCTGTCCTTTTTTTTGCCAATGTTTTTCATGCAGAATTTTTATCCGATTTTGATAGTACTTATCACATGTGTACTTAAAAACAAGGCGGTCTGGCAGCTCAGCGGTTAAGGCGCTTCTTTCCGAAAGTTTCTCTCTCCGGTCTCCGGTTCAAATCCCGTCGTGAGAAGGAGGTTTTAGAAGTTGTATTTGATTTTATGAGCTACGCCGGGACGTTTCGTGGTTTCCTCGTTACACTGTAGACCCCTGAGGAAAGGAATTGCCCTTTCTGCCTCTGACACAATAGCTTGATACATAACCCTTGGGATGATTCGACTAACCATCGGATTGTGAACTAGGTTATATTTTTCGTTTTTGAAGTGAAAACTTCTTTAGGCGCGTTGGCCGATCTTTGGATGGGTAAAATCTTATGAATTCATGTCACAGACATGCTAATGTTAACAATATGTATGTAGGAGTCTGTTCGCTCAGTGGTTAAGGTGTCTGATTGGGAAACGTAAGGTCTCCAGTTCGAATTCCTGTCTCGGCGGGAATTTTCATAGGCTCTTAAGAAGCCGACCTTCACCTCTGGCACAGCTTGCTGTATAATGTGAAGAACGCCAGAACGGTTCCGTAGGTCGAATTCCACGTGAAACTGCAGGTCCCCCGTACCTGGTAGCGCTAATGGATTATGTTTAGGCGGCTAAACCTGGGACGAAATCCAAAAACAAAGGAAACCCAGTCACCAGGTGATTACGATCACAAGGAATTATTATTATTTAGTATGTCTGTAGCAATAAGTATGACGAGTGGCACGTATGATATGTCACTATTTTGACAGTCACCAATCACGCCCAAATGTTTTATTTTTTAAATCCTATTATACCCTTGTAGATAAGCGCTTTACATTAAACGAAACTCTATCAAAGTCAAACCAGACGTTTTTGAGTGCATAGCGCTCAAGGAAAAACTGACATAATTTTTTCATGTGCCATTTTTTCGACATCACATCGAATTGAAACATGTCATATTTTACCCGCGAGACTATGGACTTTTAATTAAATGACATGCCATCAAAATACGACAGTTAATTTTTGAACGAATCGCGATCAAAAGACAACTGACACTAATTTTTTTTTGTATTTTCATTTCTTCGACGTCAAATCATGATTAAATATACCCTATATTTTTTCGTGAAACCACGGGTTTTTCGTTAAACAAATCTCATGAAATTTCAACAAGCCGACCAGTCCTTTTTGATTGAATCCCTTTCATCCAAACGCAAACAGACACAAATTCTCTATAGCTGATAACTACTCAAAAAACAAAAACAAAAAAAGTGAAATGTACAGATTTTTTTCCTGGGGCTAAATCTGACCCAGTTTGAATTCAGTTTTTAATTCGTTATACGATAGCTGTGTAGGGAGTATTTGATTACGCTAGATAAACATTCATTTCGCAACGACGATGTGATTGAATTAAACCTGTTTAATCTGGTGTCATGGAGTACTTCTTAGCATACGTTGCCTCATCCCTTAGGTATCAATGAAATATATGAAAGAGTTGAAGAACCTAAACAGTCCATAAAAATCCTCTACATCATATGTCTCTTTGCATAACCATACCAAACATGACCGTATTTCGTTAGGCTAGTAAAATAGTATCGTGTTTATTTATTAAATTTATAAAACTAGCATAAATAAAAGCTGCCTTTATATATCATATCAAAGCTATTTAAAATATTGTCAATGCAGTGCGCCCAATCACAGCACCGCTTAAAATTGGAACTAGCCAACCAAAATGCTTAAATCGTTTAAAATTCACAGGCTGCCAGGCAAATCCCGGCAGTATACCGTCTGCAATCTGTATAAATGTGACAGTACGGAATTAGTATATAAATTAACAAGCAGAAAGCCTAATGCAAATTACACAGAATGTATGTAATTGTATTCGATCGTACAGGTGACAGTCACTGCATCATTACCATGTTTTGATTAGCATAATACAGTCAGTAAAAAATTACGATACCGTACACATATATCTTTGGAAAGTAACCTATAAAAACAGTTCCATGAAATCAGTTAAAATGAATATTAAAGATGGAAACAATTTTTCAAAACATTTAATTAGTGCTTATCAAAATAAATAAAAACCTAAATAAATATATATATATATATGCAAATGTTAAGAAATAAAAAATACTAAATTAGTCTCGTGACGGGAGAATACAAAGAAGCTAACCGAAATTGTAAATACAGGGCGTTCGCCGGAAAACGCTACCCTCCCAGTCTGTTGCCGTCGGCAACTTGCTCGGTCAGGCGAGCCAGCAGTTTCCGCCACGCGGCACCGTGAATCACCGCACTGTTTAACACCTCCGCTGCCCCAACAGTGCAGTGCAGTGACCCTTACATTGTTAAGAACGGTTTCTTTGCATTGTAGATAGTTTGTGACTTCAGTCTCTTATTAATCAGTGTTGTGAATAAACGTTTCTTTGCGGTTTGGCTGGTTTGGGGCTTCATACTCTTATTAATCTGTACCGTGTTTGAGTGTGAGTAAAATTATGGTACGTTACAGTTTGCAACAAAGAATATTTCTCTACGATACATATGTGAAGAAGAAGTCGTTTAAAAAGTGTCGCAGTAAATTTCGTCGCGAATTTCCTGGCGCTTTACTGCCAGCTAAATCAACAATTCTGCGTCTGGTTAAAAAAGTAAGAGAAACGGGTTCATTTTTTAACAAAAAGAGACTGTCGGTCAACCGTATTCTCACAGAGGAGAAAATTGACGATATCGCTTTTCGACTAGAACAGTCACCCAAAAAATCATTAAGTCAGTTAGGGCAGCGTGTGTCTCGAAATATGTTCAGAAGATGTGAAATGTGCATTACACAAGAGGGTCAACACTTCCAGCATCTTTTATAAGGTAAGCTAATGAATTACGTCACATTTAAATGCTTAGCACACAAGTTTATGAAGTTTATGAAGCGTAATTATTATGAAATAGTCCGCGGCCGACGGTCGAACAATGCCGGAAACTGAGCGCTCGCTCGCCGGGAGCAGTTTCTTCCTTGTAGCGCTAACAGTGGGTTGCGTTTCCCGGCGAACGCCCTGTATAACTTCCATACTCTCTCATTTCTCCCATTTCAATATCTCTGTTAATTACTATGTTGTTATTTCAATCAGGTATAGCAAAGCAGATGTACTTTTTTACAAATTTACATTCTATTTTGCTTAAAGTTTTTTTTTTTTTTTTAAGTATTGTGAACGTGTGAGTTTCGATAAGCAACTTGATAAATAACTTCGAATTCTATTCCGTTAATTTGCATAACTATTCCTCGAGCTTCAGTAAATAAAACTTATATACTGTTTTTTGGAAATTATGCAGTCAACTGGTTACTTTATCTACATTATCCAGAACACTCGTTTCACACAACATGTTTTGCCATACTGATTAATGTGCATATAAATTACTCACATACACTACAGATTCAAATAACATAAAAATTATTTTAAAAATATGTGCCCGCCCGTTATTAAAAGCAAAACATGTTTTCTTGTCTTGTCTTGTTAATAAGCACCATTCGTAAGATGTAACCGAAACATTCTTCTCTGCCTTCTTTAGTTTTAATTAGTTCGTAAACATGTCCTGTTTCCTGTAAACAACGAGTAATAAAAGAAATTAAGTAAACTTGTTTTGATAGAAGAGATACTTCCATTATGAAGGTTATGTGAATAAGGATAGCAGTTAGCTGTGCAATTTTCGACATTATAAAAATGAGGAACAATCAAGTGGTGGAAGTATTATTTTAATTTTTTTTAAATTATTAACTGAGATGGATCATATGAGCTAGTGTCATTTTAATAAATATTTTTACATTAAATTCATTCAATACTTGATATCCATTGTTTAGCATGTCACTTCGTAACTTATTCCAATCCCTGACACCCTTGCACACAAATGGAAAAAATTTCTATACCATTACGACTGAAATTAATTGTTAGTTTGTCGTTATTAGTTTCTACAGTCTCTTCCACATTCTGTTGTTAAGTCTTCTCCCAGCAATCAGTCATCTCCAACCTCTGTCCCATACATACCGAAGTGTTAATATTTCACCATATTGGAAGTCTCAGCAAATGCGATACTACTCTCGGTCAGTGGTTGTAAATTACCATAATTTACATAAATTTCAGTATTATTAATTAATTACATGATGATAAGGATTCTTGAAATATAATCTATACTAATATTATAAATGCGAAAGTAACTCTGTCTGTCTGTCTGTTTGTTTGTTACGTTTCTTGGGCTAAACGGCTACTCTAATCGTGATCAAATTTGACAAGGAGATGCTATTTGACATTAGGATGGACATGGGATACCGTATTCTGTATAGATAAGAACATATTGTCATTAAATTATGAAAACTATCTGAACTGTGAAAGACAAACGCATAATATCTATATGTCTTTGTAATGCGTAAAGTTAGAGACCAATGGCAGCGTGGCGCAGTGGTAACGAGCTTGTTTCCGAAGAAAACTCCCTTGTGGCTTCGAGTTCAAACCCCACTGGGAGCAAAAATGTTTATGAGATTGTTTTTCATAGTTTGAGCCAAGCCTAGGATTTTGTAGTAAGGATACCATGTTTTGGTAAATCTTTGGCGATGAATAGTGCCCTAAACGTTCACTGTATTCAGGGTATACTGGTTCCACAGGCAGTTTTTGTGTGATCTAAACTAATAATATTATATATTCGAAAGTAAGTCTCCGACTTTTTTTTACGTTTTGACGACTGTATGTGTATACCGATATACAGAAATACTTTGTATCATTAGGAACTAAATATGATACTTTTTTCCGATATGAATAAATGAGACAGGTTCGATGGTAGAATGGTATATCGATAGCGTTCCCGTCATATTATGCCGACATATCTTAGGTAACTTTCAGCTTTGTGTATCCAATTCTAGCAATCAAATTCTAAATCCACGCGTACGAAGTCGTGTTTAACAGCTAGTAGTCATATAATTTGAATATCTAACAATCATCGATTAATTTATAAACAATTACGAAGATTGGGATTTTATTCTAATACAAATTGACAATCGTGTTATCATGAATCACGCAGTCTGTTTGGAGGGGTAGGTAACGGGACGGGTGTTGTGGTGAGGAGCGGCGCAAGGGGAACATGATCTTAAACCACCTGTTGAGCGTGAACAAGGTATAGTGTCGTAGTTCCTGGCTCCCTTTCTGCCAGATCTCAAAACAAAGTTCCTTTATCGGCATCTTCATCTACAATGTCCCAATCAACCACTCTCCCCCGCCTTCAATTTGTTTCTAGAATTCAACCTACTCGTATATTACATGTGTATTCCATATGCATGTCTCTGTCACAAGAGGCGAGGGTAATTATTATACTTGACTATACACAAACTCGAAATATGTTGACGTTTCAGCAACGAGGACAAGGTAGTCTAGCTATCTGCATGACAGTGACCCGGATGTTGACTATTGCTAGCTGGTAAAACTCTGGTTGACACGTAGATTAGATTAGATTTTTGTTAATCCAGTTCGTCAATTTATAGTACAGGTGCACATTTGACTTTGGATAAGTCATTTTAATGAATTGATGTTCTATATAAATATGAGATGATGTCAGATGCCAGAATAATACCATGAGAAAATAATAAAATGAAAAAATAATACAATGAAAAAATAAGAATACATGAAAATTTAATTACAATACAATAGTGGATAAAAAAATAGATTCAGATATCTTAAAGCACACTTTTTGTGAGTCCATACATTAACTAATATATTAAAAACTGTGTCTCACTAGAAATATGCTAACTTTGTCTGGAATGAGCTACATGAAGAATTTTTTTTTTCCTCTCGTAATTTATTGTAAAGTGTTATTCATGAATTTAAAATACTTTTTTGATATGTCCTACAAAATGTTTTATGGGTGTCTGAATGTCCTCTAGTGAAATAATTGTGTACCATATCATTTTTTTATTATTTTGTTGCTTTTCAGGAGGTAATCTCTCGTAAAAGGAACAATTTCATTGATGTATAGGCATGATAGAACATTTTGAATGACAAGGTTAATTAAATGTGTTCTACATGATTATAACTTTTTAGTCGATATATGGTTCTCACTGCTCTTTTCTGCATCCTAAATATATGAATTCTTTGTCGTGAGTTATCCCAGAAAATAATTCCGTACCTTATCAGCGAGTGAAAATGAGCATAGTACGTTTGAATTACTGTAATAATACTTGTGGTATATATACAACTAATAATTCTCAATCCATAACACACTGTAAGACAGGTTTCGTGCCAGTTTGCTTATGTCTACATTCCATTTCATGTTCTGTTGTACTCATAATCCCAAGAGTTTGGTTTCGTTTATGTTTTTTAGAGCTTTTTTATTTAATGCTTCTTGAATATTGTTTTTGCTATCTGAGTGGGGTGGACAAAAGTTCTGACACACTGTTCTTTTCTCATTCTTGATTAGGTTATTTGCATCAAACCAGTTTTCCAACACCCCATGATTTCATTTGTTACCAATTCTAAATTTCTCAAGTTTGGGGAGATGAGTAAAACACTTGTGCCATCTGAAAACTGGACTGCATCTTTTGAGTGAACATTCTTAATGAGATCATGGTAATCGTTAAATAAACACTTATTCGCACTCACAGAATCACCTGTCACCTGGGAGGTCTGGCAGAAAATAAAACTCAGGAGGATTGGTGGGCAAACACGAATATTGCTAAGCCTTTGAAAGTTTCGAATGAAAGACGAAAGACATTAAATACAATTTACCGCCACCGCCTGACGGCATGGGTATATTGCGATGTTTGGAAAGTGACATTGACGTATGATGGGATATGGAGAGAAACAATACGAACGAATGAAATGCGTTTAATTGCTGTATGGGGAAAAGTGAAAATGGAATAGCGAATAAGACGACGGCATGGTTGGAAAGTACGCTAAATATTGCCTATCGGCCTCCGAGTTTGTTTTTAGGAGAAAAATGATTGCCCGGTCCCGATCGAGTAAGGGGCAACACGAAGCTTCCTACGAACGGGCAGACGCCGAAAAAAGGTCCAATCTATGGTAGAGCTGTAAAAGTAACGAGAAATACTGTACCCGTATGTATTCGACCCGTTACTTTCGAATCGTTACTCGTTACTTTCGACACAGTCGTACATTAACACGAAGCATCGCATCGAGTCGCGTCGCATACGGGACGACTTCTTTCATACTCATTACTTGATAAAGTTTAAGTAACTTGTTTATTTAGTAAAATAAGTTTAGGTAAGTTGTTCGTTTGGATAAAACAAAGTAATTAGCACATGGATCTTACGGAAAACCTCTGAATTTACAGATGATTTATTGTAATGAAATTATACAGGGTGTTACAAAAAGGTACGGCCAAACTTTCAGGAAACATTCCTCACACACAAACAAAGAAAATATTTATGTGGACATGTGTCCGGAAACGCTTACTTTCCATGTTAGAGCTCATTTTATTACTTCTCTTCAAATCACATTAAACATGGAATGGAAACACACAGCAACAGAACGTACCAGCGCAGCGTGACTTCAAACACTTTGTTACAGGAAATGTTCAAAATGTCCTCCGTTAGCGAGGATACATGAATCCACCCTCCGTCGCATGGAATCCCTGATGCGCTGATGCAGCCCTGGAGAATGGCGTATTGTATCACAGCCGTCCACAATACGAGCACGAAGAGTGTCTACATTTGGTACCGGGGTTGCGTAGACAAGGGCTTTCAAATGCCCCCATAAATGGAAGTCAAGAGGGTTGAGGTCAGGAAAGCGTGGGGGCCATGGAATTGGTCCGTACTGTACAGTACATACTAACGAAACTAAAATGAGCTCTAACATGGAAAGTAAGCGTTTCCGGACACATGTCCACATAACATATTTTCTTTGTTTGTGTGTGAGGAATGTTTCCTCAAAGTTTGGCCGTACCTTTTTGTAACACCCTGTATACGAAAGAATAACCTAATTTCAAAACAAACACCTGTTTGCATACAAAAAGGAAAGACCTGACCTTTCACCTGACTGTGACATATCTAGTGAGAATGAGTAATGACGTTTATTTTTTAAAGAAGCCTACTCAAATCGCTGCATAGTGATAGTGAGTTAGTACTTTGTAAAGTTCAAGTAAATTGTTCATTGAGTAAGGTAAATTTAGGTAAATTGTTCGTACATTTGATTTATTTCACTCAATATTACATATTTCAGAATAATACCTAATATCACAATCGCAGCTCACTTAAATGAGCTAATTTCAAAACAAACATTTGCTTATTCAGTCACTGGGCGAACCGTTCCAGCTCCGGCATGACGCATGATACGTCGTGTTCGTTCGTTTATCGAATCAAACTGACATCTGTACGACAAATGCGAGTAACGAAATGAATTTGTGAGTAAAGATTCGATACTTCGGGTCAGGTGATGAACCCGTTACTCAGTAACGAATACACACGGTTTGCTGCAATTATAAACTATGGTTCGTGACTTGAATCTGTTAGTCTGGGCTCCTTGTATGCCAATAATTAATAAGTTTTTGACTGCTGGCCGAGGATCATCACGACGTCACACACGTTACCAGGGACGCCGTATGACGTGACACCACTTCAACATTGTTTGTGCCAAATTTCACCAGAATTCAGTTTTTCAAACACCAAGTATCACCTGTGAAATATTACATACCCTCCACTGAATTAGACAAAACATGAACTGTTTTGGTTTCTTGCTGTAGAGAATGAGTAATCTCTATTATGTATTTCATTTGTTTTGTTGGAACAAAAAAATTTCATTTACTTTAATTTGTTAGAAATAAAATAAAGATGCCAATGCTTGTTAGTAAATTCGTAGGTTTTTCAATCACTAGAATGATTAAATTGCTTACCCTTTCCTTATTAAAATAATTTGTATGTATATAAATCCAAGCTACATCCCATTGACACCTAGAATATGTGGGTAAGACGAAATTATTTGCATAATCACTAATTTATCCATTATCATTATATACCAAAGAAGGTTATATTTCACTAAATGTATTTTACGGTAACTTGCAATCGTTATTAATCAGATTATTGTTACAATTTACTCAGTTAATGCTGTTAATAATTTATTCAATAGCCTAGATATGGCATGGTTACAAACTTCTAATTTGGTCAGTAATCACTTGAATAATGTCTCAGACAACTTGAGGCATTGTTTCAAAGCAACACCAAAGTAATTTATTAACTGATTAGATTATTTGCCATAATGCAATAATACATATTTTATTTCTATGCTTTGCAGCTTCGTGTGGAATAAGATTTCGTCTTATAATGTAAGTGGCTTCTGCTGCAAATCTAATAATGATTATTTAGATCTGATGCCACACAAACGCAGTTTCTTTAAAGTTACTTATGGACGAGTTTGGTAAATAATAGCTCTTAGTACTTCAATGGTTAAATACGATAACCTAAAGTTGATGCCTAACATCTACATCTACATCTATACACTGCAATTCACAAATACTGTGGGTGGCAGATGGTTCTAAGCACCAGTCCTAATTCTGTGCATTCCAATCCCGAACAGAACGACGAAAGAAGGAATACATAAAAGCATCAGTACGGCATCTTATTTTTCTAATCTTATCCCTTAACTTTAACTTCCTAGGCGGCAAATTATGCTTTCGCAGGTTCTTCTCGTGCCAACTTGTTATAAAAACCTTGACAATAGGACAAATTTCAATAATTGCAAATATTATATAAACGATGATTACTGTAATAAAACGAGATAAGTGTTGCTTGAGTCCCTTTAATTGAGAATTCCTTCGTCTAGTAGGCAGTACGTCAGAACTTAGTAGCTTTGTACAAAACCTTTTCACATTTGGTAGCAGATTTCGCTCCGGAGACAATAGGCCTATATATAAAACATGGCGCACGTTACTGCTCTCACCACTAGTGTAATAGTTTGGTTCCAATAGAATTTATGATACGTATAATATGATGCAATGAAATAACAATTAAGGGCACTTTCAATCAAATAATATTAATATATAGCAGAATATAAATGTCTGCCTGTTCTGCTCGCCGCACAGAAACTATATTAGATATAAATGTATTAAGTTTTTATTAACTGAATACAGACCGTGTTCTACACTGGAAACAAATTTAAGATCATAGGTAAATACCGTTTTAAAAATAGATGAGGTATGAAAATGGTTTAAAATAAATAATTTAACGGCTGCTCATGAGTTTATTTTCGAGTAAACACTTGACAAACTCCACACGTTTGTACCCTACGCGCTGATACAGGAAAAAAATATTTTAACCCCTTTTGTTTCTACGAAAATCTTTTAAATTCTAAAAATTTACTAATTTTTAATATGATATATAGTTTTGGATCGACGAAACGCATGACTTGTGCAAATTTGAACTCTCCAGCTTACTCAGTTGCTGGAACCCTTTTTTCCCTCAAACTTTGTTGAAACAAAAGGCAGATAACATTAATCTCCCATAAATCTTTAACGAACTGCAATCAGAAATTGAAGGAAAACTAAGTGATATTAAAGGTATACCTCTGTCGATTGGTCACCAAATAGGGGCGAATACTTCATCAAAAAATGGTCCAAATTTCTCTTTATAGTAGGTGGCTTTCTACGTGATACAGATGTTTATTTTTAAATTGGACGGGAACCCAGAAACATTTATCTTTTTATTGTTGAGAGCGTAGGTAACTAATTGACACAGGATCGAAACAAAAATGTTTCTTCCACCATGCGCTTACTTCCTGTAATCAATTAGCGTTTTTTTTTTATGTGAAGGGTATGTTTGGGTTAGCCTTATAGCGACTTGAAGTTAGAGTATTCCTTGTCCATATCCAAATGTGTTTCACTTCCCGATAGGAGAATTATCTTGTTTGCTAATTTAGACCACAAAGTTTGAATATTTCACGTGATTACTTTATTGAAGATGTTGTTCCAGACATTATTCCAATAAAAAACAAAACAAAGACAAGAAATAATGCCTTGTACAGCTTACAGCCACTTAAGTAGAACTAATTGTGGGTAATGCAATGAAATTATGTATTTGATAGTCTTAATACAAAACCCTTAATAACCCATCGCAATTACGTAAGTGCTGGCCAACGTTACATTGACCTGTTAACGTAGCTCTCTCATAAATCATTTCATTAGGCTTAACAATAAATAAATGCATACTGTCTATGTTCAACACGCTGTTGTATCAAAAATCGAAGTCCGTTAGCCGTTTTGAAATATTGCACACTAAACGCAGAGCTGAATATATTTTATTCGAATTATGTGTAACATTCAGTTACGACATTCAGTATGTCAATAACGAAAAATCTTCTTACAGAGATGAATTGTCATGTTGATGACCCAACAAATTTTTAGCTGCTTTCGGCGGCTAACATTGCAGGCACGACAACAACGGTCCGTACTAGGCCATCAAACACACACAATCGCAGAGAGAGCTGTGGATAGGGGGACATGGGCTTCCGGCTGTAACCTAGCCTCACCGGTCATAAATTGCGCTTCATTTTTATGCATTCTTCCGGTCACAAAATTTATACGTTTCCAAAGTAGCGAAAAAAATTCGCATTCAAGTTAACAGCGAAACGATTGTGAATTGATGGCACGTCGTTCGTGTCCGACAAATTTCCAATTGTGCATTTTTTACGATTTTAGCACGAGGACTTGTTTCGCAACAATTAGGAATAAGAAAAAGTTTAAGTAGCTGGACCCTTTGACAGAAGTCTTTAATTTCACAGTACGGGTTAATCATTCTACTAGTTGTCATATTTATTTAATGATAACCTACTCCGAAATCAGCATTCCTGTGAACTTATTGTCGCTGAAAACTACAATCGGTTTCCTCCAAAAACTTTTAAACTAGGAACGAAGTCTTTCTCGGCGTTTAGAATGGATTTAGTCTTCTCGGGAGACTAGCCGAGTAAGTATGATGTTTCCACACGATATTTCGGCGATCTCAGGCTTCGTCGCCATCTTCTGGTCACCAGAAGATGGCGACGGAGACTGAGATCACCGAAATATCGTGTGGAAACATCTTACTTACTCGGCTAGTCTCCCGAGAAGACTATATCCAACTTTTAAACTGTTCATACAATTGCCTAGCACTAAGCATCCGGAACTCTTAATTAAAAATATTTCTGTAAAAATTGAAATGTACTATTACCAACGATTCTAAAGTCAGTTCTTAATTAAAAGACTTTGTTTCAGATGAGATTTAGTCATTCTAACCGGAAACAACATGCATGAAAAATTAACTTCAAGATTGTGATTTGAGAATAGAATCTGCGCTGTCATTAAAAAAAAGAGGGGTGAGGCGGGGGGGGGGAGTTCTTCAGTTATAACCCAGACATACATTAAATGCCTTGAAAGTAAAATATATATGAGATAAAGCCAATTTTGTTAAACGAAAAACAGTTTTAATTTTTGGGGACACACTTCACCGTATCAATTCCGTTGGATGATGTCATTTCCTTATTCTAATTATTATCTAGTAATTACGCCAATACAACTGTTGTTGGATATTATTTTTCGGACTCATTTCGCCTCTCGTCGAGGTATCTTCAGCGTACAAAGTTTTATTTACATTTTGAGGTGTGGTAATTGGTCTTCTGTGACCTCAACCAGCATGCTGTTTACACTATTTTCATGGGCGCCGGGAGGGGGGTGCAAGGGGGTGCACTTGCACCCCCCTGACATCCCGGGTCGCCCGCAAATTTGGGCCGATAGGGGGTGGGGAGCACCAATTACAGCCCTGGTGCACCCCCCTACAGGCCTGGTGCACCCCCCTACATCCCGGGTCGCCGTGTAGGCAGTAGTAGAGCTAAAAAAAAAAGTCGCCCAGGTCGCCCAGCCCGGAAATTTTTGGGTCGATTTGGGGGGGGGGGGGCACCAATGCAGCCCTGGTGCACCCCCCTAGAAGCAATCCTGCCGGCGCCCATGACTATTTTATTTAGTTATCACAGAAGACCAACTACCACACCTCAAAATGTAAATAAAACTCTGTACGCTGAAAATACCTCGACGAGAGGCGAAACGCGTCCGAAAAATAAATAATATCCAACAACAGTTGTACTGGCGTAATTACTAAATAATAATTAGTTTAACAAGCAACTGTGGAAGGAATGGCCTGCAATAATCACATATCATTTCCTTATTGATGCCCAGCGGTCATGAATGGGTTAGCAGGGTCAAACTTGGAATTGACTAAAAGCATACAAGCTAATTGTAAATCATTCATTATAACAATATTTAATATAATTTAATTTAATTGCAATGGAGCACAGGCTCCGGTGGCAATTTCCCTACACACCCATCTTCCCCCTATCCTGCACCTACCTACATTTGCCCTCTACAAATTTTATCTTTAAATTCTTTCAAAGTTTTCGGTAAATTATTCATCATTTCTCTTGGTAACTCATCCCAATACCTGACACCCGTACCTAAAAAAGAGAATCTTCCCACACCCTTGTGCCTGAAATCGAGTGTCAGCTTGTGGTCATGGTCATCTTTTCCCTTCCATGCACTACTTTTCATACCTATTGCAATATCTTTCCATGCCTCATCGCCAGTATATGCCCTGTTCACTCCCATGACCCTCCTCCGTGTTACAAAAATGTTTACGGTGATTCGTTCATCGGATGGGAGTGTAAATTTTTGTGGCCCTTTTTTAAGAAAATCCAACATGGAACAGCAACGTATTTCTTCATCTCCACAATCACAAACAAACAATGCCCTAAGTTTAATAAAGTAAAATTTCAGTCACCCAAATAAATCAGTAAAACACTGTAGAAGGCAATTGTGAGGCTGCTGGGAAAGGTTTAGACCCCACGTGGTGATAATCTACTCCACATTCTGGAGTACACCAGTTCGAATCCCCGTCCGGGCATCCAGATATGGATTTTCCATAGTTTCACCAAATCGCTTCAGGCGAATGCCGAGATGCTTCCTTCAAGAGGCCATTGTAGAATTCCTTCTCGTTCCTTGTCCCAGTCCCATCCCGTCTGTAATGACCTCAACGTCGACGAGGCGTAAAGCCATGCAAAAAAAAAAACTACTCCAGGACACAAGTATGGCACGATACTGCTTTTATGGTTGCTGTATTCGTAACGAACAAGGAGGTTGCTCATTTTTAAATAAGTATCTGTATTCAACTCTAAAAGAAGAAGTATAAGACAAAAAAATTCTGGCGACAAGTACACTTTCATGTAGATGGATAAAATTGTTTTTGAGGTTCTTCTAATTCAAGTTCGTTTTTAGCGATTTATTGTAATGATTAAATCTGATCATAGTTTTAGACGTTACACAATTCTCCGATATAAACAGTATAATGGATTTCAACTGAACCGATTTCTATATAATCACCTATTTTAATAACCAGACTGAAATACTTCGTTCCCGATTCAGCTCTAGAATCATTTTTACAATTTTATTCACTTACTCTTGAGAAGATTCTGTGAGATATAAAGCACACACTACAACCATTTATAAGTGATAATAATTAGAGTTGGAATTAATAAACTGTGACACTGAAAATTCCCTTGTTATTATATAAAAATTGTTCTCGGCGGTTTAGTCCGGTTAATGGAGTGTTATAATTAAACAATATTTCGGTGATCACCAGAAGATGGCGACGACGTATGTGATTGCAGAAATATTGTGTAATTATGACACTAGTCACCCGAGAACAATTTTTATATTCTCAACGCCGAGAAAAACTGAGTTTTTATGTGTCCCTTGTTATTGTTGTTCGTACTGTAGAAACTAGGAAGCCATGAAGAAATACAGTTTGTAACAGCCCTCATACCTGAACTTTAAATAGAATTGTATTTTATGAAGTATTTGTAGTGAGATAAAGTTTGATTGAATATGATCTTGTATGTTTGTTTCGCAATTTCCTGTAAATCAATGTACAGGGCGTTCGCCGGAAAACGCTACCCTCCCAGTCTGTTGCCGTCGGCAACTTGCTCGGTCAGTAGTGCCAGCAGTTTCCGCCACACGGCACCGTGAATCACCGCACTGTTTAACACCTCCGCTGCACCAACAGTGCAGTGCAGTGACCCTTACATTGTTAAGAACGGTTTCTTTGCATTGTAGATAGTTTGTGACTTCAGTCTCTTATTAATCAGTGTTGTGAATAAACGTTTCTTTGCGGTTTGGGGCTTCATACTCTTATTAATCTGTACCGTGTTTGAGTGTGAGTAAAATTATGGTACGTTACAGTTTGCAACAAAGAATATTTCTCTACGATACATATGTGAAGAAGAAGTCGTTTAAAAAGTGTCGCAGTAAATTTCGTCGCGAATTTCCTGGCGCTTTACTGCCAGCTAAATCAACAATTCTGCGTCTGGTTAAAAAAGTAAGAGAAACGGGTTCATTTTTTAACAAAAAGAGACTGTTGGTCAACCGTATTCTCACAGAGGAGAAAATTGACGATATCGCTTTTCGACTAGAACAGTCACCCAAAAAATCATTAAGTCAGTTAGGGCAGCGTGTGTCTCGAAATATGTTCAGAAGATGTGAAATGTGCATTACACAAGAGGGTCAACACTTCCAGCATCTTTTATAAGGTAAGCTAATGAATTACGTCACATTTAAATGCTTAGCACACAAGTTTATGAAGTTTATGAAGCTAATTATTATGAAATAGTCCGCGGCCGACGGTCGAACAATGCCGGAAACTGAGCGCTCGCTCGCCGGGAGCAGTTTCTTCCTTTTAGCGCTAACAGTGGGTTGCGTTTCCCGGCGAACGCCCTGTATATAGACTTCGTTTTATGAAAATAAATTATTTAGAGGCTATTTAATATGTTTAAGGACAGAATTGGGCAGGAGAATTGTTAAATGTTCGTAATGCCAAGTGTTAATGCAAGTTACGATGTCAAAAGGACAATTTTCTACAGTTTAAAATGATTTCTGTGAATAATTTTGTGTTTAAGTATCTTTAATTTCCATTTCTAACCATTTTGTAATGATGTTAAATGATTATGTATTAATTCTGAATGTTTTAATATGTTTCAGTTGTTTAAGTAATTGTTAATGTTCGAGAAATATCTGGCGGAAGCTTTTTAAGAGTTCTAGAAATTTCGATAGAGCCTATATAAAGAAATCAGCAGAAGGGCAGTAGTAGTTTATACAGATTCACTTTGCGACTGCCAAGGACTGTGTTAGTAGTATTATATGCAATCTCTGGATTGTATGAATCATGGAGGAAGGAAATATATGGAGGAGAAGTGACGTAAAATTGGTGAAGCAGGCTCGCGCATGCGCAATGGCGGCAGCGGCGATATTGCGCTTCCAAACAATTGCGATGTTCCCAGTATATCCCGAAAACAAAGCAAGATATCGAAAAATTTTATTATTTATTTTCGATTTGTCTCGCCGTGTTACATAAGAATCGATCATCAAATTTGACTTTTGCGAAATGTTTCTTCTGCATTTCAACTCAAGACACCTCACTTTTGATACAATATATCTCTAGAACTAGGTGAGATATCGAAAATTTTTATTCTTTATTTTTCATTTGTCTCGTCTTTTCAAATAAGAATCCATCATCAAATTTGACTTTGACCAATTTTTTCTTCTGAATTTCAACCAAAACCATTTCACATTTTGGACAGAATATCTCGAAAACTAAGCAGGATATCAAAAAATTTATTCTTCATTTTTTATTTGTCATATCAAGTTACATAATAATCCATCACCAGATTGCGGCGTCACCTTTATCCTAGAGTCCCCTTAAGGTTTTTGTACATATTCCCCGTGTCTGTATGGAAGCGGCCATGCCCCCTCCATTCCGGCCATGCCCCCCCCACTCCTCCTCCACCCTGCTTCACTTCAATGCGTGGTGAAGGTCTCTTGCGTCGTCTCCATATATTTCCTTCCTCCATGGTATGAATGCATGTAAGCTGTATCATTGACATCGTGTTTGAGAATAAAAAACATGTCCAAACTAAAAATACATTGTGGACTACTTAATTACCGTATTAATTAAACCACCAATAATCTGACAAGTTGGCGGTAAAATCTCTTTGGAAACAAACATTTCTGTATATACAAAGATATTAATGTTTAATAAAGTGAATACAAAGTTTCATTTATTAGGTTATATGTTCCGATTGAAGTTGTATGGACGTTACCAAAAGATGTTAACAACTGTGCGATTTAGGGAAGAAAGTCACTTTGTTCTTCATAACCTTCAGTTAAGAAATAATTTTTATTAGATAAATGGTGCAAAAATATTAATGTGCCAAGCAGATAGAACAGTGAATCCATCAGGTTTTTTGTAGAACTATGAACCATGCGAGAGCTGAGAAAAATACGGAATACTTCCCATTTCTGAAGTGGTAATTATCGCATTCAAATAACTGAATCATTCATCATTCTTTCTCCTTTACTAACGTCAACCATTAAACGACATTATCGTCCTTCGTGAAGATTGCCTGCAGCGAGGCAGCTGATGGATCTGGTCCGTTAACCGTAAGAGATTTTACAGTCCATGTCGACGCACGTCTCATTTTCCACGGCCGATCAATCAGCGTTCGTCGTGTGGGTGGCGGCAGGTTGGCCGAAATAACAGGGAGAGTGCATTAAAGCGATCAATAATTTCGGTGACCGTCCGGGCAAATGGGTGACATGGCTAACCGAAAGGCAGTCGCTGCGTTCGCAGTGGTTTCATGCAATATTAAGTACTTGCTGACCCGGCAATGCTTCACTATTGCTGGATTTGAGTAGGCACATAGATTAAATGAAAAAATATTTACATATAAATTTTAGACTGCTGTTTCATTCATTTTCAGTTGGAAAGGGTGAGAGGGGGTGCGCTTTGGAAAACATATGCAGGCAGTATTTTTCTGTTTGTTTCAAAGTATAAGTGTGCAAATTCCATTGAAATCTGATGAAATATGTGGTTTTGTCTAAAGTATGGGGAGGAGGGGTGGGTTTTTTAATATTTTTTTTACAGGAATCTTCTCCGTCATCCCATCGACAACTCACCAAAGCTTCACCGTAAACGGACGAACGGTTTGCGGGTTTGTTTAAATTATGGGGTGTTATGGGGAAGAGGGGGTAATTAAGGTGGTGGAAAGAGAGGAGAGGGATTGGGTTTTCGTGAAATTAAAGTGTACAGTATTTGTCTCTCTTTTTTAAAGTATAAGTGTACAAATTCTTATCTAAATCGGATAAAAAATATGGTTTGCCTAAATTACGGGGTGTAAACATAATGGGGTTGAAAGGGGGAGAGGGGATGAATATTCGCAAACCATACGTAGGCAGTATTTTTCTGTTTGTTTTAAAGTATAAGTGTACAAATTCTTATCTAAATCGGATAAAAAATGTGGTTTGCCTAAATAATGAGGTAAAAACGTAATGGGGTTGGAAAGGGGGAGAGGGGATGAATATTCGGAAACCATACGTAGGAAGTATTTTTCTGTTTGTTTTAAAGTATAAGTGTACAAATTCTTATCTAAATCGGATAAAAAATGTGGTATTGCCTAAATTATGGGGGTCGAAAGGGGGCGAGGGGATTAATATTCGGAAACCGTATGTAGGCAGTATTTTTATGTTTGTTTTAAATTATAAGTGTACAAATTCCTATCTAAATCGGATAAAAAATGTGGTTTGCCTAAATTATGGGGTAAAAACGTAATGGGGGTGGAAAGGGGGAGAGGGGATGAATATTCGGAAACCATATGTTGGCAGTATTTTTCTCTTTGTTTTAAAGTATAAGTGTACAAATTCCTATCTAAATCGGATAAAAAATGTGGTATTGCCTAAATTATGGGGGTGGAAAGGGGGCGAGGGGATTAATATTCGGAAAACCGTATGTAGGCAGTATTTTTATGTTTGTTTTAAATTATAAGTGTACAAATTCCTATCTAAATCGGATAAAAAATGTGGTTTAGCCTAAATTATGGGGTGTTATGGGGAATAGGGGGTGACTTTTTTTATTTTTTTTTTTCACAGGAACCTTTGCAGACGCACACTCGAAAACTCTCCAAAGTTTCATTGCAATCTGACAAATGGTATGGGAATGCATAGAAGACGAACAAACCCACAAACATTGATTTTTATATATAAGATATATTAAGTATTCGCAGGGATGGTGCTGCCCCTCACCGTGGGGGAGAAACGTCACTGATTGGTACTATTAATATGGCCACGCTAATAATGGAAAACTATTAATAATGATCCAATTTGGCATTTGTTAGTCCTTCTGCATTTATTTTGAGAATGTGAGCTCTGGGCCCATCGGTTCTGGTCAGCTGGCTCTGATAAGTGCCGTTGTTCAGTTTCATCTTCAGATGTTTCATCTTACTTCTGCATTTATTTTGAGAATGTGATCTCTGGGCCCAAAGGTTCTGGTCAGCTGGCTCTGATAAGTGCCGTTGTTCAGTTTCATCTTCAGATGTTTCATCTTACTTCTGCATTTATTTTGAGAATGTGAGCTCTGGGCCCAAAGGTTTTGGTCAGCTGGCTCTGATAAGTGCCATTGTTCAGTTTCATCTTCAAATGTTTCATCTTACTTCTGCATTTATTTTGAGAATGTGAGCTCTGGGCCCAAAGGTTCTGGTCAGCTGGCTTTGATAAGTGCCATTGTTCAGTTTCATCTTCAAATGTTTCATCTTACTTCTGCATTTATTTTGAGAATGTGAGCTCTAGGCCCAAACGTTCTGGTCAGCTGGCTCTGATAAGTGCCGTTGTTCTGTTTCATCTTCAAATGTTTCATCTTACTTCTGCATTTATTTTGAGAATGTGATCTCTGAGCCAAAGGTTCTGGTCAGCTGGCTCTGATAAGTGCCGTTGTTCAGTTTCATCTTCAGATGTTTCATCTTACTTCTGTATTTATTTTGAGAATGTGAGCTTTAGGCCCAAAGGTTCTGGTAAGCTGGCTCTGATAAGTGTCGTTGTTCATTTTCATCTTCAGATGTTTCATCTTACTGTGCATCAGTGAAAAATCAAAATTTTGGAGATCCTACAGCTGGACTTCCGGGATTCCACCTGATGAGAGACCAGTGGGTTGAACTAAACCGCCGTAGAACTGGACACGCCAAATGCCACGCCATGCTCTATAAGGGGGACTTCGGGATTCTCCTGCTTGAGACAGTGGAGCTCCTTCCCAGACTGTGGAGCACTTCATCAAGCAATGCCCTCTAAGAAAGTACGATGAATGCAATTCCCCGAAACATAAACTCGCGGCCAATCAGGGGAGTCTGAATGAAGAGAGGTCGTGTGTGTGTGTGACGTCGACAGGGACCCTCCAATGACAAAATTAGTTATTGTTTTATTTAAAACATTTCTTTCATGTCTGGATGTATCCGGATATGGCAGAGCCGAAGATGAGACTGGATTGGCAGGACGGCTGTCCATGGGCCTCCCCGAGCTGTGGAGGCGTGCGGGAATGATGGGCACGGCAACAATCTCTTGGGTTACATTGTCCGTAGAGTGCAGGGAAGGTTTTGCGCTTAGCGCATCTCCTTCCAAGTCATGTGAGGTTGTCATCAGTGTAGGGCTAGCATTGTTCGACTTGCCAGGTCGTATTTGGTTGCATAGGTTCAATTTAGAATTGCATCATTTACCAGTTTTACTGGCCATCTTGTGTTTATATTGTATTGAACGTTGGTGCCCATCTGTTTTATTAGTGGGTTATCGTGATTGGGGCACTGCATGTATAACTTCTTTGCAGTAGTTCGGAAGTGTTAGAGCAAAGTTGGAAGTCCGCTGATTCTGTGTAGTTCAGTTGACGGGGTGTCCCTTGGCAGATTATATGCAAACCGTATGGCACGGTTTTGAACTCGCTGAAGTAGTTTTATGTTTGAGGGAGCGGCGTTGCCCCAAACTGGTGATGCGTATTCGAGGATGGGTCTAATCGTTGCAGTGTATAGGGTAACTGCGGTGTTTGGATGTAGAGGTGATTTTGGATTTAACACCGGATAAAGCTGCCTCATCCTGTTCATGGCTTTGGTCCGAGTGTTTTTTATGTGAGTTTTCTATGTTAGCCGTTTGTCAATCGTGACGCCTAGGTAGAGACCCGTGGGTGACCATTTGATACCTTCGCCGAAGAGTTTCACTGATTGAAGAGGAGGTACGGATCTTCTGGTCACCACGACTGCTTGGCTCTTTGCCGCGTTAAAAGAAAAGCGCCATTTCATTGCCCACTTCTCTATATTGTTGCAGCCTCTTTGCAGTTTTGTGACGACATGGGTTGCCCTGATTTTCTTCGTGAAGAGGGAGGTGTCGTCAGCGTATAGGTTGGTTTCAATTTGGTCGGTTCTTGGTATATCGGCCGTGTATATGTTATATAATAAAGGTCCGATGACGGAGCCTTGTGGTACCCCGGCTTTTATATTCTTGACTGAGGAGATGGCGTCTTCAGTGGTGACGCGAAAGGTTCGGTCAGCCAGGTAGTTGCGAATCAGGCGTACGTGTGGTAGCGGGACTCCTTGTATGAGCAGTTTGTAAAGGAGGCCCTCGTGCCATACAGAATCAAAGGCACGGGATACATCCAGAAATACTGCACCAAAAAACTCCCGTTTCTCAAAGGCGCTCATAGCATGTTCTACAAGGCGAAGAAGTTGTTGTGGGGTAGAATGTTTTTGTCGGAAACCGAACTGTTCGTTGGGTAACAGTCGTTCTTCATCAATGTGTCGCTGGAGCCTCCTGAGGTAGATCCTCTCGAAGACTTTTGATGTGGTAGGTAGGAGGCTAATAGGCCTGTAGGATTTTGGGGAGCGTTTATCTTTGCCAGGTTTTGGGACTGGAACTATTTCGGCATGTTTCCAAATTTTTGGGTATTCGCTGGTTGCTAAAATTTTGTTGAAGACTGCTGTGGGGAATGATGGCAACGGGACTCGACCGATATATCTCGGGGCGAGAGGTCATTGAGGCGAGCGGGTAGCCGGCAAGAGGCGACCCGTACAAAGTCATAAGTTTCTGTGTCCACAGGGTCAATGGTGACTTGAGGTGGTTTGTGTGAAGACAGAGGTGCTGTCGTGTCTTCCCCTGTGCTGACTCACGGTAAATACTTACGTTATGAAAGTGCACTAAAATTCGAAGGTGCTCTCTCACGTGAATAACGACCTTGGTGAGGGAACCACAGATAATAGTCTCAGTCTGCCGAACTGTAATGAGTTTTAACCGGAGCAATAAATTCAAATAACTTCTTAGTAATAACTAAAACAATGACGCGCCTTTGTCTTTTGGATTAATCAATTTGTTTATATGTCGTAAATATTAGATTGCTGACAAAATGATATGTTTACTTCATGTGTTAATTTTAATTCCAGAATAAATGTCCAGGTTATGGACGTTTTATTGATGAGTTATGATTTCTTGCATTTTAATTGATTATGAACCATTTCTGAATTGAAATAACTTTAATAAAATTTTACCTAAGTTTAAAAATTAAATTCATATGTTTTGTAAATTAATAATGCACCCAGATCCGTATGTTACAGTATGAAAGGCAGGGGCGAAATTCCCATAACCGTATGAATCTCTTCTTGCAGAATTTGAAGAATACCCAATCAAGATCACATCGCCTAACCTCTGCCTGACCCAGGGAAGTATTCTCCTTAATAGGGCGTAGGGGGCGATGACATTAATTAATTAATATCAAACTATAGAACACAATTAAATGGAATGTGACCAGAATTCCGAAATCTTGATGACAAATTTTACCAGGTGGTGACAATGGGGAAGCGACAATCGAGGTGATGACGATGACACTCGGGGCTGCGGTGACAATCGGGGTGGCAGTCTCACAGTTTTTGCCCCGGATCGGAAAATACATAGATTTGCGCCACTGCTATAAGGTGTGGGGGGTAGCCGATCGTATTCACCAAGTGCGCAAAATTTAGAAATACGTCCCTGCTGACCCAATTAGGTCTGTGTTAAAACCGTTGAATTTCTATTACATTGTTGTCAACCTATACTTCCTAGCCTGTCACTGTGAAATACGTTGTGAATTACAAATTTTTGATCCGATAACTTGTGATGAGATGGATATACCAGCTACCAGCGGTCTGAGCGCTATTACTCAGCTGTTGTGGCAAAGGATGATGTGGCACGGGAATACATTACCCAAGACATTAACCGACTCTCTACTGCGACGATAGCAGCCACTCTGCAAACAAACCGTTCTATTCTCGCTGAAATTCGTGCGTGGTACTGGAAGTGCAGAGAATCACTAATACTTCCATGTCATTAAACAGCCTATCTCTGTTGAAGCTCTGAGGAAGCCACTCAAGAATTCTTAGTCAGACGTGCATTGGTCCTCAATGGGAGTCGTCAACAAATGATAAAGGGATTGCGTGTGCCCCTAAACATTTCAGTTTTAGTTGTTCTTGCGAAAAGTGGCTGCTCTGTTAGGAGTAACGGATCCACAAAATATCAGCGGAATATACGAATGAGGTAAATCGGAATCTCTGATATAGGAAAGATAATTCGGTCACTGAAGGAAAAGTTTTAGGAGTAGTGACGACACAAACAGAATAGTGAGTATAAAAAGATTCTGTATATACACTTCCTTTTGTCCCAGGGTTGTGTTATTCATAATTAATTTGAAGTTTCGAACCGTGATACAACCATTTAGTTTAATACCTAAACAGTTGACTAAACTAACTCTTATCATATACGTCCCGAATCACTGAAGCGGTTTAAGGTCAGAACCTTTATTTCGATGTCGAAGTTCCTTAGTGAATCTCGGGTCATGATAGAACTACAGTTCAGTTCCTAAACTTTTTTCGTACAGGGCAAAGTTGTATATCTTAATTCGAGTTGTTGCTAGTTTCTAACGACATAAAAAGTTTCTAGAGTATGGCATTCATGTACGATTCTATGCATGCTCCCATGCCTGTGCCTGACATTCTGAAGATTCGGAAGGCTCGAATCCTACTACAGTTAAACAGATTCCTGTTTTTCACGGTTCCAGAAATCGCTCCAAGCGATACTTGGATTGTTCCCACAAAATGCCTTGGCAGAATTCCTTTATGTTACTTCCCACAAAAGTCTCCTTCCTCTAATTATCATGACGTAGATAAGCCTTAAAACCAGTAGAATAATAAAAAAAAACTCTTTCTTCCAGTGGTCAACAATCGATTGTTGACATCTGTTCACGTCCTGATTGACTTAAGTTAGAAAATCAGATCGAGTTGTTCTGTCGGCGAAGAGTTTCTCCAAAAAATGGACAACGTATCAAACTCCTGTTAAGTCTGCAATCGTTTCCCGAAATTGAATATCCAGAACTACTCCCAAGTCCCAACGTCACTAATAATTCTTTCAAATGAATTTCCGAAAATGGTGGAAGAAGGGCAGTTACACGTGGCACGTAAGCTGCCTGACCGTAGAGATAATCATATTATTTACTTTCTGGTAACTCATGTCGTGGATTGGAATATCGAATTCAAACTACGTCATTCACAGCCTAGTAGCTTCAGTGCATAAAAGAAGGTGACAGGAACCTTACACTCATCCAGTAGAATATTTAAATAGTTCCGAAATAGAATATTAGTATACCTTATTGTAAGAACAAAACAAAAAATGCATACTGCTACATCAGAAATTGTGAGGTTGCAAAACCTATTAGAAAAGATTCATCTTTTAGCTTTAGGAAATTAATACTGGAGTCAGTAAAAAATTTGATGTATTTATTAATGGTGGTGGAGGAAAAATGCTATTTGGAGTAACTTTTACAGAAATTATTACTGAAGCTCGGTCAATTTCCAAGTCCAGCATTCACTTCCAGAAAGCGTTGTACTCGTCATGCACAGCTTAAGAAACTTTTTAACGATTCATAGCGCTAGTCCAAATAGTTGACTTTTTTTAAGACTTATCGTGCTAATACTCTTCTAGTATTGACATATTTCTTGCTTCTGATCTCAGTTAAAATTTTACATTATTTCTTTTTTTTCTGCTACATTATGGCCCTATCAAAGTGCATTCTAATAACTGGGACCCCACGGATTGACTCATTCTCCGTCTGTATGTCGGTACATCTGTCATCATGTTCATGGGTTTCAAGCGAAAACTGGGCCAATTCTCAGAAGTTTTCTTTTTCTTTTTATTCCAATATCCATGCAAGCGTTTGGAAAAATAATTATAAAACACCATTCCTACTTTTTTCCGAAACTACCGATTCAAAAATTATTTCAAAATTTGCAAGTTGATTTTGATGTCCGTACGTTAACAAATTAAATTTTCAGCACATAACTAGTATATATATATATATATATATATATATATATATATATATAATCAATAGACAATCTCATGAATGGGGTAACTGATATTTACTGAAAAAATATTAATTTTTTCATAAAAACTTTCTGTGACCTAACGTAAATTTCTGAGCTAAATACTTTTTTAATTTTTTTAGGTGTATTATTTAATCAGCTTTTAAAAACGTATAAGGAGCTCTAATTAGACATCACTTATTATTGATTGTTTTTAACTTTTGTTCGGAACCCTGAAAAAACGAGGATAGCTCGCAACTGACGTGCTTTTTTTTTTTTTTTTAAATGTTGTTATTACAATCTATGTAACTACTAATAACATTTGTCTTCCTTTTATTTGTATTCAGTTCAGTTCAAATAAGATTAACCTTGCATCTGTCAATGCAGCAAATTGTAATGAACAAACAAAGGAGATAGCATACAAATCTCTTGTGCGTCCACATTTGGACTACTGTTGTGCCATCAGGGACCCGTTTCGTAAGGGGTTGATCGACAGTATAGAGAAAGTACAGAGAAGAGCCGCTAGATTCCTGACCGCTTGCTACAGTCCTTATGAAAGCGTCACAGAACTGATTAGTAGACTAGGTTGGGAGTCTCTGGTAGATAGACGACACACGTTTCGTTTAAACTTATTGGTAAACATGCGTACTCCCACTTTCACTTACGAGTGTAGTGAAATACTTCGTCCACCAACCTATTTGAGCCGGAATGACAGGAAAGAGAAGAATAAGGTGCCGGACTGATTCTTATATGAATTCTTTTTTCCCTCGTACCATTAGGGATTGGAATGCACAACAAAGAGATTAGCTTTGGTGCTGAGCACCCTCTGCCACCCACAATTTTGTGAATTACAGAGTATATATGTAGATGTAGATTATAATATTTTGTGCTATTTACTAACCTTCTTGCTAGTGTTTAAAGTGCCCATATTTCTTCTTTATACCTCCAAAAGAATAAAGATAACCAACAAAAACATCCATTTGGTTTTTATTTTAATTTTAATTAATTTATTTTTTCTTTTTGGGCACAGATACAACTCGCAGTTTATCTAAACGTCCGCCGTGCATACCGCTTTCAAGTCTTCTCTTATCTTTGCCCAAAGATCTTCCTCCTGTACTGTTTATCGTTCGGATATTTTCATGTACTTTGTTCATCTGGTAATAACGACGCGTGGATTTCTTTGACACAATACTTAATAAATAATAATAACACGATGTAAAAAACTTTTAACAACATACACATATAATCAGCTTAACATTAATCCGATACAAAATAGTGAATCTAAAATACCACTGTCAATAAACAATTCCCACAGAAATAACATAAAAAAGGAAACATTAATTACTAACTCTTTAAAAGCTAAGAGACTGTGTATCCTTACAAGATGTAGATGAAATGGTAAAGATTGGGCTCCATATTTACTTCTATGACGTAGGCATTTAATAGAATATATTCCTAATACTAAGTTATATTTGCGTCAGTACCAGACGAAAAGATCTGTTCTCACTTAATGTTCATTTGGTGCCGAACGAAATATGCCTGGACTGTCATTCATGATGTGTAACCGTGGACAAAATTCTCCGGATTCAACTGAATTTGTTCTCCAGATTTCCAGTTCGCAGTTAGCCTCTGCCAACCAAGCAACGGACATTGCCCCTGCATTTGGAGGTGCAAAAATAAAATATCGTAAAACTGACAGTACACGAGTTCCATTGACAGCTACTGGGTTTACCCTTGAGCGTGTTCAGCACGATTCTCCGCGGCTGATTGGACGATCCAGCCTGCGGGTGGGACGACACAATGGCTGCAGCGATGCGGACACCTCGTTAGCGTTCGGCTACGGGTCTCGCTCACAAAAGACTATCGATCACCCCACAGCCAGGGACACTCAATTATTCTATTAAGCTGTCTTCATTAAAACTGTCTCGCTCGTTGATAAGCGGCCACGCTGTTGGTGGGATGCAGGGGATCTCGTTAGCTCGTCCGTTGTTGCTCCGATGTGCGGTGAGCCAATTGGGAATCACTGGAGCTCTTTGGAATGCATAAATGATATGGCTGTGTTTCGTGATTGGTGCGGGCAGTAAAACTGAAGCAGTGAGTAGCTGAGATAATGTTTAGAATCTTTAACGAGTCCTCTTTGAATTAGTCGATCTAATTCTTGTGAACAGTACTGAATTGGTCTCTGGATAAGCTTTGCGCAGGATTGTAAAATTTCAAATATGTTTTTACTGGGTTAATTAATAACAGTTAGTGCGGTTATTACAACGCTACACTTTGACCTGCCTCACGGAAGCATCGGTACTTCGTAATTTTATTATTTTACCTTGGTCGCCACCAGCTGTTTGACGGGCGTACTAATAATACTTACAGTTCTCTGTGATGTTAAGAACTCACTAGTTCACAGGAATTTGTAATAAGCAAGACACACTCACTCATAGGAAGTATTAAGTCGAACAACTTTTTATTATCCCAACGATTTGTGTCTTATATTAGTACTCCGACCACCAACTGGAATTATTTATCACTTATCCAAAGATTGCAAGTTCTTTATGAGTGGAAAGTTTAATCACAAGATACTCTCCTTCAAACAGCAACATATTAAATGTCTGTACCACAATTACCAGTTCACAACCGCTCATTAACAGTTCTCCAGGAACGTCTCACTGTATTTTCACACCATATGGCTTGTCTTACGTTAGCGACGTCAAGCCAATATTCATTTCCCGTCGCGGACGCTCGTATTACGTATCCATATGCCCGAATATTTCTTTCCGAATCTACCGAAAACACGTACACGTCGACACACACACTTCCCGCCACTCGTAACACTTGACTACCCCTCTGCCACAGAGGTTAGACCCTCGCGGTATATCGATAATCGATATTTATACAAAGATTGCAAGTCCAATGTAATGTTACATGATGTCTATAAAAATCAGACAACAGCAAGTCAAGCCCTGTAAAATTAAAATTCCGTAATGCAAATACATTCACTGATAAGGTCTCAATAGTCATTGTTTCTCATATTTTTAGGTAGGTAACGGAACCACTCTATGCCTCTCGAAAACCACGCCACTTTGCCGTTTACTAGTCTAGTGGAATCGTTCGATTCTAATCAAATATGGTACAGGTTGTATCTACTGCCTCGATTAGGATACAATGCGTTCTGTATTAGGTGACAACATATGGCAAAGCAATGTCGAAATAAAATCATTTGCTTTCTTTGTTTGTAACTTACAAACTATGTAAGATTTAAACAATTTTAATATTTGTAGGATCGTAATTTTTCACGGCGTTGAATATTAATATATTTTTCTCGGGCTTCCAGCCGTGTTAAGATGTCACATTTGGTTGAGAATGAAGGCAGAGATGGACGCCTTCGAAACGTCCCACAAATGTGACATCTTAACACGGCTGAAAGTCCGAGAAAGATATATTAATTAATTTTAATATTTGTTTTATAAGTGCTGTTGATACTAGAAACAAATTTTGAGTACCTCGATAAAAGGTTTTTTTTTATATACCTGATAACAAAAATTACCTAAAATTAGCATCGTTGGTTACGGATAATATCCAGGGGGAAAAAAGTGAAAATAAAATGCTTAGTCCTGTACTTACCGAGTCCAAAACTGCTATTTCACAGAGACTGAGATTGAAACGTAACCAAATTTAAAACACTTGCAAGGGACCGTTTTTAATATAAGTTTAGATACAATCGTTGAAACACATTACATGGGGGCGTCCATAAACTACGTGGTGTGATCTTGGAGGGGGGGGGGGCGGGAGGAATTGAATGGAAAGCTCTGCTGGGCTACGTGGGGGAAGGGGTTTTCTGAGCTAGGCCACGTAGCTTTTCATTCATATTTTTGTCACACTTAAAATGAGGTTCAGAACAAACAATAGCATGAAAATATTTATTTCCGTCATTTAATTATCTCCTTATGTAATTACGATAGTCTGACAAGAGAAAAACAGTACAAAATCTCTTCTGGATTCAATAGGGAAAGAAGCTACGTTCTACGCCGGGGGAGGGGGGTTTAGAGACAAAAGCCACGTTGGGCTACGTGGGTGGGGGGGGGGGGGAGGGGGAAACGGGTAGGGGGTATGGGGGGAGGTGGAAGGGTGATCACAGGAGACTGAAATGGAGCTACATGGTTTATGAACGCTCCCCTGTACAAATTTTAAGTGTGCAAATCACCCCGTCATGTGAAAGACGAAAAGATATAGACCGTAGTTCAACATGCGGAGTTGGATCATTATATATATATATATATATATATAAACTTTAACTTTCAATGGTAATATCAGACATTACAACACTCAGTACCACTTCTTTCGACTTCAACACATTAAAATAACTATAATTTTAATACTTCATTAAATATGTATGTTTCATTTTTAATTATTTCTTTCCTCCATAAAAATATTAAAATATGCTTTTCTGAGAAAATAGAACGTGCGGCCCGATTGAAAATTCTATTTCTAAAATTTGACCCGGCTGCTGTAAAGGTTGGCCACCAATGATATAGAGGGAAGGAAATTCGTCAGTCCTTGCGGTTTCGGATCCGTAAAAATGAAGTGTTAGATCCTGTCCCCTTGGATTTTTATTTTTTACTTATGGTTTTACGCCTCGTCGATGTCAAGGTCATTAGAGGCGGGATGGGATTGGGGACAAGGAATGGGAAAGCAGTCGGCTATGGCCTTTTGAAGGAACATCACGGCAATCGCCTGGAGTGAACTGGGAAAAACCATGGAAAACCCAAATCTGGATGCCCGAACGGCGTTTCGAACCGGCGTCCTCCCGAATTACTTATAAGGACCAGTGAAACGATAGCTTACTCCGGCTAAAAGCATGCCGGGAGATGTCTCGTTCTTTGCCAACAATCAAATCATCAATATGTCACGTGTACCTCATTTATAACAACTTTGAAGAAAGTCAGATATTTCGAATGTACTCTGATGCCAAGTAACAGTGTTCTTTCTCTGCCTTAGATTGTCCTGCATTTTAAACTGAAATCCGAGTCATGGAGAGACTTATCTTATTTCACTGTAACAAATAAGCTCGCTGCCAAATGAGTAAATCAGTTTGCAGGTTCGTAATACAACTTGGTTGATATCAGGATATGTAACAACTGTTGTATATTAAAAATCCATACACAGTCAACTACTAGTGTCACAAAGCATAAAATTTTGTTAGGTTTATATTTGAGGTCATAACGAAAGAAATTTACTTGTCGTATATAATATTGCATTTCCGTAACAGTTAAATTAATTAAAAATTCACACTTTTAATTGCGGATACGGTACAGCAACAAACAAAACAACAATAAGGTATTTAATTTTTTGCCCGCTGTTCTCCATCGTGGGTCTTGAGTGCTTAGTACATCGATTCCCAAAGTGGTCCAGGTGGACCCCCAGGGGTCCACGGGAGACTCAACGGGGGTCTATGTTGGCGTGATCAAAAAATGGGGGTTCACGATTCGATAGCGGGGGTCCACGAAAATTTATCTGGTTTCGACAGTAAAGAACTTCGGTACTAAAAAAATGTAGGTTTCACTTCACCTATCTATGTAGGCAGATAATATTTTAAGAAGCTCAGCGACTATTACTTATAAAAACTTGTATTATTCCGTTTGCACGTCTAAACAAGCGTTCTTGTAAAAACTTGTATATTCCGTTTGCACGTGGACTGTGGAGAATTGCGGAAAAGTTTTTGATAGAGTTTCCTTCGTCATATCTCGTCGAGAAAGGTTTTAACAAACCTTTTAACAAAAAAAGGAGCAGATTGAATATTACAGAACGGGGGGATTTGCGGTTATTCCTAACAAAACTGAAGCCAAATATTGATAATTTGCTGTCAATCCATCAATTACATCCCTCCCATTAAAATTATGTCTATTTTTTAATTGCCATTGTAGAAGTTACGTTATTAATGTTTAATTTTAATTATATTGTGTCAGAATGTTATAACAAGTAATAGTGTAATAAATTACAAATTTATTCAAATAAATATATACAATACAAGAAAATATACTATTTTGCTTTTTAGTTTTACCACTCCGAATAGGGAGCTTTCTAAAAAAAATAGTGAGAATTAATTGGTTTCTTGTGCTGGGAGTTGTTTTTTGACAACCACTCTTAGCACAATCAATTAATTAATTAACCAGTCGATTTATCACTTCTTTTTCGAAATCTATTAATAGGTACGTGGTTGGAACTCAGCCGCAACGCAAATTTTCATAGTTAGATCTTCACATTTTTGACAAATATGAAGATCTAACTACGTTGGGAATATGGTAGAAATGTAGCTTCAGGGGGTCCGCCAGAACCAGCAAAATTTTGAAAGTGGTCTATGAGAAAAATAAGTTTGGGTACCTCTGGCTTAGTAGATGCGTTTGTAATTTGTTTTTTTTTGTAACAGGAAAGCATAAACATCTGTTATGTCGTATCTCTGAAACCTTAACCACTAATAAAATACAATAATTTTGTTACACGTTTTGGTGCATTAATCTTTTTTGAAATGGTCTGTGTATTCTAAAGTACTATATTACAAAACATTTAAGAAAGGATGATATTGATGAGGATTATATATGAGGTCATAACGAAATGATTTTAAGTGCGGTGCGTAATATATCATGTCCTTTACAGTTAACTAAAAAAACACATTTTAAATGTTAGAATGTAAATTAAATACCACAATTTCGTTATCCTTAATGAAAGTGTAATAATTTATTCAAGGTATTTCGGTTCATTTGACGTTGTTTGGTCTAAAGTACTATATCTCACAAAACCGTAGAAATAAATAATACAGTCAAAAAATAGTATTTACTGATTCCAAAATGTGCAGTATTTTTATATATTGTAGCGTGACATTTGATAGATACGTACCTCGCAAAGGAAAGTTCAACTGATCTGTGGCACATACCTGTTTTTGGTTAAAACAAAAAATCATCTTTCCCTCCATTTCCTGGTCACATAGAGTCCTAAGATTTTCAGCTATCCCACAAGATTATAAATGTGAAGACCGTTATTCAAATTAGTGAGGTAGATTCTGCAAATCCTCAGACAAACGTAGCTCTTAATAGAATAGATTTAATCAAATTAATTATCATAAACTATTACAGGAAGTAAGACCCTAATTTATATCAGCAATTGTAACAAATATAATAAGACTGAAATATCTGGTAAACTTAATCCAGAAAAACTGTTTTTCAGCGGTAATCACTTCTTAAGTGCTGCACCTTCCTCTTTTCTTGTTATAGTTTTGATGTTTCAATTTATAGTCTTGCATTTGATTGGTATCTCTGCAAAGATACCGCTTATGGAGCTGATTACCGAAAACTTTGGGAATATTTTAAGTATCCTAAGTGTCCAGTTTTTTCTGGAAATAAAAACAACCAATATTTACCAAAAATGAAGATAAAATGCCCGTAAATAATCATTTTAAGAACAGATTAACGTTATTACACATATTGACATTCGTTACAAACTCAAGCAAAGGACTAATTATCTTTTTGCTATACTAATGGTGTAAAATGTGCCCCAGAATTTTATGTAGCTCGCTGCGCTCAATTTTACCAAGATCATACGGTCTGCTTGTACCATTCAAGTATTGGCAGTAGTGCTGTAATTCCGAGTAACCAATTCATTCACCAGTCCACTCACGATAAGAGAACAGTAACTCAGGGTACAAAGATTACCCTGATGTTGTTAATATACAAATAGACTCCTATGAATTTACTGGTCATGAACGACACGTCAATTAGAACTAGTAGACAATGAACGAGAAGTAATTCATACATGGTCTTTTGAAGGAAGTATCCAACTTTAAGTTGGCCGGCTTCGGTAGCGAAGGGGCTAGAGTACTGGCCTAGCCCCGCGTGCCGAAGGTCGCCGGTTCGAGCCCGGCCAAGGGCAAGGGTGTTTAAGCGCTGTGTTTGTCAATGTCGTGCCCCTCCTGTGGTTTCCATACTTAGAAGTTAAAATTCACTGGAGAAACAGATTCACATTGAGCTGGCTGTATAGTCTTAGTTGCCCAATGACAAAAAAAAAAAAAAAAAAAAAAAAAAAAAAAAAAAAAAAAAAAAACCTTTAACCTGGAGCTATTTTGGGAATTCATGAAGTACGTAATCTGAATGGATAGACTAATCGATATAATACTGCAAAAGGAAAATAGATACTGTAACTACAACATTATTGATTTATATTTTTGATTTAAATGTCTATTTCCTTGTTTCTGCTACGAATGAAAGTCTGTAATTACGTGTGTTCACAGAAAATAAATATACTGTTGCATTTTTCAGGAATCTGCGGTAGAATAGATTCTACTTGTTTCCCAGTTGTTGTATCTGAAACTATTTGTGCTCTAGTTTGTGAATTCCACGGACCTACGAGTTTCCACAACATGTGTTGCCGTAATGAATAAAGTTGGCGCCGCCCCAACTGGTAACCGCTGATGTTGGCCGCAGTATCAACAATGCCAGGTGATTCGGTCTGCATGCTGTTGCAGTCTCTTGTCGATGAAAGATGGAAGGGTGTTTTAGTCAACCGAATCAGTGCAATTATTAAGCTGTCTTAATCGTTCTGAAAGCACTCCAAATTGATGATTTTCTTCCGTACTTATGCTGTAGACTCCTCTGATTGATAATATACTATTAAGTTTTTAATCCCCATTTCATCTTTTGAGAAAATTTCGTCCATAGAATAAACGGCCTTTTTTAATAAAAATTTTCAATATTATTATGGATGTAAGTTTTTTATTATATTGTATTATTTTACTTTTTTACATTAATCTGTTGTTTACATCTTTAATACATTGATGATAGCTTCTTTTTTATTGCACTTAATATTATTGACTGATTTTTTGTTTGTTAAATATCAATTGTTTTAATACAAAAGAGAGACATTGTATCAATCGATTTAATTTTTTGGACTATATGACAATTGTAAAAATGAATAATTTAAAAATAAAAATTATGCAACCCAAATTTTTTTATTTAAGTTGGATCTAAAGCTACTGTATATCTAAGAAACTCAAAAAGATTATCTTATTAAATACTTAGAGTTTGGTAATTTTATTCAAGTTGTTTTACTTGATATTATTCGAGCTTATTGTATGTATTGATTCGTATGCTTACAATATGCTTTTCACGCAGTATCAGTGAAATAATTGATTTTACAAGTCATCGTAGGCGAATAAGTGACAACTACACGGGAAAACAGTTGAATCTCTCTCTATGAAGCGAGAATCTCAGTACTTGAACTCTGAAATTGTATTTTTTTTTATTTTTTATTTTTTTTATCACAGAAATCTCGATTAACAAGTTTTTCAAAACAGTCGTATAGTAAAACGCCTGCAACTTGTTACATAAATCATACAACAAATTTTCAACAAGAATAAACATTAAAAAAAAACATGATATTTGTATAAGACTTGGAATAGTTGAGCCAATACGAATTTCATAATTACGACGACAAAATCGGCTAACATTGAATGATGCATTGTTAAAAATGATCAATGTGTATCCCTTGAATGGAGCTTGAACCCTTTGGCAGCGTGAAATCATTTTGTGAAATAAAGTCATCACTCATATTTGATTGCATCATATATGGTTTATATTCTGTTCGGATGTTGCTACATCATTGTATAAAATGCCAATATTGTGTGTGGTGTCATAAAAGTAATAATTTTACCAAACTGCTAATAACAACATGCAAAAGTACACCCATTGTCGTGTCTTAAGTACTAAATTTGAATATACTTTCTCCAGGTTCCTGTTATTATTTGAACAGTTTCAGAAAAAAATAAAATACTTCAGTGACTGAAATTTGTCACTTTCCCTTCCTTTTTCCAAAGCACATATAATTCCATGAGTCTTCTACGGGTTTAAAATTCCAAGTAAATTGAACGCCTGAAAAAACAATTTCAGAATGAACTTGAACCAGTCTGTTTTTTGTAACATTTATTTCTTGTAACAATACATTCAACAAAAATGATGCATAGTCTTATACCTCGCAAATACGAATATCTATCTATTTTTAATCATCCAGACGTTAAATTTACTTCTGGTATTATAAGTACGTATGACACACACTGTTATGAAGTGTCTGGAATACCAAAAAGTAGTGAGCATTTTGAAGTGTGTTCACTTGTGGAAAGGTGGCAGCTTCTTGATCATACAGCGTTAGTCAGAAAAATGAAATCAAATTTAATGCTATATTATTAGAAATTATATATAATTATTGGAAAAGTGGTATATTTAGGAGTGAACTGACTGGGCAAACTGGAAAAAGAAGAATGGTTGAAATACAAAAGACACTAGAAAAACTTGCCTTCCACAAAGACCCAGACAGATGAGATCAATTGTTTTAAAGGTACTGATAGAGCGAGAAAACAAATTTAAATTCCTAGATTCAGTTTACCAAGACGCACTTATACTGATTTTCAATAAGTTTTTTTTTTTTTTTTTTTTATTCCGTGGTGGAAATTAAAAAACCTTCAACGACTGACCTAAAATTGAGGTATTACAATACTTCTGATAAAGTGCATTGCTTTAGTGGAAAACTAGTTTTTCTCTACCTCTGTCCACTCTTTCCCCGTGTCAGGGCCACATTTTCCTTATGGGCATTCAGCAGCTTTCATCTTCACCTGCATGATATATAATGTTCAACTTTACAGACGGATATACTGATTCCGTTTATTCCGGCCTGTAGCTATTAACGGCAGTTTTTTTTCGAATCGAATGCATGTCTCGTTGTTGTCAAACTCTATTTTTAATCGAAAATGTAAACAGCAGTGGGAAGTTGATGCCTTTTTATACTTGTTTATGGTTATTCTATCGCATACTTGTAACATATCATCAATTTCGTTCTCACCCTACACAATATTTATACCATATACTTAATTTAGAAAGGGCAGCAGCATAATACAAATTTATTTTGTTTGACTTTTTAGCCATTCAGGTTGTTTATGCCTTTCAAATTATTTCTGTTTATATTATATAATGTATTAATCTGCTTTGTAATTAATGGACTGTTAATAAGCAAATTAATAATATGTTATTGATTGGCTTGGCCTAGACCCATTGTGGAGTTTGGATAAAAAATTTCAGGAAATTCGCGTAAAGTTATATTTGCTCGAATGTAAAAATACACACAGCTAAGCATGACGAAGTTTTTGTCTGTAGGCAGGCCCTACTCAAGGATCATTTCCATATTAGTTTGTGGATTTCCTATGGCACTACCTGCGTAAAGTAATGGTATTAAATTGGTTCCTTTTTAAGTTGATAGATAATATATAAGGGAAGATACAACGAATTTACAATTTAGAATTTACACTTTTTTTTTTTTTTTTTTGTAACTGCTTTACGTCTCTTTTTAACATCGAGGTCTTTAGAGACGGGAAAGGATGGGGGGCAAGGATGGGGGGCAAGGATGGGAGCAAGGAATGGGAAGGAATTCGGCCATGGCCTTTTGAAGGAAGCATCCCGGCATTTGCCTGGAGTGATTTGGGGAAACCATGGAAAACCCAAATCTGGATGCCCGGACGGGGATTCGAACCGCCGTCCTCCCGAATGCGAGGCGAGAACGCTAACCGTTACACCGCCCCGCTCGGTTAGAATTTACTGATAGTAAAGTTGTATAGGTAGATATTTTCAATGATTAAAAATTCCATTTGAAATCAGCTAATCAGGCAGCTCGAGCAGTCACTTGTTTTAGGTGGACATTGTCCTGGCAATAAAATGGCCGAAAATTTCTCCCAGTTGTAGCAGCAGCAAATTTCACGCCACACTGTGCGGGAAAATGGGTTTTATCGACTTCGGTCACGTTGCAGGCTTCAACACCTTGTAATCCCCTGAAGTAAGAGGCAGTCGGTAAATGCCAATCAGGTGCCGGGCCGGCTTAGCAGTGTGTCACATTTTACCGCCACGTCACGTCTCTTCGGCGTGGACGTGGGGGACTCCGTCCTACGCACCTGTTCGCCTGCCCGTAATCCGCGCAATGTATGCGAGACACGCCGGAGGCGGGCGGGCAGCCTATTTGCGTGGAATTAGGCGCAATCAGGGCCGCGCGCACCTGCCTGGTAATCGATAGCCGCCTCGCTGGCTGGTACAGGATTTAGTGCACTCGCGTGGAAAGGACGCACAGGTACCAGCGACGTGGCCTCCACTGCAGCTGATCCCCCTGTGTGCGCGGAATGGAACAGATCCGTCGCGTTATACCGGCAGCCCGCAGATAAGGCTCTGTTGCTGCCACTAACGAGATGCCCGCTTTTGGACCGTCGCTCGCTGTTCGTCGTTGTGTTACACAAGCAGCCCGCATTGTCGAGGGAAGCAGAGATGAAAGCTAGCACTTGTAACAAACAGATAATGCCTTCCCCAAAAGGACGACGAGCGTCCCTTGACGTATGAGAGGAAGTTCGCGGAACTGTATCACTCAGCTTGTGATGATCATATGGATATACAGGGCGTTCGCCAGGAAACGCTACCCACTGTTAGCGCTACAAGGAAGAAACTGCTCCCGGTGAGCGATCGGTCAGCTTCCGGCATTGTTCGACCGTCGGCCGCGGACTATTTCATAATAATTACACTTCATAAACTTGTATGTGCTAAGCATTCTGTAATTTTATGCACCACAATTGTTTTAAGTGAACTAGCTTTGTTACTTTCCAAGCTGACGTCTTAGATACGCCTGCCTGCTGCCCTAACTGACTTAATGATTTTTTGGGTGACTGTTCTAGTCGAAAAGCGATATCGTCAATTTTCTCCTCTGTGAGAATACGATTGAACGACAGTCTCTTTTTGTTAAAAAATGAACCCGTTTCTCTTACTTTTTTAACCAGACGCAGAATTGTTGATTTAGCTGGCAGTAAAGCGCAAGGATATTCGCGACGAAATTTACTGCGACACTTTTTAAAAGACTTCTTCTTTGAATATGTATCGTAGAGAAATATTCTTTGTTGCAAACTGTAACGTACCATAATTTTACTCACACTCAAACACGGTACACATTACTAAGAGTATGAAGCCCCAAACCAGCCAAACCGCAAAGAAACGTTTATTCACAATACTGTTGGGGCAGCGGAGGTGTTAAACAGTGCGGTGATTCACGGGGCCGTGTGGCGGGAGTTGCTGGCTTGACTGTCCGAGCAAGTTGCCGACGGCAACAGACTGGGAGGGTAGCGTTTCCCGGCGAACGCCCTGTATTATAAACTATTATGTGGTATGCAAGTATATTAATATGCATACTCCTTGAGATTGGGTTACATTAGTGTTCCTTTTGTTTTGAGATGTTGGTTGCCAGGAGCGACATGTTGAAAGCCTAGATGGTAGGGGCGTTATATTAAGTTCGCAAGTTGGATATGTTAGTTGAGAAATATTAATATGAGAAGTCCGATTTAAAGATTAACAGTCGTATTATCAACTGGTGTTGGTGGAAGTTGTTAAACCATTAACAGAAGAAATAAAAGTTTTACCAAAACAATAAATGATTTACGCATCGGTTCATATCTAGATGCTAGCTATATAAAAAATATAAGATAAAGGTGAAAAGTGGTAACTACAGACATGAGTAACCAAGAATATATCACCACAAGCTACTGTGTCACCAAATATGCCAACATATATTTTAATCAGTAATAGAATGTTCAAAATATCAAAAACAACAAATCAATGACCGTTTAAGCATTTACAAGTGGATCAATCAAATTAATAATTTTAGTAGTAATCATTATAATTATCTGATAAAATATCCAGCTTCTCATTCAGTATGCTTGGAACATGATTGCCCAATGTTGCCTGTCTTTCACTATTTTCATTTTTTTCTTTGACGCTCTTTCTAATTCCTCTCAGTTCTCAGTCCCTCTTTTTGTATCTGAACCTCTTTTGTTTCAGTTACTTTTTTTTTTTTTTTTTTTTTTTTTAACTGCTTAACGTCTCTTAACAGAGAGGTCTATAGAGACGGGAAAGGATGGGGGCAAGGAATGGGAAGGAATTCGGCCATCGCCTTTTTAAGGAAGCATCCCGGCATTTGCCTGGAGTGATTTGGGAAACCATGGAAAACCCAAATCTGGAGGCCCGGACGGGGATTCGAACCGCCGTCCTCCCGAATGCGAGGTGAGAACGCTAACCGTTACACCACCACGCTTGGTTTCAGTTTCGTGTCTAACACCTTCCTCCGCATCTTCTCATTTCACGTTTTAAATAAAATTATTTGCAAATAAACATTCGTTGAAAGGACGTGAGTACAAATACAAAGTTTAATCATACTGCAAGTAATCAACCGTGCTTGTAAAGAGAAACTGTTTTATCAAAGTAATCACTAAACCGTTGGTTCTGCTCTTCACAGACACAAACACGCAGTACAGTTACTCAATGATCAGGAACTGTAAATTCGAATAATAAGATAGGATGGGCGATATTTTTAAATTGCACTCGTTCTTACGTCTCTTTATCTCTTACTGTTTATCTCGACCTTTTCAAACATTTCCGATTTAATTTACAAGCAAAGCTAAAAGACGAAACAAGACGAACACCGCATTTGACTTCAACAACCAAATCCTGCAACACTAAACCACTTGTACTATACCGATTATCGTAAAATTTGTAGACGTATTTTGCAAAATTTTTGGCTGGAATCTTTGTTATAATAATCTAAATGTCTCAGTAGTCACATCTCAGAAATTAATGTTAGTACAACCTTGCACGAGTCACAGACCCTTTCTCCGAACGTAACCACGTTTAATGAAATTGGTGTTGTGAACACCTAAGGGAATAGGTGTTAACAGAAGCAAGAAAAATCGCGAAATCCAGCAGTCATCATACCAATAATAGAAGAAATATAGAAATAGGATTAAACGTAATACAATAGTTACAGAATTCTCATATTTATGGACTAAAACTATGTTTGATGGTCTTGTCAAAAACAATAAACAGCAGAATAGTACTAGCAAATAAACCTCCTAGAAAAAGACAATTTTTTTTAGTACATTTGTTGGTGGTTGTATGATGGACAACTCTTTACGGAGGACAAACTGGGGATTTAGGAATACCATAAAGAAGCAAAACTGAAGCGTTTGAAATGTGGTACTACAAAAAGTTGCTGAAAATTAAGTTGACAGGTAAAGCAGGAAATTAAGGTGTTTTTGAAACTATGCAGGAAGTTAAGAATTATAATATGGGAACCAAATGATTTAAAATGCAGCTTATAGTGAGGATGTTGAAGTTAAGGTATTGGACGAATGATTGCATAAAATAGTCAAGTAAGTGATGACAGATAGAAACACAAAGGATCTATATAAATAGAAGTTTCTGCGCAATGTAGCAGATATATTATAACAGGAGACCTAGACTAGCTGAACCTTCTAAGAAAGTTAACTATTAAGTGATTGCATATTCATTTTACGTCATTGCCTATTGTAAAACTAACCCAGTAAACCTACCGTGAAGTAGAAACTTTTACATTAACATGTGATCTGTACCACGGATAGTTTGCTAGCGTACTTCACAAACCAGGTTTTGTTAGAGGTGATGACGAAAGGATTAAGAGGCTTCATAATTCCCATTGATAGTGCGAATCGAACCACGGATCCTGTGGCATTAGCGTTACTGTGAACTTGCTAATAACGAATGAAGCGGACAAAATATCAGCTCGATGTCATCATTTCAACGAAACCCGCAACCACAAGAATTATGTGGAAAAGACCACTGATGAACATGAGAATTCTCCTGGTTTCTTTCCACTGCTTCTTTTCTGCGAAACATGGAGAGAAAAAAAAGAAATGGTGACGCTGTCCTTGCGAACTGCTGTCTGCAGCAGTTCTTTTGACGTTGCTCTGCGGAGCGGAAGTTTTAGTCCGCACTCGGAAAGTCTGACAGAGTGCAGCGGGTGAAATAATGGAGATGTCCTACCGAAGGATTGCCCTTCAAAGTTACCAACTCTAACAGATTAAAGAAACCACTTACATACCTACAAATTGGAAGTAAATCCCATGTCACGTAGTGATTATAACCACGGAACGTAGTAGTGTAAGGTTGAGTGGTAGACTGTCGAAGCTAAACAACTTTCGAACAGACTGTATCAATTGTTGATACACGAATAAAAAACTTAAACAATAGGACAAAGTTTCGCGTTTCTTTTAAAGCAACCTTAGCAGCATTTGAATATAGTAATTTTAGAAAACAGTGAAAAGCAGAAATTTGGATGACCATGACGGAAATTAAATCCGCACCCTACCGAACTTCATGGGCATGAAAACGAATTGGCGGTTTTCCAGTTATAAGTTTACCGATGCACGGATAGAAAGACGTTTCTTTGTAAAGGACCAGCCTCAACGTCCGCTCAAAATGTTGTGGTGAGTTATTTTTTTGCCGATACTTAACTAAATAAACATGTTATAAAATAACGATCAATACAGTTCCTCGTGGCTTACGCTGTAGCAAAACATTTCATTTGTCATTCTGGTCCAGGTTGCATTTCAGCCTAGCCACAAACTGAAATAATTAATGGCGTCCTTCTTCTCTACATACCCCTTACAACCCACGTCCTCCATTATCTGCATCATATATTCTAATCTCTGTCTTCCTCTACAGTTCTTACCATCGACTGTTCCCTCCACTAACAAATTAACAAATCCAGCATGTCTCAAAATATGACCTACCAGCCTGTCTCTTCTTTCCGTAAGCTACTTCCACAAACTTCTTTTCTTACCCATTAATTCCGAAAATCGTTCATTTCGTACTTTGTCTGTTCGCTTAATTTTCAGCATTCTTCTGTAGCACCACATTTCTAATGCTTCAATTTTCTTTCTTTCAAGTATTCCTAAAGTCAAAGTTTCGCTACCATAAAGTGCTGTGTTCCACACATAGAATTTTAAAAAGTTAATTTTAAACTTTTTTCAATTAAAATGGAGTAATTATTTCAATAACATGGCGCTAATGAAAGTAAATTAATTTATTTATTTTAAAAAAAAATCACCTTCATTTATCTGTAAAAACGAATGTTAATATTTCTTTTCTAAAATGTAAGCTTCTATCGCATGTGCATTAATACGTAGCGATATAAACGTGATCCCATATATTTTAGCTTCGTACAAAAGCGAGAACGTCTACATAGAACGAATTTAAATATACAAAAAACTAATAAGGGCAGTTCTATCATTACCATGGCGACACAATCTGATGATGAATTCTTGTAGAACTCGACAAACAAATAGAAAATAAAGATTTGTTTATATATATTTCGCTTGGATTTCGAGAAATATCATGTTAAATAACAGTTATACGTCTATAATTTTGGTGACGTTTCTTCCGGTCCATGCCGTATTTCAACCTAACAACAACCACTAGGAAGAAAATAATGTATTTCCACCGTGTAGACATAATGGTTTAGGTGATTTCTTTTTTTATGGTCAAGGTCGGATCTCACCCTAATCTCCTCACTTATGAGATACCATATCTCTATAACTAAGCGATATATCAATATAAAATCTTTATTTTCGATTTGTCTCGTTGAGTTACATAAGAATTTATCATCAAATTTGGCTATGGTGGATTTTTTTTTCTGATCCAGTCCGCATTTCAACCTAACCACGTCAATTTTGAGACACAATATCTTGATAACTAAGCGATATGTCAAAACATTTTATTCTTTACTTTCAATTTGTCTTATCGAGTTACATAAGAATCCATCATAAAATTGCGGCGCCATGGTTATCGTAGAATACCCCTAATAAGTATTATACTGATTTAAAAGTAATACCTTATTTTCTTTCAGTATTCTGGTAAATAATATCTTTGAAGTTGCTTAATTAAATAAAATTATTATCAAATAACACTCATAATTTTTATTTTTAACATATTATACGTATTTCTATTGTATTTAGAACTACTTACATGCTCTGAAGTAAAAACGTCAGTGAAAGCAAAGCAAAATAAACCTTAAAAACTTACATTATGCTACGTAATATTAGTTTTAATCCTGGTCCAGGCTACATCGATCGCGGCAGATGTGGAAGTAATGTTTTCACTAATATTGCGCTCATTAAAAAAAATTATTTTTAAAAGATTTAAATTACTCATGTCCTCTGCTGTAGCTTCAAATGCCAGCTGTTATTCTGAGTCAGGCTGTTTCAGTCTAATCAAAATTTCCGCCAACAATGCTGCTAGAAAACTAAAGCCTGTATATTACATATCCTGGAGCAAAGAATTTAACGAAAACTTCTACAATCTAACGAATATAAATAAATAAAAAACAACTAATAATTAATATCAATATTTTGTCCATGGTGGACTTGTGGAATCAGCGACTGTGATATCAAATTTGGTTGATAATTAATATGTTAAAATAAATGCAATACATACATTTAGTTTAGTGTTGTGGTAACTGATTTTGTAAGAGTTCGTCTTTACATACGTACGTCGTTTAACACCACCAGTGAAAATATTCCAACGACAAATTTTGTCCATGTGACTGAGGTCCATGAACATGCTTACGTAACCTTCTTTGATTTTATCTTTGCCTGTTCTTCCACTTACCACATGTTAACCAGTTAATATAATTTTTTCAATATGGCTTCCAATATCTGGTATTTGATCAACGTTTTAACATCTGTAATCTCGATCACAATACCGTTAATTAACTACCAGGTACACTTTTCTTAATTAGTTCATCAAGCCTTTCTTTGACAAATTAATATTACAACTTATTTACAGTCTTGCAAATATTATCTTCATTTCGTTTCACAATGCATGATAGTCTATTGACATCCTAGATTCACATATAAACTTTCTTCTTTTCCCTGAAGATATTTTCATCTCATATATAAACCAATACCGGATTAGTCACGTATCAAGTAGCAATTGATACTGGCCCCACGCCTTTTGGGATTCTCGGATTCCCCAATTAGGCGACCTTTGTTTTTTTTTTTTTTTCTAGCTCTTACACAGCGACAATAAGCAAACCAAGGCAGGGCCTCTTCTTCACATTTGCTACAGACCCCACGCTGTTTTAATCTGGTACGGATATAAACATTAGGAACTCTACTACCCTATGAGGATAGATTCAGTTTTCTTCTAGGCTTCCCTTTCTTGAAGCTTCTTCTTTTTAACATTTCAGTTCATATTAATAGCTTCCATCAATATCAATTTCTTTCATTCTATTTCTGTTCAACAAAGATACTGCTTCATGTCTCTGGCAACATCTTTTACCATAATAACTATTCTTTTCCAGAGTTACTATAATACTTTATTTTTCTATATTTACGCAGATATGGTCGCAATAATGATCTTAAATCTAATTAAGGACTACATAACTTAAAATTTCTTCTCGGATGCTTGAGTAAATGGAACTGTCATTAAATATCACGTAGTAACATATCTGGTAGTAGCAGTCAGCCACCAAAGCTAAAAGCGTGACGTAAACATTACGATCGCTATTAATATAGCCTTCTCGGGTGACTAGCCGAGGTAGCACGGTATTTTCACACGATATTTCGGCGATCGGAGCTCTGTCGCCATCTTCTGAAGATGGCGACAGAGCTCCGATCGCCGAAATATCGTTGAAAATACCGTGCTCAATCGGTTAATCACCCAAAAGACTATATTAGTTTTCAACACCGAGAGAAACTTCGTCCTTATGTATTACGGTTACACTGACACAATGACCAAGCTTAGCCATTTATGAGTAATGCTGATTGTATTTCTACTGAATTCTCGTACCGTAATTTCGACTGTTTACGTGAACAAATATTTTCTGTTGCGAACTTTGTCCATAAGTCTGCCATCGGCTAGCGAGGAAAGGCACCCCCAGCCGGGGGTGGCAAGTGATCTCCGCCATAATCCCGCTCCGGCAGCTCGACAGATGTGAGTCAGCCGGCTCAGTGGACTGTAGTGCGGGCACTCGAGGGGATTGTCGTGGCACTGTGAGTCCTCGGCAGGATTACACAGCACGACACAACTGGCGCGCGAGCCTGCACCTGGATTTGAGAGTGACACACCCAGGCTAGCGCGGCGCCGGCTCTAAGCCGATTACGCAGCCGCAGAAACTGGTCGCCATGTGTCGAGCCTCAAGAACTCTCTCACTGTTCCTGCCGTAGCACTACGCACATCAGAGTGCGAAAAGTAATTCTC
>JARYHS010013631.1:152114085-152139794 GCA_031002005.1 Vandiemenella viatica | reverse complement strand
ATCGTCTTGTTTCTGTCAGAGAAGGACACTGCGTGCATTTATAATGCTGTTTTCAACCTCTCTGTCTTATGGCGGGGTATACATGATTCCGCAGATAATACGCCTTTAACCAGTTGACTTTTGCGTCCGTGGGATTGGTGTAGTGTTCTGCTCTTCCCACCAGCAAGTTGATGGAACCAGGGTGACTGCTACTTCAGCGTCGTTTACTGGAGCACAATTGCCGACATTAGAAGCGTTCTTAAATTCATAATAAATAGTCATAATGCATCACTTCACTTCTGCAAAACTTAGATTTTTAACTAATTACTTATTATCTATTTAATTCTACATTTCACAGTTTCTAATTACAATTATTCGCATTTTTATTACATCTATTTGTCTGGTTGCACCGCAAATACCTCTATTTATCTCGTTGCGCCACAAGCCCTAAAATTGTGAGGCAATTATACGTTTAGAAGGCTTCGAAGCATCAACAGTAACCTCGGTAGGATGAATTCAAAGGAAATTAACGTGGATATAGAAATTAACTACGAATTAGAACTGTGACTATGCGAACACTGAGTGGGATTTTATGGAAAGAAGAAAGCTGAACATTTAGACATTGGGAGAGACAGAATGGAAAGGATTAGGAAGAAGACAACTGTAGAGAGGTTTTCCGGTATACTGGAATGGGAATAGGAAGGAAATCTAAATAACAATGGAAGTGCTACTTAAATCAAACTGAGAAAATGAATTGCGACTAAATGTGAAAATTGTGTCTGTAATTTTGTGCTTCTCCATATTATCACTACTAGGCCTACTACAACTACTACTATTTCATCGTTATTCAAAATACTCCACCTAATTAGAATTTTTGTTTCCACAACTAAAAAACATTATGGATACAGCACTAAGTTATACCGCTACACATCAGAGCGATAATATATATTCACTTTGTTCGTTGCCATGATGGTTTTAATTGACGAATAACTACATTTGTTGCAGCATTACTTCAGTTGTAATGCTATATGGTTCAGTGCTCCCCATTTATTATTTGTTAAGTATGGTAAGCGGACTATGCATGGTTTCCCCAAATCACTCCAGGTGAATGCCGGGATGCTTCCTTCAAAACGGCCATGGCCGAATTCCTTCCCGTTCCTTGTCCCCCCGTCCCATCCCGCCTCTAATGATCTTACCTGTCGACGAGGCATGACCCTAAGTAGAAAAAAAAAACACAGACTATGATCTTCTTTAAGTAACTTTTTTTTATTAATTTTTATTTGGCTTTAAGCACCTAGGCACTATACAACCATCATCCATTTGTACATACATATATAAACATTTTACATATAGGTAAGAGAGCAAGACTTGACATGATTTAAGTAACTTAAATGTTACTGCTTTTGGGTTTATATGGCACTCTAATCAGTGCAACACATCCATTGTTAGATTGGATGGTAACGGAATAGCAATTAAATATATCATTTGGAAGAGAATCCATACTGCAACCGGCACCCTCTATTGACTTCCTATAAGGATAATTGGCGGCATATCACGTTGGCTCTTCTGGACTGAGATTACTCCATTTGTTCGATTCTCTTCCATCTCCGGCAATAATCTCGACACGCGTGGTTTATACAGGTATATATAGTTGGAGGGAAAGCGTAAGTGCGATGTTGAAGGATTTAGGTTGGGAAGACCTGGAACACCGAAGGCGTTACTCTCGACGAAAGCTAATTGAAAAATTCACGACAGATATATTTCGGAATGACAGTCAGCAAATATTGCTACCAGCAACATTCATATCTCGAAATGACCGTGAAAATAAGATAAGAGAATTCAGGGCCAGAACCGATTCATTTCTGTACTCATTTTTCCCACGAGCGATTAGGGAATGGAATAAAAAAGATTTACCGGGCGAGTAAACTTAAAATCCGACAGGAGTAGCTTTCGATAAAGCTCTCCAGCCATCCTGATCTGGGTTTTCCATGGTTTTCCCGGGTCACTCCACGCGAATGCGGGGATGGTTCCTCACAATAGCCCATGGGCGCCTCCTGCCATATCCCTTATAACCCTTCCAAACCATAACCCCTTTCGATAGGTGCATTGCACCCTCCGCCACACACTTTTAGTGAATCGCGAAGTAATAATAATAATAATAATAATACAGCATGTGGACCACTTTTGCAGCTTGAAGGGAAATGATTGCATATTGGTGGTCATTGCTGTCAGTTCGTGCTAGCAGATTGGACGGTAGGTATTGGTATGGTAGGTTAGTTATCCTGCACTAACAGGCTGCTCTGGTGTGTACCCCGCGATAAGAGAGCGGCTAGGCTACAAGCTGTTTCCTCTCCCCGGCACGTTCCGCTGTTATTGCTGCTATCGATGTTTGTTTATGTAGCCTCGTAACCCTGGATACTGCACGGAGCTCGCAACAACAAAACTTCATACAAGATCGCAGTTCGCTCTATAGCTTCTCTCGCTGGCCAGTGCAGAAAATTGAATTTAAAAAGACCACCCCAATAGCGAAAAAATTACTGCGTAGTACATTGGAAACACCTGTTCCTGGAAAAACTGCTATTTCCCCTCATATTAGTTTCTAGCAAGTTTTAATACTTGTTGAGGAAAGTGGTTCGGAATTTTACTGCTGATAGAAACCTAATAAAGGTCACACAAAATATGTGTAACATAGATAAGATTGGAACGATTGATTGGTGGCCATATTAGCCTGGCTGTAAATGGAGGAACCATCACGGAAATAGGTGCGACGGTTTTGTAAAAATGGGGGGTACGGTACCATTAGAACTATCCTCTTTCGCGAAATGTACTAAGAGAAAAGTGAGTTTCTTAATGGTATCCGACAGGCGTCTTGGTAAGCGTGTTATAGCCTCGTTGAGGAAGTCACTATTTGTTTTTTTATTGATTTTTTGTTATTTTAACCAATATTTGTTTTAGTTCTGTATTCTACTTAAATAATATACAATGGCCATTTGAGAAAAATAATGAGCATAGATAAAGAAAAATTAACAATACATTGAGTCACGATGAGTAATTATCTATGCCACATACCATAAAAAATATAGAGAGATATAATATTATAATTTCGCATCATGACCACTCTCGTAGATGAGAAGGTATTGAAGACATAGTAATATTTCTTTCTCTAAACAATTAACTATCTGTGATGTTTTCCATCTCAAACTACGTTGGTGGAGACTCTAAAATGGTGTCTACTGAGGATTTATGGCCAATACTGCAGTTATCTATATTTATATGTTTCTAACAAACGGAATGGTACGTTATTTCAGTTCCTTCTGCAAGTTATACACAGCTACGAAGACAATACTTTACTATCCACAATTGTCACTTCTCCAGTTCACAATAAACATATATTACTTATATACGTACACACTTTGACAAGAAACAGTAACGCAATACTGGCATGCCAGTATTGCGTTACTGTTTCCTGGGATGACATTGATGTTAGATTGTTGAAAATAAGAGTGATAGATTTTTCAGCGGCGCACAGTGGGCCAGAATCCCAAAAAGCTGGCCAAAATATAAAAAGTTGTTCAATTTGTACCAAAGTTAGTATGTAAAGGTTATCGAAGTTGCTGATTAAGAATATAATATTAAAAAGTGAAAAAAGAAAATGGCGGATCCAAGATGGCGGACAAATATTGCTAAAAGTCGTTTTATTCATATAAAAGTAATTTTTGTGGAATTATCGAAGTTGCTAGAGTTGTTCAATTTGTGCCAAAGTTAGTACGTAAAGGTTATCGAAGTTGGTGATTAAGAATATGGTAACAAAAAGTGAAAAAATAAAATGGCGGATCCAATATGGCGGACAAATATTGATAAAAGTCTTTTGATTCATATAAAAAGTATTTTTTGGGATTTATCGAGATTGATGATGAAGATTATTACTTCAAATATTAAAAAAAACAAAATGGTGGATCCAAGATGGCGGACAAAAATTGGTAAAATTCTTTTTATTTATATAAAGTCAATATTTAGAGGTTGTTGTAGTTAATGGTTAAAAATATAAGCTCAAAAAATGGAAAGCTCGAAAAAAGTACCAAATAGAGGATAGAAGATAGTATAAAATATTACAAAAAAGAATTTTATTTCAATTACAGTTATTCAGTTAGTAAATTGTTTGTGACTATAGTTAAAAGTTGTCGTTTTCTTCTTGTTTTTTATCTTCATATCTTCTTCTTCTGCATCTTCAGCTGAATCGTTATCATCTTCAAAGACTGTTTCCTCATCATCTACATCGGAATTTTCATAATCTTCCGGCACAGGAACTAAGAGGGCAATGGCTTCTGCCGACAAACTCTTCTGTTTGTTTGATGATTTGCGCAGATAAGAAATGTTGAAGTCTGTGGTTGCCAACAATCTCCTGAACACGTCTTACATACTCTTAAGTGCGGAAAACTTTCGTGAAAAGCCTATGCGAAAATGCTTTATCAACTTATTAGTTGAATCTTGAGCATCCTCCCACAATTCATATTATTATTAATTTATTTAATACTTATTTCTTAACACGTGTTTGAAAGCGTTAAAAAGTAACTGCACAAAGTATATAGAATATTTGTGTTTCAAAAAAATATACTTTTTCATGATTATTAATAAATTAACTTAATATTAATAATTTCATTTTAAAAAATTAACCAAACATTTTGCAAGCGTTGCTTAAAACGTGGTTCAAAACCGGAGTTGGTACTAGTAGCTGGATTTGAAGGTTAATTTACTAAGGTAATAATATATACTTGCGGACACAGTGCAAAAGAAAGCGGAATATCGTGGAATTCGTAACTTATCTCTATTTCTTTAAGCACATTTTAAAATTTTCTCGCGTATTTTCTGGTATTAAGTTAAATAAAAAAAACTATGTGTAATTAATGATTTAATAATGACATAAATGTATTTTAATTAGTAGATACTGTCTGTAACACCGTCCATATTTAAAATATTCGTTTTACTTACACAGAACACAAATATTTATCTTTAACCACAAGGCTATTTTGTAATCTGGTCGGCTGCATGCACCGCTAGCATTGAAGTGCCGACTTTGAAATGAAATATAAAGGAGGAAATTAACAATTGATCGTCCAAACAATCGGTATTCAGTAGTTCCAACATTACTGTAGCCAACCTGATAGTTGAAAATTCCCATCCAGAAACTTTTTTTTTTTCCTTTTTGGCCAGGTTTTCAAGATTCTGGCCCACTGTGCGGCGGTTAAATTTATTGGCAGTGTGTACATACGAGTACTTAAATCAACAAGTATCGCAAAGTAAAATAATATCTATAGTTCGTCAGCAACAGTACTGAAAACAAAACGAATCCACTCATCATTTTAAACACCTAATATAGTCTGTATTTTGCCAGATCAAAGCAGTTACAGACGGTGAAACCAAAGTAAAAGCGTGAACAGAATAGTATGTCAGTTATCGACTATTCTGAATATTACTTCATCAAAATTACAACTAAAGCAAGTTTCACTTAAATCGAAGTAAACGAAAAGACATATAAACCGTTAAAGAAAATTCAGGAAACGTAGTTCAGTGTTTGCTAAGAAAGTAAACTGCATTAGTTTATACAAATCTTGTAAATAAGCGGTTAATTGAGACAAAGGAAATGGATCATTAATTTTACCTGTTCAAGTATAATTTTAAGTTTTTTGGTTCCATTCAACTAATGATATGACTTTACTTTTATCTCCTGCCTTATATATCGTAATATAGTGATTCTCTGCAACAGATGAAAGGTGTACGCTTATTTTTCTTTGATGACACACCGTAATTAAAGATGGATGATTATGTCCGAAAACAAATCTAATCTTGTAAGATCGTAATCTTTCACGACGTTGTATATTAATAAATTTCTCTCGTGCTTCCAGTCGTGTTAAGATGTTACATTTGTGGGACGTTTCGAAGGCGTACTTCTCTGCCTTCATTCTCAACCAAAAGTCAATGATTAACTGTTTGTTTATTCAGCCGCTGCCACGGAAACTGTGGAAGACAAAAGCCAACACAACTCGATTACGTCATCCACTCTTCTGCTCGTTGCCGACGCGAAACTGTTTTAGAATTTTAATAGCCGGGTTCCAGGCCGCACTGAGTTGATAACCAGTGTCCCTGTTGACTAATAAATCAGTTGATCTCATTTTTACAGCTTCTGTAATAACGCTGGCCTAAAAATCTTTGACCCGGGCTAAAATTTTTTTTTTTTTTTTTTAATCCAAATGTGTGACCTTCTTGCACACTATGTTCGGCCACCGTAGATTTCTCTTCTTCCCAAAGACGAACATTTCTGGCGTGCTCAACACATCGCTGCACAATGCATCGCTGCGTCTGTCCGATGTAGCCGCGGCCACATTCACATGGTATATAATATACACCGGAGGTTCGTAAACCTAGGTCATCTTTAACACTACCGACCAAGTTTCTAATTTCAGTTGGTGGTCTATAAATTGTCTTCACTCCGTGTTGTGATAACAGTCTACCTATTTTGAAACTTAGGGCACCCAGAAACGGCAGAAACGCAAGGCCCTTGGTATCACTCTGATCTCTAGTGAATTGGACTATCTCCAGAAAACGTTTTTAAATAATGGTTATAATCAGGGGCAGATGACTCGCGCATTTAAACAGAAGGAAAATCGACGGAGAGATCAGATTGATACCAAGGGCCTTGCGTTTCTGCCGTTTCTGGGTGCCCTAAGTTTAATAGGTAGACTGTTATCACAACACGGAGTCAAGACAATTTATAGACCACCCACTAAAATTAGTAACTTGGTCGGCAGTGTTAAAGATGACCTTGGTTTACGAACCCCTGGTGTATATTATATACCATGTGAATGTGGCCACGGCTACATCGGACAGACGCAGCGATGCATTGTGCAGCGATGTGTTGAGCACGCCAGAAATGTTCGTCTTGGGCAAGAAGAGAAATCTGCGGTGGCCGAACATAGTGTGCAAGAGGGTCACACATTTGAATTTTAAAAAACAACAATTTTAGCCCGGGTCAAAGATTTTTAGGCCAGCGTTATTACAGAAGCTGTAGAAATGAGATCAACTGATTTATTAGTCAACAGGGACACTGGTTATCAATTCAGTGCGGCCTGGAACCCGGCTATTAAAATTCTGAAACAGTTTAGCGTCGGCAACGAGCAGAAGAATTGATGAAATAATCGAGTTGTGTTGACTTTTGTCTTCCACAGTTTCCGTGGCAGCGGCTGAATAAACAAACAGTTAATCATTGACTTTTGGTTGAGAATGAAGGCAGAGAAGTATGCCTTCGAAACGTCCCATAAACGTAACATCTTAACATGGCTGGAAGCCCTAAAGAAATTTATTAAAATCTAATCTTGTTTGAACTAACCTAATCAAGCCGTGCACCTAAGAAAGGCTCTAAAACTATTCGAAGTTGAACCCTAGTTTGTAGTAGTATATCAGATAAGCGAACAGAAAGGTACGGATATCTATATTTGATTTTTATAATTTAAAAAAAAAAAAAACAGATGCAACCATTTATCCCAATAGCTATAATCTCTAAGAGGCCTCCAACCATTTCGTGAGAGAAATGAACTAGTCGTATTGCTGCCAAGAGCGTAAAACATTTATTTTTTTTCTGTCCAGTAATGATCTACAGCATCCTTGCATAATCTGCTCTGTTTCATCTCCGACTGTATATTCTGTATCGGCGCTCGGAGTGAGTCAATTTGTTTGATAAACTGGACTGTTGTCAATGAACGAATGCCTGTTGGTTGTAACATGTAATACATTTTATCCTGATTATATTTAGTCACCTTGCACAAAAAGGGACATGTTAGCTTCCAGCCACACGTCCATTTTCTTGACCGAGACGCCGGTCATCGTTATCACTGCTTTACCATATTGCAATATCAATTTGAAGTCTATTTATATAAATAAAAATGTAGTAAACAACCACATATAGTGTAAGCCTCCCCATTCATTATATTTTTTCTGCCACAGCCTTTCATAGTCATTCTGTATTGGATCACTTTATGTAGTTGTATTTTATAATGACGAGAAATATTTCCAATTATTCTTTTCTTCTAGAGCATTAGATTACACTCCTGTGTCCACTATTCGGTCATGACCTCTGTTTCTGCAGCTTCCAAGCTTTCTTCTGGTCACAACTCAAGACATGACCAAGACAACTGTAATTTTTGACGTCCGATAACATAACATATAGATGGGTCTCTCACATTCAAATATGTATACTTTAGGTTGTGTAAACCATAAATAACTCCACCCTAACAGTAATACGTATGATTTTACGTTATTTGATATCTTTTCTTATTTTGTTTGGTTCTTAAGCCTAAAGACCCCGAAATCACGACTTTTCTCAACTCAATTTTTATTAACTGACGTAAATTTCTTGAATTCCCTTATATTTCGGTACAGTATCCTTCAAGATGTTCTCTTGGCAATCCATCTTGGTCATTGTCATACACATCTTGCGGTGGCGAACTACTAGTGCTTTTAGCTTGTTAATTGACAAGTCCTCACTCCACTTCTTTCTTTCTGCCGATAAATTGGACCTCCATCAGCTTCTCCAGTCAGCTGATTATCTTCACGGTGATATCCTCGCTCTGGCCGTCTCTAAAAACGTCTGTCTCTCACTGTCAAAAATTACTGCTGTTTCTTTTGGTAAGCAACTCCCGAATATTTTTGCGCATTTAACATACTTCTAGTCAACGAGCGGCTATTCATAATAGATAAGGTTGAGTTCGTCTCCGATCAATCACACCTCGGTTTGTTTTACCTAAGTTATGTGATCGTGTGATCAGAGTTATTACGTTCCAACTATTACTTATTGCTAGTAATGAGCGGGTAATCAGTGATACAAGTGAAAAATGTAGTTGAAAGAATAGAGTGATTTAATAAATTCACTGAAAATTAGTACAGGAATATAAACGTGAAATAACTGAAGTTACAGCATAATAATAGCTCTCATAAAATTTAAATCCTTACTAATAAAATCTTGTCAGTTGGAATTTCCTTTATAAACCAGCAGACGCATTAGCCTTTACCTAAAAAATTCTGCATGTCGACTGGCGATGTGGTCAGTCATGAGGTTGGATGAAAGACTACCTCGAGCGCCCATTACCGACTGCACCACCGGGCGGAGAAAAGTCTTGGGGAAGTCACGTGAAGTTAGTACCATTGACTTAGGAGCCCTTACGAAGTGTTTTCGAGTTACCGTAGTGGGGAGCTCACTTCCCACGGGAAGAGCGTCTGTTAACCTTGAACTCTGCTGCGTTGAGTGGAATTAAGTTACATGGCTGTAGCTTGCGAAAAATTATTCCGAGTGAAAATTACTATATTCTTTAGCTGAAATCCCTCAATCTACTACGTACTAAAATCTTGTAATAATTGCAGGCATTACATCCTATTGTCATTAATGTTCACACGTGTAGCAGTACTATGTCCATATATTCATACTTGATGACAAGATAAAATTTAAAAATATCATTAACGGTGGTTTATTGGTCATTGGTGTACAGACATTAGGAGACGCCAAAAAACAAGTTATAGCTAGGATTAAGATCACTGGTCCAAAGTAAAACCTTTCACTATTAGATGTTTGATTGACAAAGGGACTAACAATTTGTACATAATAGAAATGGTCATGTGGCAACGACAACTCATTTCTCGTGCTATCTAGATAATTTTAAAAGATGTTGTGTTGCTACGGTTGGTGAAGATAATCCCAAAACACCAGTATTAAGGTGCAACTGTCAGTTACTGATTCTCTGTAATTTAGCGGTCTCACTACGGGATTAGGGGAACATCTTATAATTTGCATCGGTTTCGATAGAATGCTTGTGAAACTTGCAGTGTAACAAAAAAGGAGCCTTCATAGACATTTCAACATCATCGATCAGGAAATAAACCAAACCACAAGTAAAAGCCTCATGACTAGCAAATTCCATGTTCGAGTACAAAGGGTCTGTTAGATATCGTTCTTCCAAATCTAACACATAATTAGCTGAATCATCACGTTGCATAATTTTTTATACTGTATATTTTAATGATTTCATTAAAGAGTACACAGCTCCCTTACCTGCCAATCATTTATCCATAATAGCTTTCTCTGAAGAATGATTTTGTAATCACGTTTTGTTATGTTTTATATCAGTCTTCACAGCTGTTTTTTTCCGTCAACACAAATGAATACGTAATTCTACAAATATCATTTTTCTGATCTAAAGTATAATTGTTCCTTTTCCTTTCGTACCTGAAAGTGATTCAACTGACCCGTTGCTCAGGTGACAAATCAAACCGGCGACTGCACTGCTGTGTAATTAAAAGCTGTGCTACAGTGCAGCCCCCGGCCACAGTGTGCCCGCTCGCTCTTTGATCTCTGCCACCATAAGCCGATTAGTCTCATCAGAGGGACCTGCTGCAGCCAGACAGCCCTTAAAACCGATAGCTCAGATGCGCTCTCTGTGAGAGCGACACGCCACTGGAGAGGCAGCTGTTTGCCAAAGATATGGAACGTTGTAGCCATGTTGACTTTGTTACCTGTTAAACAATCATTACTGACACAGTTGGGATCACACACTATTACAAACAGTTCATGCACAACTTAAAGCGACTGTCCTGCGCATTAAACGAGAAGCAGGTTTACGAACAGACTGAATTCACGAAAGAAAATTAAATGATAGATTCAACGGACACTGCACTAGCAGATAAAAACAGTTCTCTAAATCGGCGATTCTCAATATGTTGTTCCCGAACAACCTGTGATGCATAAAGATTGGGCAGGTGGTCTTCTGTAGCAACAACATTGTTATTCATTTAGGTAAAAAAAGAAGAACAAAAACAAACAAACAAAAATCAAACAAAAATCAAACAAACAAACAAAAAACAAACAAACAAACAAACAAACGAAAACATCAAAAAAAACTTTAAGACTGACCAATGAATAATTCACTTTCAATAGTTCAGCGTAAGAGTGATATACGTCACACCAGAGCAAATTTTGTAATAGTAACTTGTATTTTGTTAATGTTAAAATAATGTTATTAAAAATTTTCGCTATGGCCTCACATTCGGTAGGACGGGGATCCGAATCCCCATCCGAGCATTCGAATTTGAGTTATCCGTGGTTTCCTCAAATTACGCGAGGCGATTACCAAAATGGGTACTTTAAAAGGTCTTGGCCTAATTCCTTCACATTTCTTGTCTCCAAATCTTTTCCCGCCCGTAATGGCCTCAACGATGACGAGGCGTAATGCCGTTAAAAAAAAAAAAAAAAAAAAAAAAAAAGGATGCAATGAAAATTGTAAATGTACAATAGTAGTACGAGTTTATAAGTGTATGTGTAGTGCCAAAGAGTAACGGATGACGATGAGATCGGAAGAAAAGAATAATGTACGGGACAAGAATAAAAAAATCAGAGTCGTCGATATGATATAAGACGGGCATTACTTAAATTAGTTGCTGGAAAATAGATGCGTCGTAGATCCAATATAAATTAATACAATCGTCACCGAAGGACTTATTGTATTGTCTAAAGTCACATTTATTTATTTGAGTTAATTTTATTTATTTAAATAAATTTAATTCAAACAAATAAATTTTGCATAAAGTATACTCAATTGTCGTAGACGACAACCCGAATTAATGAAGTTATAAAAAGTCGTGAAGTTGTAAGAACTGAAAAAATAAATATTCAATGAGTTTAATTTTTGAAAAACTTTTGGAGTGAGGAAAATCTGATAAAATGTTATTGGTGCGAGAATAGATACTGCAGTTGAAAGTTTCAAAGTTTTATTTCAGGCTAATCCTCGACAAGGTTCCAGTAACTAACAAATCGAAATTCTGTCACTTGGTTTCCAGAAAAGTATTGCCGGTTAATTTTGACAGTACATATCATACACATATAGTTTTCCATTACTTGACAGAGCAAGCAACTATTCTTCCATGACTGAAATGAAATTATTTCCGAAATATATAATTTCAGTTAGGTTATAGAAGGGATTGTATCGAGGAACAAAAATATTGTGTAAAACGTTTTTTAGCTTCCCACCAGGGAAGTTCTTCAATTTGATGTTGTTTCGCATTCGATCTTCAACTTAATCTTCGGAAGATGCAGTCGGAGATTGGCATCAAAATGTCGTATCAAATTGACATGCTCCCACTTGCAAAAGCTGAGACCGATTCTAACTGAGACCTGTGTCTGCAATACTGATATCCTTGAGACGAAACTTTTAAAATCATTATTTTTTTCACTTGTTTGTGTTTAGCAATTTATGTGATTCATAAAAAGAAATTAATTATCGTCAAACAACTGAAGGAGTCTAATGAACAAAATATTTGCTCTATCTTTTAATTATTTAATAACGATAAAATATTCTTTAAGGAAAACGAATTGAGTGTGTTTCTTCAAAACATATTCTGTTTACGAACTGCGTTTCCTAAAGATATAAAAAGAAGAGTTCGTGTTGTAACCACTTAGTGGAAGCAAGAGTCGCTGGGCTCTTTTGAAGTGACGGCTACGGTTAAATAAAAAATAAATACCGCGGACGAAGTCCCTACGGGTTCTTGTTTACACTGCTAAACACTTGGCGCACGGTAACAGGTTCCTCGTACTGCTTTGATATTTAATTTTGCTTACTCTAAAATTAAATATCTCCTTTAATTAATGAAGAGAAGAATTTTTAATATAAGTAAGTACTAATTACTTCTGAAAGAAACAGAATACCTTGCGCTTGCAGATTTTTCAGGCTTATTGGAACGTCGAAGGTCACTCAGCTTGCTGGCACGTGTACTGGATTCCCCCCCCCCTCCCCCCCCCGCTACGATTTCCATCGAGCGTAGAAGCACCAAGTTATTTTGCGAGTAGCAGTCGAATGCTAGAAAGGCGGGACTCGGCCTATTTGGCAGAAAGTAATTTTCCGGCATTAATTACCCAGTCGTGAAGGGTGTTAAGAGCTAATACTTGTCATTAGAGATGAGACTCGTTGGAGAATTTTTCTCCCTCACTACTGGAGGCTGCAGTAACTGGCGAAGTCACTCTAACTAATTACTTTCTGAAGATTGATGGTTCGCCTGAAGAGTCGTGACGCCGCTTAAGACCAAATCTTTTCATCAACAAAACAAAAAAAGAGGGGAGCAATGGGGCGCTCGGTCAGATATTGGATTTGCATTCAGCCTCCCAGTTCTCAGAAGAAAGTTTGTTACAGTTACGCACATTAATTACCTTAAAGTAATCTGTCCGCATGAGAAAACTGTAACCACCTCGAGCCAAGCAATTTTGGAGTAATGATTCACTATTTTTCAGAAAATGAAGAATCTGTCATATGGCTTTGTTAATAACGTGATACTGTATCCACAAAGTATTGGAAATACCTAAAAGATTATATCAAATGTTTAAGAGTGATACTGCACACCCATCTATTAATCGAATCTAAAATACAGTTAATTCCAGCCCCTTTTACATTCCAGAGAGAATATTTACCTGTTTTTATAACGACCAAATGTGAAAGAATTGTTAAAAATATGTACGATTTGCCTCAGATCAGATCAGATTCCCAATATCTGACAGTTTCCAACGTCTGACCGAATACTCTTGCAGCTTAAACACGTTGTATTTTCTTGCATATACTCTTCTCTACTGCTGTGTATCAGTTTAGTCCTTTTTCGTTGGCAATCTTCATAATTTCTCCGCCATCTGTCTTTATCTCTGTCTCCGTGTTGGGCGCTTTCGATTCTAATTCACGTCTAATATTTTCTTTGGTTTTCGCTTCCATTCTCTTCTTATAACCAAACCATTATAACAGTGATTCTCTTGTGCTTTGCTGTAGTTATTCCTCATTTGACCTCATTTCTCGCTTTATCTTGTTACTAACAGTCTACCACTCAAAAACATCGTTTTTATCGACTGTAATTTCCATTGTCCCTCTCCATCACTGTCAGAGCTCTGAAACGTTATTATTTAGATTAGCTACATGTTGCGGCACAAATTCTGATTTACATGTGTAATCTATTTGTTCATGGCAGTGTAACCAGTATGACAGTGTAATTAAGCAGATTATGGAGATTCGTCTCGCGGAAGATATTGTAAACCGACACATGGTGTATCGACTCAGCACAGAATAGAAACAAGATAATGGTCAGTTATGATGGAGGAGACAGAGGCATTCAGATCTAGAATCAGTCGACCTCTTTCACAACGTGTATCCCCATCATGCCTTCTGATCCCTGCCAAACTCGCCCCACCGTGGGGAGGGGGGGGGAGGAGGAGGGGGGTGTTTGAAACACGTGACCATGACACGTAACCCGGTTTATATAAGGAAAGTCACTTCAACTGCCCTTCACTTCGCTAGAAGAAGAAATTAGTTGATTGACTTCCAAACGTCGTATCATATTAATGTAACTGAAAAGAAGTCAATCATTAGGAATCACTCACTCCTCACAACGACCGAGATGAGGGAAGCACAAATCAGCCACCTTCTTGCTTTTTTACTTTCACGACAAGGGGCTTGCTAAATAGGTATGCAAGAGAAGAAATTAAGCAATTACTAAAATATAAATTTCAGCGTCCTTGTTCCATTTCTTCACCAACTGTGAGAGAACATTTGGTTGAGATAACATCATTTCATGGTAAACTGCTCCAGATAAATGACTGGTCATTTCAGCAATAATTTTCTTATTTTCTCATGTGCAACTCAAAAAAAATTAATTTCAAGGATGGTGATTATAGGTAATTTGCCTCAAAGCCCGTCCAAAATGATGGGTTTAATGGAGTGTTATGGTAATTTATTTCTCTGCAGTTGCTTAACTAAATATAATTGTTGTAAAACAAAGCTCATTGTAATTTATCGTCCCTTGTGCTATAGCAAAAAGCTTCAGTTGTCAACTTAGTTTATGTTGCATTTCAGCTTAACAACAGTCTCCGCTAATATTGCCGCTACAAAAGCAAAGCTTCAACCACACGCGAGTTAATACATTCCTTGTAACGCATGTCAGTATCAACATGCATCGCGATATAAACTTAATCCAAGATATTCACAGGTTCTTACACATTTCTTTCTTATTACCTGTGATGAAGACCGATGTTTTAAAGGCTGATACAACTTACGTCGATTGAAATAATGACCTCAGTGAAAACGAAGGATGCTAAAAATAAAACTTAACAACTTACGCTATTGCCACGTATTATTTAATTATGGTTTAGCCAATATATATCGCGATCAATTTGGAACTTCTTTCATTCAAACCATGTGAATTATTTCAGTAGGAAAAAATGATAACTAATATGCCAGTTTAAGCGAAATACATTCTTTTCTTTCAGTGTTTGACAATTCATTTCTTAGCAATAGAATTGTTATAAAATAAAATTCAATGTAATTCCTCGTGCCTTGCACTGTACAAAAGGTTTCAGTTTCCATCCGGGTTCAGGTTGCATTTCAACCTAACCACATACTACGCTAAACTTGCCGCCAGAAAAACAATACTTCAATCTCAATCATATTAATGCATGTACTGTTTCGCATTTCAGTGGCAATAATGCATCGCGATATAAATTTGATCAAAAATCTTCAAGAATTTTTACACCTATCTTTTTTGTTATCCGTGATTCAGACCGATATTTCAACGTTTGAATTCCTGACACAGTTACATGGTGCTGAAATAATCAGTAATATTGAAAGCAAAGGAAATTAAAATAAATTTATATTATGCCATGTAATATTTGTTTTGATTTGTAGTGTAGGCTACACAGATCGCGATCAGTGTGCAACTCTTTTAGTTCAAACGATTTAATAATTTCAATAATAGGACATAATTTAATATTTTTTAACTTAATTTTTTATGCCCTCTGCTGTAACGTCAAATGACAGTTGCAATTCTGACCCATGCTAAGTAACAATCTATTCAATACTTTCGTTAACATTGATGCTTGAAAATTAAAGCTTTTATCTTACATATCTACGGACAAAGTATTTAAGGAATTCTCTTATATAGCAAAAGAATAATACGTAAATATAAGCATCTAATGATTGATATGTTGATTTATTATATTTTATTTCAGTGTTCTGTAAGTTAATTTATTCGTGGATGATTAGATATGTTATTAAATAACGTGCATAACCTAGAACGAAGACGTAAAGCGTTACGTCATAGCGTGACCTCATAGAGTGACGTCATGGCGTGACATATGACGGCACAATGACTAAAATTTGCGTTTTATGAGTATAGATAGTAAGCTTATCAATTAATCGGATATTAGTTGGAGCCTAAAGATATCTCAGTTTTCACTAAATTTATTTTCAAAGTTTTTTTTATGTTTTTGGGCAGAAAGACTATAGGACAGTTGGAGTACTATTTAAAGATACTATGAGTAAGTGCTGTAACCTCACTGTCAACCAATAGCGCAAACTGTATTCTGAATATCAAATATTTATTATGTACGTTAACTGTTAATTTGTTTACACGTAGTAATTTATGAGGTGGAAATTATTATCACACAACTGTCCTTGAAAAACTGCCAAGAAAATCAGAATGGGTGCTGCGTAAGGCCCATGACTTGGAACTTGACAGGTATAACACACTGCTCAATGTAATACGCAAGACCAAATTAGATATGACATGTTTGTAATGGCATTTACAGATAGCTCAACAGTACAATCTTTTACAGGTTCTTAATAAAAAAAAATAATATTCTAGGACTAAACAGAAAGAAAGTTCTATAAAAATCATCTTATATATCACATTACGAAGAAGCTATTTCAATATTATTTAACGCATTAACACCCGGAAATTTTAACTATTTAGGGATTAGTGAAACAATTGCGATTCTTTGTGCTACATGTTTGATGTAATTAGAATTTCGGTATCTCTAACTTTGGCATAGAGCTTTGACCAATTTAAACATAAGTGTATTTATTAACACTTTCATCATATTTTTAATGGACAAAATATTCTGAAGTTAACTCGAAAAATGTTTTAATAATCCACTGTCAATAAAAGCAATTGGTCATTTTATTCTTACTAAATACCACCGATCGCTGTATAATGAATTGAATGAACATATATTTCATTCAAAAAATGACATTAATTCCACTTTAAATGGCTACAGCTGCCACAGGCTTCCTATGTCATTACCCGAATGTTTGTTGCATGGCTACCATGTATTTTAATCTCATACAGGGCGCACCGAATTCGCTCTGCAATTCATCAATAAAATGTAATCAAATTTCATTATCGTACCGTAATTAGTGATCTATTGTCTGATGTGTGTGTACAACTGGTCGCAGGCTTTTGTACAGACTATACGCTGGTTTCCGTCGCACGTCCAATTGGCCCCTAAACACACTGGCACAATACTGCCTATCAACTGCATTGATATTATTTGTAATACTTTTTATATCGCCACCGGTTGTTGGTTTGATGTCGCGCTGTCAGCTTATCCAGAAGCTGGAAATAAAATTACCTTATTTGCACCAGAGCCATGTACAAATTTGCTTCACCCTGTTAATAGAAGTAACAACTTTACTGCAGCCTTTGGAATCAAAATCCTGAAACGTAAATTATTCACTAAACAACATCAAACGTTTCTTGAAATTGATTCATTTTTTAACAACTTATAGAATCTTTATCAGTGATACCATATATACTGAAGAGCTAAAGAAACTGTTACACCTGCCTAATATCGTGTAGGGCCACCGCGAGCACGCAGAAGTGCCGCAATTAGGGATTGCAATCCCGCAGTGTTTTCAATCCCGCGGGATCCGTGCGGGATTGGTACAAACAGTTTTTTAACGCATATATTTAAAAGATAGTTACTTAAAACGTTAATAAATTAAATAATAATTAAATTAATAAATAATTTTTAATGCTAAATGATAGAAATTAACAGTTAACAATATTTTGATTGGTAAAGTGACATTAAAACTTTTTAGCGTGTCTTAAGTGTATTTCGAGGTTTTAAATTTTGTTTTTTAATCTAAACCAATTTTTAAATAAATAATAAAAATGGAAATTATTGAGTCTTAGGTCATATTATCTGCCTTACAATACATCACGTAAGTTTAAAAATATGGTGTGCTTTGTGGCCAAGTTACCAGAGTTGGTTGTTTTTAATTCTAAATAAACATTCCGTAACACCGAGAAAAGCATTCCATTTCACAAAGTGATGTGAACATACTCTGAAAAGTGTAGACTTGGCTCAGACAAGATCTCATAACTTTTTGTCACTGCACAAATACGAGACTTGGCCTTTTTTTTGCGTGATTCATTATTATATCTCCTGATTCCTTGATTGATATTACAGTTGATTCAATGTTATTAAAATAAACTACTCACCAACACGTAAACTGTCAAGTATTTCAGATTTACGTATGTGGCGTAACGACGTTTGTAGAGTGGAAACTATTATTTTTTTGTAAGAAAGGAGACTTTCTCGGCGAATGATTGCAGTGAAGTCCTCATAGGTCGAAGTATGGTGTTCCTACAACACAATTCGTCGATACACCCGTGAAAATTTCATTATAACTTTTTTTTACCTTTAGTCGAAATAATAACAAGGAGAAGAGGGATTAATCGAAAGCCTGAGTGGCACATGTAAGCAGGTGGCTTTCGTCAAAGAAACGCATTGAGGTAGCGGCCAAAACAACAATAAGTCAAAGGATATACAATTTCCATTTGATACCTGTTAAATAAATAGGTACACGATCGTTAAAATTACGATGACATTAGTTTCATATCAACGAATAATCACATTTTCAGTCGCAAATTAGGAAATTGTCACAATTACTTTATCTGCAAAGACAGAAAATGGGAATAACGAAACCGTGAATAAAAAGCTGTAACCGCGTAGTTCAGATAACGTGTGCGGCACTTAAAAAATAATTATATAGTTAGAAAATCGTATGAAATTCGCACCATAACACAAATTACAGAAATGTGTACTCGAAACAAACGTAAGTTTTGATGAATACGAAAAATTGTATTTATTTACTTACGAATGACGAAGTTTGACAAAAACAAACGCTTGTTCACAAGAGTCAAGTGCCAACTGGAAGGGTACAGGCAAACAGTGCAATTTATCCGATAGAGACCGAGTGGGGCAGCGAGTCACGCATACTGACACGCGTTTCCGCCGGATTTTGCGGATTGCGGATCCGCTTAATTTTGTGCGGGATCCGTCAGACTGTCTAATGATGCGGGATCCCGCGGGATTGCGGGATCCCGCTTTGCTGGATTGCAATCCCTAGCCGCAATACGACGTGGCACGGACTCGACTAATGTCTGAAGTAGTGCTGGAGGGAATTGACACCACGCAACCTGCAGGGGTGTCCATAAATCCGTAAGAGTACGAGGGGGTGGAGATCTCAACGGCACGTTGCAATGCATCCCAGATATGCTCATTATCATTAAAATACCCCAGAATTTATACCCACATCTAATAAGCGGAAGGAAAAATTTTCAAAATACACTGATCAGCCAGAACATTAGACCATCTGCTTATTAGTGTTTTGGTCAATATTTGTAGTGCAATATAGCATTGATTCGGCGTGACATGGATTCTAAAAGTCCTTGTGGATTTTCGGAGTTCTCTGGCACCAGATGTCTTCGAACAGGTAACGCAATTCCCTTAAATTACGGGCCAGTGGTTTGTGGGGGCAATATTAGAAGATCCTTGTTACTTGCTGCATCTGAACATGATTTGAAACAATTATATACCACGTCAGTTATTATGGGTAACAAACTTTATACGTACATACCCGAAAATATTTATCGCTTTCTCAGCCATCTTCCACATAAAGAGATGCCATAAGTGAGAGGGGAGTGAAAATATACTAAATGCACCAGCTTTATTGTTCCGATATCAGCTACTGTGTTTTAAACTAATGTTATCTAATTTTGTGCTTCAGGTAAAAGCTGTTCTTCATTTTTCTCTTCCTAACAAATTGAAATGAATGTTTCTTATTTTTTTGTAAGTATTAATCCTGTTTTTTTTTCCAGGATTATCACTTACTGTTGTAACGTCTAGTTTTTAGGACGTTATTAAAATTAGGATAAAATAATGAGATGCATTAATTAATAAGTTAATTTGCAAAATTCTCTATCCGAGAGAAGCGACATTCCAACTCTGAAATACTTTTAATCAAAGCAATTGTAATTTTAAAATATCATTAAAAAAAACACAAACCTCATCTAATCAAATGATATACTGGTACATTGGAAAGGAAGTTATTGAAAGCAGGGTTTACAACACCTATTATTTTCTTTGAATATAAAATTGATTGGTTTATTGAACAGAACTGAACATTAAAAGTTTCTTTTGAACAATTTAGAGCATGATTCTCATCTCAGAGCGTTGCCTAGGGTTGAATGACGCAAGAGTGTCTATACATCGTCGGCGTTCTTTACCGTAGCAGATGACGTGCAGATAAAACAGAGTTTCATAGACCCTGTTGATCAGCTGGGCGGAAGGTCACTTGGCGAGGTAGCTCCCCGCAGGTCGGCAATCTCCCGTGGTGCGCTGGTGCGGATCGTTTGCTGGCCAGAAACAGAATGTCTTCTCTCCCGTTTGTTCGCTCCATTGAAAACTTGCAGGCTCCCGAGTTTTAGCAGAACGCGGGAAATTTCAGCGAGTCGCAGCGTTTGGCGGGTCGTCCACTATCTCCATTGATGCTCCTCATGCAACATAAAAAACTTATGGTTTCTAAAAGTTCGTAACACAGTTTGATTCGCTGGTTCCCAACAGAGGTGTTCCGAACCTGACTTTTTCTCCGAAGCATCGTTTCTCTAGTTTCAACTTTCTACCTTACCAGGAAATCCTCATTTCGGCACAGTCCCTATACTGTCCTTTGAATTTCATTGAATGCGTAAAGCTTTTAACTTTACGGCCTGCCATAAATCGTTCGGTCTTTCAGCGCAGATATGAGTCACCTGGCTCTCGCCGATGCCAAAGAAACGTGGAATTTACACGCATAAATTTCCCGTCACCAAGGGACATTACAATGTGTTTTAGAAAATTTTCATGTTATCAGTCTTTAAAAATCTGATAGTATCATCTGCAATTAGCACAATATTTATATTACCGTCTAATTTGGGTGGGAATTTACGTATTTTTATATGTTAGGAACAGTTGCACGCTTGATTCTGCCCAACCAATTGAGCAAGCAAGATTCCGAAGCAGCTTTAGCACAATTGACTACATTCTTGCCCTGCGAGAACTAATTAGCCGCGCAAACGAATATCAGATGCCTCTTTGTGTAGCCTTTATAGATTTCGAAAAGGCATTTGATTCAATAAGTCATAAGGCTGTCCTGCAAGCCTTAACTGAACATGGCGTGGATACAGCATCTATCAGATTGCTCCTTAATATCTATGTAACCTCCTCAGCCTTTGTCAATGTTAGAGAACCAACCACTGAGTTACGCAGTGTTACGCAGTGTTACGCAAGGTGATCCCACCTCTCCAAAATTATATTCAGCTGTCTTGGAGATGGCAATGGTAAAACTGGAATGGACGGAAAAGGGAATTAGAATCAATGGCAGAAGACTTAACAACTTGAGATTTGCTGATCACATTGCGCTTGTTGCTAATGACCTCGATGACCTCCAAACCTTGGTTACCGACCTCACCTCTGAGTGTAAAGCAGTTGGCCTAAGAATGTTTCTATCAAAAACAAAAGTTATGTCTAACAAATGGGCCGCAGAGGGTAGTTTACAACTAGATAATGAATCTTTAGAAAATGTCAATGAGTGCATTTATCTTGGCCAGCTTGTAAATATGAGAGGTGATGTAAGGCCAGAAATTTTCCGTCTCATCAAGGTGGTAAGCATTTGGGAGGCATTCTATTATCCTGAAATATAAAATGGCCACATATCTAAATCAAATATTCTATGACCAATGCATTCTTCTTGTGCTGACCTACGGCTGACAGACCTGGACTCTAAGTGAATTTACAAATAGTAAACTATGGACTGACCAAAGAGCTGTGGAGAATTCAATGCTAGGCTTAGCGAGAAATGACAAGGAAAGAGCAACAGACATTAGGTTAGTTACTAAGGTCACAGGACATCTTAGAGAAGACAGCATCCTGAAGTGACAATGGGCCGGCCATACTGCACGGAGAAAAAACCAGAGTTGTACAAAAATAGTGTTAGAATGGAGGCCAAGAGATCACGACAGACAGAGAGGAAATCCACCAGACCAGACCGATGGGACAAGGACTTACGCAGGGTTGTCGGAGTTAATTGGCAGAGGATCGCCCAAGATCGTGCGACTTGGAGAAGACTGCTCAAGTTATATCTGAAAAAATCATGACTTTAAGAGGTCATATCAGAAAGTGATTGAACTGGCTGATAATGATAATGATGTTAGGAACAGCAGACGAATAAAAATTGGCTCCTGAGGGACATTATGTTTAACTATTCTCCATTCTAAATTTACAAATCCCTTGCACTGACAGCCCTCACGGATTCATTAATACTGAAGTGATGGTGATTGTCTGCTAAAGAAAATAAGGGATATAAGTAATGAACTTGTATTATATTTCTAAACAATCCATAGAGAGACTAGCTGGGTATAGGATGGTTGAACTAAGATTCCAATCGAGTTTCTTTCGAAGTTCAAAGTCCATAACAGCTTCCTAAGCCGATTTAGTTTCCTCTTCAATGTATAACAAATAGGACATTCCTTGAAAATATGCACTAGAAGCTTAGCTTGGAAATTTCCAGCTCTACAATTTCGCCTCATTATGAGCACGAGGTTCAGATAAAGAGAATATTTTTTATGTTCTGTGTGGGTTTTCTCCAGACAACTTAAACATCACTTCTGTGACTTTCATAACTGCTGTGCTTGTAGACATATCCTCCATCTTAATAAGTGAAATGGAATAAAAGAATTATTACTAATCCACTACTTTGTAAAAATGGACCTTCTGAGCCAATCAAAATTTAGTCTACAACAAGCGGAAATACCACAAAACTTGTTAGTAGAGTAGATAGCACATACGTCCTTTGTGTGGTGCTACAGGGAGCTAGCTAATGGAGCTCCCTGGAGAGGAGTGGGCGCGTTTAGCTGTAGGTTTGCCAACGGACGCGGCTACAGGTTGGTATTAATTAGCGTGAGAGTTGGCGGGCCGTGCGTCACACGCCCCATTGTCTACAGTTGGATACGGCTGCAGTAGTGCCAACATACATGACCTGGCCGTGCCTAACCACAGCACACGTACATCTGAAACAGCAAACATTCAATAGCAGTGAACATTTTAGAGTCTAATTAAATGCGGCAGTGCCCTATTAAATAACTACGATATTAAGAGCAAACGATTAAACAACTTTTGGAGATACTGACCCGGTAGCGCGGAGCTTGCGAGCTGGCTTCACGTTACAGGGGTCGCCGGTTCGAGTCCGGCCCAGGGCCATGGGTGGTTTTAATTAAGTGTTGTGTTTGCCCTGTCACTTGTAATCCTCAATAACAGAATAAGATGTAGAGAAACAAAGAAAAAAAGAAACACAGTTGCTGGCTAAAAGGCCGAATGCCACAAAAAAAAAAACTTTTGGAGATTTTCCTGAACTGTCCTTATGTCAGCTACACCACAGGACGGCGTGAAATACAGCTAAGAAGCTGCAGCAAACGCAGTCAGAAATCATTACTAAAAAAATAACTGAAACAATCAATTGAAATCAATAAATGAACATACAACAGAATGATGGGAGAGCTGTAATGTTTAAACTATAGTTTCTGACTTTTAAAATTTCGCCAACATATTTTTTCAAGATTTTTTATTTTTTTACTGTAAATGTTTTTGGATATTGACAAACCAATTGAGTTCTCAACTACATCTCGAGCATATATGAAAGATTTAATCCATCTAAAAAAATCATATATATACCTAAATGCTCTCACTTATCTATAATTTAACTAGTTCACAGATTTTTCAAGGTTTATTTTATTTTTTAAATTTGTAATAGTACGTTATTCCACCACCCATGATACAGTGTCCTCAACAACACCACTTTTAGCTCAGACTTAAAACTAATATTATATTTCAGATTTTCATGTCAAACATATCTAAATTAACCACCAAGGTAATACGTAGTAAACGAATAAGATGAATAAAAATTGTACATCGTTAACACTTGTTTTAGTAAATATATTCAACAGGATATATCATTAGCGACGTTGAAGGAAGAAAACGAAATAATTGTTCTCTCTGTCGAAGCAGTTGAATCTTATAGTTTGGGACTTGTCGGTAGTCATTTTTAACCGACTTCAAAAAAAGGAGGAGGTTCTCAATTCGTCTGTATTTTTTTTTTTTTTTTTTGGTATGTATGTTTCAGTGATATCTTTGCCAATTTTGAACCGATTTTAATTATTTTTTTTTTTAGTGGATAGGGTATAACTCCAAAGTGGTCCCATATGAATTTCATTGAGAAACCACCCCTTCTACCCCCTTCCACCCCTTAATTTTTATACAAATCCACATTTTTTTTCGATCTCGATGAAACTTTGGACATATATAGCCAAAAATAAAGAAAAATACTGTCAACTTTTGGTTTAAAAAAACTGAACCCCCTCCCCCTATCCACCCCCTTAATTTTTGCCAATTTTCTTTATTCAAAGCTACAGTCGACACCATTTAACTGATCTCCATTAAAGTTGGCAATTACATGTAGTTTTTCATGGAGAAGGTTTTGACCAAAAAAATAAAATAAAAAACCACCCCTCCCCTTTACACCCCTTAATTTTATAGAAACCTACATTTCTTATCTGATTTTTATTGAACTTTGCCCATGTATACTTTAAAACAAAGAGAAAAATCCTGTCAACATTTGGTCTGCCAAAGCTCAACCCCCCCCTCCTTCCACCCCTTTAATTATTGTCAATGTTCTTCATAAAAAGCTACACTCGACACCGTTTGACCGATTATCATCAAAGTTGGCATATACATGTAATTTTTCATGGAGAATCTGACCAAAAAATAATAAAAAAAAACCCCTCTCCCCTTTACACCCCTTAATTTTTATACAAACCCACATTTTTTATCCGATTTCGATGAAACTTTGGACATGTATAGTCAAAAATAAAGAGAAAAATACTGTCAACTTTTGGTTTGAAAAAACTGAAGCCCTCTCCCCCTATCCACCCCCTAAATTTTTACCAATGTTCTTTATACAAAGCTACAGTCGACACCATTTAACTGGTCTCCATTAAAGTTGGCATATACATGTAATTTTTCATGGAGAAGGTTTCTGACCAAAAATAAATAAAAAACCACCCCATGTCTCCCTTTACACCCCTTAATTTTATAGAAATCTACATTTCTTATCTGATTTTTATTGAACTTTGCCCATGTATACTTTAAAACAAAGAGAAAAATCCTGTCAACATTTGGTTTGCCAAAGCTCAACCCCTTTCCCTCCTTCAACCCATTAACTTTTGTCAATGTTCTTTATAAAAAGCTACAGTCGCGATCGTTTGACCGATTACCATGAAAGTTGGTGCTTATATGTATTTTTTCACGAAGAAGGTGTCTGACCAAAAGATCTAAAAACCACCCCTCTCCCCACTTAATTTTTATACACAACCACAGTTTTTATCCGTTTAGACAGAACTTAGCAAATTTTTACATAAAACAAAGAGAAAAATAATGCCAACTCTTGGTTTGCAAAAACTGAACCCCTCTCCCCGTTTCACCCCCTTGATTTTTGTCAATTTCTTTTTAGAAA
>JARYHS010013631.1:152001983-152113085 GCA_031002005.1 Vandiemenella viatica | reverse complement strand
AGTATTATTAATTAATTAAATGATTGTAAGGATTCTTGAAATATAATCTATACTAATATTATAAATGCGAAGTAACTCTGTCTGTCTGTCTGTTTGTTTGTTACATTTCTTGGGCTAAACGGCTACTCTAATCGTGATCAAATTTCACAAGCAGATGCTATTTGACATTAGGATGACATGGGATACCATATTATGTATAGATAAGAACATATTGTCATTAAATTATGAAAACTATCTGAACTATGAAAAGACAAACGCATAATATCTATATATCTTGGTAATGCGTAACGATAGCGAGCAATGGCAGCTTAGCGCAGTGGTAACGTGCTTGCTTCCTAAGAAAACTCCCGTGTGGCTTCGAGTTCAAACCCCACTGGGACCAAAAATGTTTATGAATTGTTTTTCATAGTTTGAGCCAAGCCTAGGATTTTGTAGTAAGGATACCATGTTTTGGTAATCTTTGGCGATAGAATAGTGCCCTAAGCGTTCACTGTATTCAGGGTATACTGGTTCCACAGGCAGTTTTTGTGTGATCTGAACTAATAATATTATATATTCGAAAGTAAGTCTCCTACTTTTTTTTACGTTTTGACGACTGTATGTGTATACCGATATACAGAAATACTTTGTATCATTAGGAATGAAATATGATACTGTTTTCCGATATGAATAAATGAGACAGGTTCGACGGTAGACTGGTATATCGATAGCGTTCCCGTCATATTATGCCGACATATCTTAGGTAACTTTCAGCTTTGTATATCCAATTCTAGCAATTAAATTCTAAATCCACGCGTACGAAGTCGCGGGTAACAGCTAGTAGTCATATAATTATCATAATTTACATAAATTTCAGTATTATTAATTAATTAAATGATTGTAAGGATTCTTGAAATATAATCTATACTAATATTATAAATGCGAAAGTAACTCTGTCTGTCTGTCTGTTTGTTTGTTACATTTCTTGGGCTAAACGGCTACTCTAATCGTGATCAAATTTCACAAGCAGATGCTATTTGACATTAGGATGGACATGGGATACCATATTATGTATAGATAAGAACATATTGTCATTAAATTATGAAAACTATCTGAACTATGAAAGACAAACGCATAATATCTATATATCTTGGTAATGCGTAACGATAGCGAGCAATGGCAGCTTAGCGCAGTGGTAACGTGCTTGCTTCCTAAGAAAACTCCCGTGTGGCTTCGAGTTCAAACCCCACTGGGACCAAAAATGTTTATGAATTGTTTTTCATAGTTTGAGCCAAGCCTAGGATTTTGTAGTAAGGATACCATGTTTTGGTAAATCTTTGGCGATAGAATAGTGCCCTAAGCGTTCACTGTATTCAGGGTATACTGGTTCCACAGGCAGTTTTTGTGTGATCTGAACTAATAATATTATATATTCGAAAGTAAGTCTCCTACTTTTTTTTACGTTTTGACGACTGTATGTGTATACCGATATACAGAAATACTTTGTATCATTAGGAATGAAATATGATACTGTTTTCCGATATGAATAAATGAGACAGGTTCGACGGTAGACTGGTATATCGATAGCGTTCCCGTCATATTATGCCGACATATCTTAGGTAACTTTCAGCTTTGTATATCCAATTCTAGCAATTAAATTCTAAATCCACGCGTACGAAGTCGCGGGTAACAGCTAGTAGTCATATAATTTTAATATCTGACAATCATCGATTTATTTATAAACAATTACGAAGATTGAGATTTTATTCTAATACAAATTGACAATCGTGTTATCATGAATCACGCAGTCTGTTTGGAGGGGTAGGTAACGGGACGGGTGTTGTGGTGAGGAGCGGCGCAAGGGGGACATGATCTTGAACCACCTGTTGAGCGTGAACAAGGTATAGTGTCGCAGTTCCTGGCTCCCTCTCTGCCACATCTCAAAACAAAGTTCCTTTCTCGACATCTTCATCCGCAATGTTCCAATCGACCCCTCTCCCCCACCTTCGATTTGTTTCTAGAATTCAACTTACTCGTATGTTACATGTGATCCCATATGCATGTCTCTGTCACAAGAGGCGAGGGTAATTATTATACTTGACTATACACAAACTCCAAATCTATTGACGTTTCAGCAAAGAGGACAGGGTAGTCTAGCTATCTTCATGACAATGACCAGGATGTAGCTGGTAAAACTCTAGTTGACACGTAGATTAGATTAGATTTTTGTTAATCCAGTTCGTCAATTTATAGTACAGGTGCACATTTGACTTTAGATAAGTCATTTTAATGATTTGATGTTCTATATAAATATGAGATGATGCCAGAATAATACCATGAGAAAATAATAAAATGACAAAATAATACAATGAAAAAATAAGAATACATGAAAATTTAATTACAATACAATCTTATCTTATATATAAAAATCAATGTTTGTTTGTTCGTCTTCTATGCATTCCTATACCATTTATCAGATTGCAATGAAACTTTGGAGAGTTTTCGAGTGTGCGTCTGTGAAGGTTTCTGTGAAAAAAAAATTCCAAAAAGTCACCCCCTATTCCCCATAACACCCATAATTTAGGCAATACCACATTTTTTATCCGATTTAGATAGGAATTTGTACACTTTTACTTCAAAATAAACATAAAAATACTGCCTACATACGGTTTCCGAATATTCATCCCCTCTCCCCCTTTCCACCCCCATTACCCTATAATTTAGGCAATACCACATTTTTTATCCGATTTAGATAGGAACTTGTACACTTATACTTTAAAACAAACAGAAAAATACTGCCTACGTATGGTTTCCGAATATTCATCCCCTCTGCCCCTTTCCAATCCTTTACGTTTTCACCCCATAATTTAGGAAACCACATTTTTTATCCGATTTAGATAAGAATTTGTACACTTATACTTTAAAAAAGAGAGAGAAATACTGTACACATTAATTTCACAAAAACTCAATCCCTCTCCTCTCTTTCCACCACCTTAATTACCCCCTCTTCCCCATAACACCCCATAATTTAAACAAACCCGCAAACCGTACGTCCGTTTACCGTGAAGCTTTGGTGAGTTGTTGACGGGATGACGGAGAAGGTACCTGTCAAAAAAAATTAAAAAACCCACCCCTTCTCCCCATAATTTAGACAAAACCACATATTTCATCAGATTTAAATGGGAATTTGCACACTTATAGTTTGAAACAAACAGAAAAATACTGCCTGCACATGTTTTCCAAAGCGCATCCCCTCTCACCCTTTCCAACTGAAAATGAATGAAACAGCAGTTTAAAATTTATATGTAAATATTTTTTCATTTAATCTATGTGCCTACTCAAGTCCAGCAATAGTGAAGCATTGCCGGGTCAGCTAGTAGTAAAAAATAGATTCAAATATCTTAAAGCACATTTTTTATGAGGCCATACATTAACTAATAGATTAAAACTGTGTCTCACTAGAGATATCCTAACTTTGTCTGGAATGAGCTACATGAAGAATTTTTTTTTCCTCTCGTAATTTATCGCAAAGTGTTATTCATGAATTTAAAATACTTTTTTGATGTGTCCTACAAAATGTTTTATGGATGTCTGAATGTCCTCTAGTGAAATAATTGGGTACCATATCATTTTTTTATTATTTTGTTGCTTTTCAGGAGGTAATCTCTCGTAAAAGGAACAATTTCATTGATGTATAGGCATGATAGAACATTTTGAATGACAAGGTTAATTAAATGTGTTCTACATGATTATAACTTTTTAGTCGATATATGGTTCTCACTGCTCTTTTCTGCATCCTAAATATATGAATTCTTTGTCGTGAGTTATCCCAGAAAATAATTCCGTACCTTATCAGCGAGTGAAAATGAGCATAGTACGTTTGAATTACTGTAATAATACTTGTGGTATATATACAACTAATAATTCTCAATCCATAACACACTGTAAGACAGGTTTCGTGCCAGTTTGCTTATGTCTACATTCCATTTCATGTTCTGTTGTACTCATAATCCCAAGAGTTTGGTTTCGTTTATGTTTTTTAGAGCTTTTTTATTTAATGCTTCTTGAATATTGTTTTTGCTATCTGAGTGGGGTGGACAAAAGTTCTGACACACTGTTCTTTTCTCATTCTTGATTAGGTTATTTGCATCAAACCAGTTTTCAACACCCCATGATTTCATTTGTTACCAATTCTAAATTTCTCAAGTTTGGGGAGATGAGTAAAACACTTGTGTCATCTGCAAACTGGACAGCATCATTTGAGTGAACATTCTTAATGAGATCATAGTAATGGTTAAATAAACACTTTTTTACATCATCGTCCATCATCATAATATAGGGCGCTACATGAAATAAAAATGTGGGAACTCTGACAATACGGAAATTTGTTTGCTAACAGTGGGTACCTTATCAATATGGAAACATATTTAATAAAGATTGTTAATTAACAACACCACAATACTAACCACTTTCTTATAAAGTTTCTGGATTCACTTCTACTTTACTAATATTTCGTTACACGTGATCTAAAAAATTATAATGGAAAATATCTGCGCGTTATTCGCACTCATAGAATCGCCTAGGACACAACATGATCCTGTTACCTGGGAGGTCTGGCAGAAAACAAAACTCAGAAGCCTCAGGAGGATTGGTGGGCAAACACGTATACTGCTAAGCCTTTGAAAGTCTAGAGAAGTTTCGAATGAAAGACGAAAGACATTAAATACAATTTACCGCCACCGCCTGACGGCATGGGTATATTGCGATGTTTGGAAAGTGACATTGACGTATGATGGGATATGGAGAGAAACAATACGAACGAATGAAATGCGTTTAATTGCTGTATGGGGAAAAGTGAAAATGGAATAGCGAATAAGACGACGGCATGGTTGGAAAGTACGCTAAATATTGCCTATCGGCCTCCGAGTTTGTTTTTAGGAGAAAAATGATTGCCCGGTCCCGATCGAGTAAGGGGCAACACGAAGCTTCCTACGAACGGGCAGACGCCGAAAAAAGGTCCAATCTATGGTAGAGCTGTAAAAGTAACGAGAAATACTGTACCCGTTACTTTCGAATCGTTACTCGTTACTTTCGACACAATGGTACATTAACACGAAGCACAGTATGGAGTCGCGTCGCATAAGGGACGACTTCGTTCATACTCGTTACTTGATAAAGTTTAAGTGAATTGTTTATTTAGTAAAATAAGTTTAGGTAAGTTGTTCGTTTGGATAAAACTTAAAACAAAGTAATTAGCACATGGATCTTACGGAAAACCTCTGAATGTACAGATGAATTATTGTAATGAAATTATACAGGGTGTTACAAAAAGGTACGGCCAAACTTTCAGGAAACATTCCTCACACACAAACAAAGAAAATATGTTATGTCGACATGTGTCCGGAAACGCTTACTTTCCATGTTAGAGCTCATTTTATTACTTCCCTTCAAATCACATTAAACATGGAATGGAAATACACAGCAACAGAACGTACCAGCGCAGCGTGACTTCAAACACTTTGTTACAGGAAATGTTCAAAATATCCTCCGTTAGCGAGGATACATGCATCCACCCTCCGTCGCATGGAATCCCTGATGCGCTGATGCAGCCCTGGAGAATGGCGTATTGTATAACAGCCATCCACAATACGAGCACGAAGAGTCTCTACATTTGGTACCGGGGTTGCGTAGACAAGGGCTTTCAAATGCCCCCATAAATGGAAGTCAAGAGGGTTGAGGTCAGGAAAGCGTGGGGGCCATGGAATTGGTCCGTACAGTACAGTACATACTAACGAAACTAAAATGAGCTCTAACATGGAAAGTAAGCGTTTCCGGACACATGTCCACATAACATATTTTCTTTGTTTGTGTGTGAGGAATGTTTCCTGAAAGTTTGGCCGTACCTTTTTGTAACACCCTGTATACGAAAGAATAACCTAATTTCAAAACAAACACCTGTTTGCATACAAAAAGGAATGACCTGATCTTTCACCTGACTGTGACATATCTAGTGAGAATGAGTAATGACGTTTATTTTTTAAAGAAGCCTACTCAAATCGCTGCATAGTGATAGTGAGCAAGTAAATTGTTTATTGAGTAAAGTAAATTTAGGTAAATTGTTCGTACATTTGATTTATTGCACTCAATATTACATATTTCAGAATATCACAATCGCAGGACACGTAAATCAACTAATTGCAAAACAAACATCTGCTCATTCAGTCACATGGGCGAACCGTTCCAGCTCCCGCATAATACGTCGTGTTCGTTCGTTTATCGAATCAAACTGACATCTATACGATAAATGCGACTAACGAAACATGCGAGTAACGAAATGAGTTTGTGAGTAAAGATTCGATACTTCGGGTCAAGTGACGAACGCGTTACTCAGTAACGAATACACACGGTTTGCTGCATTTATAAACTATGATTCGTGACTTGAATCTGTTCGTCTCGGCTCCTTGTATGCCAATAATTAATAAGTTTTTGACTGCTGGCTGAGGTTCATCACGACGTCACACACGTTACCAGGAACGCCGTATGACGTGACACCACTTCAACATTGTTTGTGCCAAATTTCACCAGAATTCAGTTTTCAAACACCAAGTATCACCTGTGAAATATTACATACCCTCCACTGAATTAGACTAAACATGAACTGTTATGGTTTCTTGCTGTAAAGAATGAGTAATCTCAATTACGTATTTCATTTGTTTTGTGGGAACAAAAAAAATTCATTTACTTTAATTTGTTAGAAATAAAATAAAGATGCCAATACTTGTTAGTAAATCCGTAGGTTTTTCAATCACTAGAATGATTAAATTGCCCACCCTTTCCTTATTAAAATAATTTGTATGTATATAAATCCAAGCTACATCCCATTGACACCTAGAACATGTGGGTAAGACGAAATTATTTGCATAATCACTAATTTATCCATTATCATTATATACCAAAGAAGATTATATTTCACTAAATGTATTTTACGGTAACTTGCAATCGTTATTAATCAGATTATTGTTACAATTTACTCAGTTAATGCTGTTAATAATTTATTCAATAGCCTAGATATGGCATGGTTACAAACTTTTAATTTGGTCAGTAATCACTTGAATAATGTCTCAGACAACTTGAGGCATTGTTTCAAAGCAACACCAAAGTAATTTATTAACTGATTAGATTATTTGCCATAATGCAATAATACATATTTTATTTCTATGCTTTGCAGCTTCGTGTGGAATAAGATTTCGTCTTATAATGTAAGTGGCTTCTGCTTAAAATCTAATAATACTTATTCAGACCTGATGCCACACAAACGCAGTTTCTTTAAAGTTACTTATGAACGAGTTTGGTAAATAATAGCTTTTAATACTTCAATGGTTAAATACGATAACCTAAAGTGGATGCCTAACATCTACATCTATACACTGCAATTCACAAATACTGTGGGTGGCAGATGGTTCTAAGCACCAGTCCCAATTCTGTGAATTCCAATTCCGAACAGAACGATGAAAGAAGGAATACATAAAAGCATCAGTACGGCATCTTATTTCTCTAATCTTATACCTTAACTTTAACTTCCTAGGTGGAAAATTATGCTTTCGCAGGTTCTTCTCGTGCCAACTTGTTATAAAAACCTTGACAATAGGTCAAATTTCAATAATTTAAAATATTATCTTGACAATAAGACAAATTTCAATAATTGCAAATATTATGATTACTGTAATAAAACGAGATAAGTGTTGCTTGAGTCCCTTTAATTGAGAATTCCTTGGTCCAGTTGGCAGTACGTCAGAACTTAGTAGCTTTGTACAAAATCTTTTCACATTTGGTAGCAGATTTCGCTCCGGAGACAATAGGCCTATATATAAAACGTGGCACACGTTACTGCTCTCACCACTAGTGTAATAGTTTGGCTCCAATTGAATTTATGATACGTATAATATGATGCAATGAAATAACAGTTAAGGGCTCTTTCAATCAAATAATATTAATATATAGCAGAATATAAATGTCTGCCTGTTCTGTTCGCCGCACAGAAACTATATTAGATATAAATGTATTGAGTTTTCAATAACTGATACAGACCGTGTTCTACACTGGAAACAAATTTAAGATCATAGGTAAATACAGTTTTTAAAATAGATGAGGTATGAAAATTGTTAAAAATAAATAATTTAACGGCTGCTCATGAGTTTATTTTCGAGTAAACACTTGACCAAAACCACACGTTTGTACCCTACGCACTGATACAGGAAAAAATATTTTAACCCCTTTTGTTTCTACGTAAATCTTTTAAATTCTAAAAATTTACTAATTTTTAATATGATATATAGTTTTGGATCGACGAATAGCATGACTTGTGCAAATTTGAACTCTCCAGCTTACTCAGTTACTGGAACCCTTTTTGTTCCTCAAACTTTGTTGAAACAAAAGGCAGATAACATTAATCTCCCATAAATCTTTAACGAACTGCAATCAGAAATTGAAGGAAGACTAAGTGATATTAAAGTTATACCTCTGTCGATAGGTCACCAAATAGGGGCAAATACTTCATCAAAAAATGGTCCAAATTTCTCTTTATAGTAGGTGGCTTTCTACGTGATACAGATGTTTATTTTTAAATTGGACGGGAACCCAGAAAGATTTATCTTTTTATTGTTGAGAGCGTAGGTAACTAATTGACACAGGATCGAAACAAAAATGTTTCGTCCACCATGCGCTTACTTCCTGTAATCAATTAGCGTTTTTTTTTTTTTTTTTTGTGTGTGAAGGGTATGTTTGGGTTAGCCTTATAGCGACTTGAAGTTAGAGTATTCCTTGTCCATACCCAAACGTTTCTCAATTCCCGATAGGAGAATTATCTTGTTTGCTAATTTAAACCACAAAGTTTGAACATTTCACGTGATTACTTTATTGAAGATGTTGTTCCAGACATTATTCCAATAAAAAACAAAACAAAGACAAGAAATAATGCCTTGTAGAGGTTACAGCCACTTAAGTAGAACTAATTGTGGGTAATGCAATGAAATTATGTATTTGATAGTCTTAATACAAAACCCTTAATAACCCATCGCAATTACGTAAGTGCTGACCAGCGTTAGATAGCCATGTTAACGTAGCTCTCTCATAAATCAGTTAATTTGGCTTAGCAATAAATAAATGCATACTGTCTATGTTCAACACGCTGTTCAAAAATCGAAGTCCGTTAGCCGTTTTGAAATATTGCACACTAAACGCAGAGCTGAATATATTTTATTCGAATTATGTGAAATATTCAGTTACGACATTCAGTATGTCAATAACGAAAAAACTTCTTACAGAGATGAATTGTCATGTTGATGACCCAACAAATTTTTAGCTGCTTTCGGCGGCTAACATTGCAGGCACGACAACAACGGTCCGTACTAGGCCATCAAACACACACAATCGCATAGAGAGCTGTGGATTGGGGGACACGGGCTTCCGGCTGTAACCTAGCCTCACCGGTCATAAATTGCGCTTCATTTTTATGCATTCTTCCGGTCACAAAATTTATACGTTTCCAAAGTAGCGAAAAAAATTCTCATTCAAGTTAACAACGAAACGATTGTGAATTGATGGCACGTCGTTCGTGTCCGACAAATTTCCAATTGTGCATTTTTTACGATTTTAGCACGAGGACTTGTTTCGCAACAATTAGGAATAAGAAAAAGTTTAAGTAACTGGACCCTTTGACAAAAGTCTTTAATTTCACCGTATGGGTTAATCATTGTACTAGTTGTCATATTTATTTAATGATAACCTACTCCGAAATCAGCATTCCTGCGAACTTATTGTCGCTGAAAACTACAATCGGTTTCCTCCAAAAACTTTTAAACTGTTCATACAATTGCCTAGCACTAAGCATCCGGAACTTTTAATTAACAAATGTTTCTGTAAAAATTGAAATGTACTATTACCAAGGATTCTAAAGTCAGTTCTTAATTAAAAGACTTTGTTTCAGATGAGATTTAGTAGTTCTAACCGGAAACAACACGCATGAAAAATTAAGTTCAAGATTGTGGTTTGAGAATAGAATCTGCGTTGTCATTAAAAAAAAGAGGGGTGGGATGGGGGGGAGTTCTTCAGTTATAACCCAGCCATACATAAAATGCCTTGAAAGTAATATATATATAAGGTAAATGCGATTTTGTTAAACGAAAACCAATTATAATTTTTGGGGACACACTTCACCGTATCAATACTGTTGGATGATGACATTTCCTTATTCCAATTATTATTTAGTAATTACGCCAAGACAACTGTTGTTGTATATTCTTTATTTTTCGGACGCGTTTCGCCTCTCGTCGAGGTATCTTCAGAATACAAAGTTTTACTTACATTTTGAGCTGTGGTAGTTGGTCTTCTGTAACCTCAACCAGCATGCTGTTTGCACTATTGTATTTAGTTATCACAGAAGACCAACTACCACGCCTCAACATGTAAATAAAACTTTGTACGCTGAAGATACCTCGACGAGAGGCGAAAAGCGTCCGAAAAATAAAGAATATCCAACAACAGTTGTACTGGCGTAATTACTAAATAATAATTAGTTTAACAAGCAACTGTGGAAGGAATGGCCTACAATAATCACATATCATTTCCTTATTGATGCCCAGCGGTCATGAATGGGTTAGCAGGGTCAAACTTGGAATTGACTAAAAGCATACAATGGAATTGTAAATCACTCATTATAACAAGATTTTTCACAAAAACACTGTGTTACAACGATGTTTACGGCGATTCGTTCATCGGATTGGAGTGTAAATTTTTTTGGCCCTTTTTTAAGAAAAGCCAGCGTGGAACAGCAACGTATTTCTTCATCTCCACAATCACAAACAAATAATGCCCTAAGTTTAATAAAGCAAAATTTCAGTCACCCAAATAAATCAGTAAAACACTGTCGAAGGCAATTGTGAGGCTGCTGTGAAAGGTTTAGACCCCACGTGATGATAATCAACTCCACATTCTGGAGGACACCGGTTCGAATCCCCGTCCGGGCATCCAGATTTGGATTTTCCATAGTTTCACCAAATCACTCCAAGTGAATGCCGAAATGCTTCCTTCGAAAGGCCATTGCTGAATTCCTTTTAGTTCCTTGTCCCCAGTCCTATCCCGCCTCTAATAACCTCAACGTCGACGAGCCGTAAAGCCATGCAAAAAAAATTTACTCCAGCACACAAGTATGGTAGATAGACGACACACGTTTCGTTTAAACTTATTGGAAAACATGCGTACTCCCACTTTCACTTTTGAGTGTAGTGAAATACTTCTTCCACCAACCTATTTGAGTCGGAAGGACAGGAAAGATAAAATTAGAGAAATCAGGTGCCGGACAGATTCTTATATGAATTCTTTTTTTTTCCCTCGTACCATTGGGGATTGGAATACACAGCAAAGAGATTAGCTTTGGTGCTGAGCACCCTCTGCCACCCACAATTTTGTGAATTGCAGAGTATATATGTAGATGTAGGTATGGCACGATACTGCTTTTATAGATGCTGTATTCGTAACGAACAAGAGTATACATCAACTTTCTAGCAGATAGCTCATTTTTAAATAAGTCTCTGTATTCAACTCTAAAAGAAGAAGCATTAGGCAAAATTTTTCTCGTGATAAGTACACTTTCATGTAGATAGATAAAATTGTTTTTGAGGTTCTTCTAATTCAAGTTCGTTTTTAGCGATTTATTGTAATTATTTAATCTGAACATAGTTTTAGACGTTACACAATTCTCCGATATAAACAGTATAACGGATTTCAACTGAACCGAATTCTATATAATCACCTGTTTGAATAACCAGACTGGAATACTTCGTTTCCGATTCAACTCTAGAAGCATTTGTACAATTTTATTCAATTAATCTTGAGAAGATTCTCTGAGATATAAAGCATACACTACAACCGATTTATAAGTGATTATAATCAGAGTTGGAATTAATAAACTGTGACACCGAAAATTCCCTTGTTATTATATAAAAATTGTTCTCGGCGGTTTAGCCTGGTTAATGGAGTGTTTTAATTAAACAATATTTCGGTGATCACCAGAAGATGGTGACGACGTATGTGATCGCCGAAATATTGTGTAATTATGACACTAGTCACCCGAGAACAGTTTTTATATTCTCAAACGCCGCGCCGAGAAAAACTGCGTTTTATGTGTCCATTGTTTTTATTGTTCGTACTGTAGAAACTAGGAAGTCATGAAGAAGTACAGTTTGTAACGGCCCTCATACCTGAACTTTAAATAGAATTGTATTTTATGAAGTATTTGTAGTGAGCTAAAGTTTGCTTGAATATGATCTTGTATGTTTGTTTCGCAATTTCCTGTAAATCAATGTATATAGACTTCGTTTTATGAAAATAAATTATTTAGAGGCCATTTAATATGTTTAAGGACAGAATTGGGCAAGAGAATTGTTAAATGTTCGTAATTTCAAGTGTTAATGCAAGTTACGATGTCTAAAGGACAATTTTCTACAGTTTAAAATGATTTCTGTGAATAATTTTGTGTTTAAGTATCTTTAATTTCCATTTCTAACCATTTTGTAATGATGTTAAATGATTATGTATTAATTCTGATTGTTTTAATATGTTTCAGTTGTTTAAGTAATTGTTAATGTTCGAGAAATATCTGGCGGAAGCTTTTTAAGAGTTCTAGAAATTTCGATAGAGCCTATATAAAGAAATCAGCAGAAGGGCAGTAGTAGTTTATACAGATTCACTTTGCGACTGCCAAGGACTGTGTTACTAGTATTGTATGCAACCTCTGGATTGTATGAATGCATGTAAGCTGTATCATTGACATCGTGTTTGAGAATAAAAAACATGTCCAAACTGAAATACATTGTGGACTACTTAATTACCACATTAATTAAACCACCAAGAATCTGACAAGTTGGCGGTAAAATCTCATTGGAAACAAACATTTCAGTATATACAAAGATATTAATGTTTTATAAAGTGAATGCAAAGTTTCATTTATTAGGTTATATGTTCCGATTGAAGTTGTATGGACGTTACCAAAAGATGTTAACAACTGTGCGATTTATGGAAGAAAGTCACTTTGTTCTTCATAACCTTCAGTTAAGAAATAATTTTTATTAGATAAATGGTGAAAAATATTAATGTGCGAAGCAGATAGAACAGTGAATCCATCAGGTTTTTTGTGGAACTATGAACCATGCGAGAGCTGAGAAAAATACGGAATACTTCCCATTTCTGAAGTGGTAATTATCGCATTCAAGTAACTGAATCATTCATCATTCTTTCTCCTTTACTAACGTCAACCATTAAACGACATTATCGTCCTTCGTAAAGATTGCCTGCAGCGAGGCAGCTGATGGATCTGGTCCGTTAACCGTAAGAGATTTTACAGTCCATGTCGACGCACGTCTCCTTTTCCACGGCCGATCAATCAGCGTTCGTCGTGTGGGTGGCGGCAGGTTGGCCGAAATAACAGGGAGAGTGCATTAAAGCGATCAATAATTTCGGTGACCGTCCGGGCAAATGGGTGACATGGCTAACCGAGAGGCAGTCGCTGCGTTCGCAGTGGTTTCATGCAATATTAAGTACTAGCTGACCCGGCAATGCTTCACTATTGCTGGACTTGAGTAGGCACATAGATTAAATGAAAAAATATTTACATATAAATTTTAGACTGCTGTTTCATTCATTTTCAGTTGGAAAGGGTGAGCGGTGGTGCGCTTTGGAAAACATATGCAGGCAGTATTTTTCTGCTTGTTTCTGTTTGTTTCAAAGTATAAGTGTGTAAATTCCCATTGAAATCTGATGAAATATGTGGTTTTGTCTAAAGTATGGGGAGGAGGGGTGGGTTTATTAAATTTTTTTTGACAGGAATCTTCTCCGTCATCCCGTCGACAACTCACCAAAGCTTCACCGCAAACGGACGAACGGTTTGCGGGTTTGTTTAAATTATGGGGTGTTATGGGGAAGAGGGGGTAATTAAGGTGGTGGAAAGAGAGGAGAGGGATTGGGTTCTTGTGAAATTAAAGTGTACAGTATTTCTCTCTCTTTTTTAAAGTATAAGTGTACAAATTCTAATCTAAATCGGATAAAAAATATGGTTTGCCTAAATTATGGGGTGAAAACATAATGGGGTTGAAAGGGGGAGAGGGGATGAATATTCGGAAACCATACGTATGCAGTATTTTTCTGTTTGTTTTTAAGTATAAGTGTACAAATTCTTATCTAAATCGGATAAAAAATGTGGTTTACCTAAATAATGAGGTAAAAACGTAATGAGGTTGGAAAGGGGGAGAGGGGATGAATATTCGGAAACCATACGTAGGAAGTATTTTTCTGTTTGTTTTAAAGTAGACGTGTACAAATTCTTATCTAAAATCGGATAAAAAATGTGGTTTGCCTAAATTATGGGGTAAAAACGTAATGGGGGTGGAAAGGGGGAGAGGGGATGAATATTCGGAAACCATATGTTGGCAGTATTTTTCTCTTTGTTTTAAAGTATAAGTGTACAAATTCCTATCTAAATCGGATAAAAAATGTGGTATTGCCTAAATTATGGGGGTGGAAAGGGGGCGAGGGGATTAATATTCGGAAACCGTATGTAGGCAGTATTTTTATGTTTGTTTTAAATTATAAGTGTACAAATTCCTATCTAAATCGGATAAAAAATGTGGTTTAGCCTAAATTATGGGGTGTTATGGGGAATAGGGGGTGACTTTTTTGATTTTTTTTTCACAGGAACCTTTGCAGACGCACACTCGAAAACTCTCCAAAGTTTCATTGCAATCTGACAAATGGTATGGGAATGCATAGAAGACGAACAAACCCACAAACATTGATTTTTATATATAAGACTAGACGACCCGTGCGAAAATTTCGCGAATAAAATGCGATGAATAGTGAGGTTGAATATAATGTCACCAAGTTCAGTCATTACTCTTCATACTCCTACTTCATTTATCGATTTTGGTTAGAAATCAAGGGAGATAAATGGCTCGAAACACAAAAAACGTATTTTAGTAATATTGACATTTTTGCGCTTTATGGGTCGAATTACGAAAAATTCCTTTCTTAGAATATAATGTTACCATGGCGGAAACCTTAGTCTTTAATACGATATGTCATTTATCTATATCGATTAGATATCAAGTTAAATATAAGGCTCGTGACACAAAAATACGTTGTAGAACAATTTATACTTTTTCCCTTTAATAGTTGAATTCCAAACACTTCTTTCTTAAAATATGATGTCAGCAAAGCTGAGACATTATTCCTCACAATCGTACTTGATTTATCAATTTTGGATAGATATCAAGGGAGATAAATGGCTCGAGACACAAAAAACGCATTTTAGAAAAATTGACTTTTTTGCCTTGTATGGGTCGAATTATGAAAAATTCCTTTCTTAAAATATAATGTTACCACGGCGGAGACCTTATTCTTTAATATGATACCTCATTTATCTATATCGGCAAGATATCAAGGGAGATAAATCGCTCGTGACACAAAAATCTGTTATAGAAAAATTTATACTTTTTTCCTTTAAGGGTTGAATTCCAAAAACATTCTTTCTTAAAATATGATGTCACAAAGCTAAGACATTACTCCTCATAATCCTACCTCATTTATCGATTTTGGTTAGATATCCAGGGAGATAAATGGCTCGAGATACAAAATATCCATTTTAGAAAAAGTGACATTTTTGCCCTATAGGGGTCGAATTGCGAAAAATTCCTTTATTAAAATATTATGTTACCATGGCGGACACCTTATTCTTTAATATGATACCTCATTTATCTATATCGGTTAGATATTAAGGGAGATAAATCGCTCGTGACACAAAAATGCGTTATAGAAAAATTTATACTTTTTCCCTTTAAGGGTTGAATTCCAAACACATTCTTTCTTAAAATATGATGTCCAAAGCTGAGACGTTACTCCTCATAATACTACCTCATTTATCGATTTTGGTTAAATATCCAGGGAGATAAATGGCTCGAGATACAAAAAACGCATTTTAGAAAAAGTAACATTTTTGCCCTATAAGGGTCGAATTACGAAAAATTCCTTTCTTAAAATATAATGTTACCATGGCGGAGACTTTATTCTGTAATATGATACCTCATTTATCTATATCGGTTAAATATTAAGGGAGATAAATCGCTCGTGACAGAAAAACGCATTGCAAAATTATTGATACTTTTGCCCTTTAAGGGTCGAATTCCGAAAACGTTCTGGCTTAATATATGACGTCACTAAAGCGGAGATCTTTATCTTTAAAACGATACTTCATAAAACGGTTTCAGATAGGTATCCAGGGAGATAAATGACTCGTAACACAGAAAACAGCATTTTAGAAAAATTTACATTTTTGCCCTTTAAGGGTCAAATTCCGAAAACTTTCTTGCTTAACATACGATTTAACCAAAGTGGAGACCATAAGCTTTAAAATGACACCTCATTCATTGATTTCGGTTAAGTATGAAGGAAGATATAGGCTTGTGACAAAAAAATACCTTATAGAAATAATATATATGATATATTAAGTATTCGCAGGGATGGTGCTGCCCCTCACCGTGGGGGAGAAACGTCACTGATTGGTACTATTAATATGGCCACGCTAATAATGGAAAACTATTAATAATTATCCAATTTGGCATTTGTTAGTCCTTCTGCATTTATTTTGAGAATGTGAGCTCTGGGCCCATCGGTTCTGGTCAGCTGGCTCTGATAAGTGCCGTTGTTCAGTTTCATCTTCAGATGTTTCATCTTACTTCTGCATTTATTTTGAGAATGTGAGCTCTGGGCCCAAAGGTTCTGGTCAGCTGGCTCTGATAAGTGCCATTGTTCAGTTTCATCTTCAGATGTTTCATCTTACTTCTGCATTTATTTTGAGAATGTGAGCTCTGGGCCCAAAGGTTCTGGTCAGCTGGCTCTGATAAGTGCCGTTGTTCAGTTGCATCTTCAGATGTTTCATCTTACTTCTGCATTTATTTTGAGAATGTGAGCTCTGGGCCCAAAAGTTCTGGTCAGCTGGCTCTGATAAGTGCAGTTGTTCAGTTTCATCTTCAGATGTTTCATCTTACTTCTGCATTTATTTTGAGAATGTGAGCTCTAAGCCCAAAGGTTCTGGTCATCTGGCTCTGATAAGTGCCGTTGTTCAGTTTCATCTTCAGATGTTTCATCTTACTTCTGCATTTATTTTGAGAATGGGAGCTCCAGGCCCAAAGGTTCTCGTCAGCTGGCTCTGATAAGTGCCGTTGTTCATTTTCATCTTCAGATGTTTCATCTTACAGTGCATCTGTGAAAAATCAAAATTTTGTAGATCCTACAGCTGCACTTCCGGGATTCCACCTGATGAGAGACCAGTGGGTTAAACTATACCGCCGTAGAACTGGACACGCCAAATGCCACGCCATGCTCTATAAGGGGGGACTTCGGGATTCTCCTGCCTGTGAGTGCGGAGCTCCTTCCCAGACAGTGGAGCACTTCATCAAGCAATGCCCTCTAAGAAAGTACGATGAACCATCTCAAGATGTTATCAGTGCTACAACTTCCTTCTTAACATGGATGCAACAATTGCACATCGATTTGTGAATGCGACCAACGTTTATATCCTTGCATATATTGTATATATTTATGTTTATTCTATTAGCTGTTTAGCCACACAATAAATAAATAATGATCCAAGGATGTGTTGTCCTGATGAAATTTTTACAACGTCCATATTGTAATAGAATGATACATTACGATTACATTATTTGTTTAGTGTGGTTAGATGACAGACCCTCGCCACATGTCACCCAGTAGAAGCCCCCAACAGAGACCTGTCTCTCAGAGCGGGATATCTATGTGGCTCCAACATTCACAGCACTCATAACAATTTAAAGTTTGCCCGGATTTATAAATGCAGACATGGCGTGTTAGCATTTTCTTACGAACAATGAAAGCCAGGGAAGTGCCTATAAAATGCAATTCTCCGAAACTTAAACTCGCGGCCTATCAGGGGAGTCTGAATGAACAGAGGTCGTGTGTGTGTGTGACGTCGACAGGGACCCTGCAATGACAAAATTAGTTACTATTTTATTTAAAACATTTCTTTCATGTCTGGATGTATCCGGTGATGGCAGAGCCAGAGATGAGACTGATTTGGCAGGACGGCCGTCCATGGATCTCCCCGAGCCGTGGAGGCGAGCGGGAATGATGGCAACGGGACTCGACCGATATATCTCGGGGCGAGTGGTCATTGAGGCGACCGGGTAGCCGGCAAGAGGCGACCCGTACAAAGTCATAAGTTTTTGTGTCCACAGGGTCAATGGTGACTTGAGGTGGTTTATGTGAAGACTGAGGTGCTGGCGGTTCTTCCTTTGTGCTGACTCACGGTAAATACTTACGTTATGAAAGTGCACTAAAATTCGAAGGTGCTCTCTCACGTGAATAACGACCTTGGCGAGGGAACCACAGATAATAGTCTCAGTCTGCCGAACTGTAATGAGTTTTAACCGGAGCAATAAATTCAAATAACTTCTTAGTAATAACTAAAACAATGAAGCGCCTTTGTCTTTTGGATTAATCAATTTGTTTATATGTCGTAAATATTAGATTGCTGACAAAATGATATGTTTACTTCATGTGTTAATTTTAATTCCAGAATAAATGTCCAGGTTATGGACGTTTTATTGATGAGTTATGATTTCTTGCATTTAATTGATTATGAACCATTTCTGAATTGAAATAACTTTAATAAAATTTTACCTAAGTTTAAAAATTAAATTCATATGTTTTGTAAATTAATAATGCACCCAGATCCGTATGTTACAGTATGAAAGGCAGGGGCGAAATTCCCATAACCGTATGAATCTCTTCTTGCAGAATTTGAAGAATACCCAATCATGATCACATCGCCTAACCTCTGCCTGACCCAGGGAAGTATTCTCCTTAATAGGGCGTAGGGGGCGATGACATTAATTAATTAATATCAAACTATAGAACACAATTAAATGGAATGTGACCAGAATTCCGCAATCTTGATGACAAATTTTACCAGGTGGTGACAATGGGGAAGCGACAATCGAGGTGATGACGATGACACTCGGGGCTGCGGTGACAATCGGGGTGGCAGTCTCACAGTTTTTGCCCCGGATCGGAAAATACATAGATTTGCGCCACTGCTATAAGGTGTGGGGGGTAGCCGATCGTATTCACCAAGTGCGCAAAATTTAGAAATACGTCCCTGCTGACCCAATTAGGTCTGTGTTAAAACCGTTGAATTTCTATTACATTGTTGTCAACCTATACTTCCTAGCCTGTCACTGTGAAATACGTTGTGAATTACAAATTTTTGATCCGATAACTTGTATGAGATGGATATACCAGCTACCAGCGGTCTGAGCGCTATTACTCAGCTGTTGTGGCAAAGGATGATGTGGCACGGGAAGGCCCAAGACAAGTAACCGACTCTCTACTGCGACGATAGCAGCCACTCTGCAAACAAACCGTTATATTCTCGCTGAAATTCGTGCGTGGTACTAGAAGTGCAGAGAATCACTAATACTTCCATGTCATTAAACAGCCTATCTCTGTTGAAGCTCTGAGGAAGCCACTCAAGAATTCTTAGTCAGACGTGCATTGGTCCCAATGGGAGTCGTCAACAAATGATAAAGGGATGTGCGCGTGCCCCTAAACATTTCAGTTTTAGTTGTTCTTGCGAAAAGTGGCTGCTCTGTTAGGAGTAACGGAACCACAAAATATCAGCGGAATAAATGAGGTAAATCGGCATCTCTGATATAGGAAAGATAATTCGGTCACTGAAGGAAAAGTTTTAGGAGTAGTGACGACACAAACAGAATAGTGAGTATAAAAAATTCTGTATATACAATTCCTTTTGTCCCAGGTTATTCATAATTAATTTGAAGTTTCGAACCGTGATACAACCATTTAGTTTAATACCTAAATAGTTGACTAAACTAACTCTTATCATATACGATCCCGAATCACTGAAGCGGTTTAAGGTCAGAACCTTTATTTCGATGTCGAAGTTCCTTAGTGAATCTCGGTCAGTGATAAAACTACTGTTCAGTTCCTAAACTTTTTTCGTACAGGGCAAAGTTGTATATCTTAATTCAAGTTGTTAGTTGTAAGGCATGTTGCTAGTTTCTAACGACATAAAAAGTTTCTAGAGTATGGCATTCAAGTACGATTCTATTCATGCTCCCATGCGTGTGCCTGACATTCTGAAGATTCGGAAGGCTCGAATCCCACTACAGTTAAACAGATTCCTATTTGTCACGGTTCCAGAAATCGCTCCAAGCGATACTTGGATTGTTCCCACAAAATGTCTTGGCAGAATTCCTTTATGTTACTTCCCACAAAAGCCTCCTTCCTCTAATTATCATGACGTAGATAAGCCTTAAAACCATTAGAATAAAAAAAAAACCGTCATCCTTCCAGTGGTCAACAATCGATTGTTGACATCTGTTCACGTCCTGAATCACTTAAGTTAGAAAAGCAGACCGAGTTGCTCTGTCGGCGAAGAGTTTCTCCAAAAAATGGACAATGTATCAAACTCCTGTTAAGTCTGCAATCGTTCCCCGAAGTTGAATATCCAGAACTACTCCCAACTAGGGTTGTTGCGGATGTCATCTTTTGCGGATGCGGATGTTCAGAGCTGGACATCCGCGGATGCGGATGTTCTGCAGATGCGGATGTGGAGAAATAAATTTATAATTATTTAGATTTTAATATTTTATCAAAAATAAATTAAGAATCAATCTTTTTCATATTTAAATTCTATTTCCATATATTACTGCCATATTGATTTACTTTTGCCTGATCTTTCAACAACAAAAAATGTGAGATTATTTCACAAGTGAATTAAAATATTTACATAATTACCTACGCGTCTAAAAACCAGTCTTTATCATATGAACTTTGCGGCGTTCGTGGCCAGACTAATTCAAGCGTCAAGCACAAGGCCACGCCAGCAAGCATCTCCGCGCTAGCTTTTTTTGTGTTATAACTATATGCCTCGTCGACGTCGAGGTCATTAGAGGCGTGAAAAGATCGGGGTTTGGAACGGGAAGGAATTCAGTAATGGTCTTTTAATGGAAGCATTCGCCTGGAATGATTTGGGGAAGCCATGGAAAACCCAAATCTGGATGCCCGGACGGGGATTCGAACCGGCGTCCTTCCGAATGCGAGGCCAGAGAGTTACCGCCTACCCGCCACGCTCAGTTCCGTGCTCGCCACCCACCTTCTCACGGCTCCAGTGGCGCATTCACAGTACAACTTGTAGGACATACGAGATCCGTTTTTCGATAAAAGAACTCTTGATGGTCCGTGAAAGCAGTTACAGGTTCCTTTCGATTCACTCAATATTTTTTTAACAAAAAATTAGATTATTATACATTTTAATTTAAATACAGACTGCAAAGATTCTGTAAATTAATAATTATTTCATGTGATCTAAAAATTCCAGTCACAGAGTGTCTTATCAAGCGCGCAGTGCAACATCTATCGTTGTCACCTATTTTTAAAAGGAGACCTACAGATTAACGTGAAATTCGAACCACGGAGCGTCCCAGCATCTTAGCAATAACAAAATCAAAGCTTTGCCAGAGGTGACGGTCAATTTTAAGACATATGAAAATTGCAGCTGAGACAAGGATTTGAACAAGGGACTTTCAGTACCACAATCGTACGCCGTATCCATATGAGTCAAGAGACAAATCTGGATGTAATGACAAATAAATATTCAACCATAATAAAATCAACATACTTTTTTTCTGTAGCATTTATTTTTGTTATCCCAAAACACAAATGATTGAATACATATTTTTCAGTACTTCTAAATTCAGATGCTTGCGGCGTGTGATTCGGGTATGGAAGGTCCCCGGTTGAAAATCCGGGTCTCGGATGCATTTTTTACAGGCCTTAAAATCGACCTTCACGTCTGGCAATATGATTTGTTAATGTGAACATGCAAGGACTGTACTTACATTTTACGGACATCTGATGAACCTAAAGTAAAGCTGAAAAAATGGACGCTTTTATAAAGCAATCAGTAACGCTAAAACAACTTTTAATAGTAAAGGACCAGAACTCTTTGTTTATGATTCTCCATATCGACCAGCCCGACACCAGTCCCCACCGTCAAAAATTAGATCCAACTAATGACTGCCGACACACGGTGCGGTGTAGTTTGAACTCATTTCAATCGAGTGAGTAACAACAATAAGAAAAGTGTCGGTCGGTGACAGTGCGGGTTCGGTGCTGTCTATTGTAGCCCGACCTTTACTTTACTTGCAAGTTTAAACTAGTAAATTCTTCGCTTAGGTAATAATACCGTTAAGTTCATTGTTACTTTTATTGAAAGATCGTCAGAAAACAATCACTTTTTTGTTAGCTAACTTACGATGGGCAGAATGTCGAATAAAGAGAAAAGAATAATATATATTGCAATGTATACAACACATCCGCATTAAAACAATACGGATGCGGATGCGAAAGCGGATGTAGGATTTTATGCGAAAGTTTCGCACTTGCGGATGCGGATGCGGATATCCGTTACATCCCTACTCCCAACGTCACTAATAATTCTTTCAAATGAATTTCCGAAAATGGTGGAAGAAGGGCAGTTACACGTGGCACGTAAGCTGCCTGACCGTAGAGATAATCATATTATTTACTTTCTGGTAACTCATGTCGTGGATTGGAATATCGAATTCAAACTACGTCATTCACAGCCTAGTAGCTTCAGTGCATAAAAGAAGGTGACAGGAACCTTACACTCATCCAGTAGAATATTTAAATAGTTCCGAAATAGAATATTAGTACACTATTTCTGATCTAACTACCTTATTGTAAGAACAAAACAAAAAATGCATACTGCTACATCAGAAATTGTGAGGTTGCAAAACCTATTAGAAAAGATTCATCTTTAGCTTTAGGAAATTAATACTGGAGTCAGTAAAAAATTTGATGTATTTATTAATGGTGGTGGAGGAAAAATGCTATTTGGAGTAACTTTTACAGAAATTATTACTGAAGCTCGGTCAATTTCCAAGTCCAGCATTCACTTCCAGAAAGCGTTGTACTCGTCATGCACAGCTTAAGAAACTTTTTAACGATTCATAGCGCTAGTCCGATTCAAACTGAAATAGTTGACTTTTTTTAAGACTTATCGTGCTAATACTCTTCTAGTATTGACATATTTCTTGCTTCTGATCTCAGTTAAAATTTTACATTATTTCTTTTTTTTTCTGCTACATTATGGTCCTATCAAAGTGCTGTACATTCTAATAACTGGGACCCCACGGATTGACTCATTCTCCGTCTGTATGTCGGTACATCTGTCATCATGTTCATGGGTTTCAAGCGAAAACTGGGCCAATTCTCAGAAGTTTTCTTTTTCTTTTTATTCCAATATCCATGCAAGCGTTTGGAAAAATAATTATAAAACACCATTCCCACTTTTTTTCCGAAACTACCGATTCAAAAATTATTTCAAAATTTGCAAGTTGATTTTGATGTCCGTACGTTAACAAATTAAATTTTCAGCACATAACTAGTATATATATATATATATATATATATATATATATATATATATATATATATATATATATATATATATATATATATAATCAATAGACAATCTCATGAATGGGGTAACTGATATTTACTGAAAAAATATTAATTTTTTCATAAAACTTTCTGTGACCTAACGTAAATTTCTGAGCTAAATACTTTTTTAATTTTTTTAGGTGTATTATTTAATCAGCTTTTAAAAACGTATAAGGAGCTCTAATTAGACATCACTTATTATTGATTGTTTTTAAAAAGTTTTGAAAAACTTAATGTACAACTTTTGTTCGGAACCCTGAAGAAACGAGGATAGCTCGCAACTGACGTGCTTTTTTTAAATTTTTTTTTAAGAAAAATGTTGTTATTACAATCTATGTAACTACTAATAACATTTGTCTTCCTTTTATTTGTATTCAGTTCAGTTCAAATAAGATTAACCTTGCATCTGTCAATGCAGCAAATTGTAATGAACAAACAAAGGAGATAGCATACAAATCTCTTGTGCGTCCACATTTGGACTACTGTTTTGCCATCAGGGATCCGTTTCGTAAGGGGTTGATCGACAGTATAGAGAAAGTACAGAGAAGAGCCGCTAGATTCCTGACCGTTTGCTACAGTTCATATGAAAGCATCGCAGAACTGATTAGTAGACTAGGCTGGGAGTCTCTGGTAGATAGACGACACACGTTTCGTATAAACTTATTGGTAAACATGTGTACTCCCACTTTCACTTACGAGTGTAGTGAAATACTTCGTCCACCAACCTATTTGAATCGGAATGACAGGAAAGATAAAATTAGAGAAATAAGGTGCCGCAATGATTCTTATATGAATTCTTTTTTCCCTCGTACCATTAGGCATTGGAATGCACAACAAAGAGATTAGCTTTGGTGCTGAGCACCCTCTGCCACCCACAATTTTGTGAATTACAGAGTATATGTGTAGATGTAGATTATAATATTTTGTGCTCTTTACTAACCTTCTTACTAGTGTTTAAAGTGCCAATATTTCTTCTTTATACCTCCAAAAGAATAAAGATAACCAACAAAAACATCCACTTGATTTTTATTTTTATTTTCATTAATTTATTGTTTCCTTTTGTGCACAGATACAACTCGCAGTTTATCTAAACGTCCGCCGTGTATACCGCTTTCAGGTCTTCTCATGTCTTTGTCCAAAGATCTTCCTCCTGTACTGTTTATCGTCCAGAGATTTTCATGTACTTTGCTCGTCTGGTAATAACGACGCGTGTATTTCTTTGACACAATACTTAATAAATAATAATAACACGATATAAAACACTTTTAACAACATACACATATAATCAGCTTAACATTAATCCGATACAAAATAGTGAATCTAAAATACCACTGTCAATAAACAATTCCCACAGAAATAACATAGAAAAGGAAACATTAATTACTAACTCTTTAAAAGCTAAGAGGCTGTGTATCCTTACAATAGGTAGATGAAATGGTAAAGATTGGGCTCCATATTTACTTCTATGACGTAGGCATTTAATAGAATATATTCCTAATACTAAGTTATATTTGCGTCAGTACCAGACGAAAAGATCTGTTCTCACTTGATATTCATTTGGTGCCAAACGAAATATGCCTGGACTGCCATTCATGATGTGTAACCGTGGACAAAACCCTCCGGATTCAACTGAATTTGTTCTCCAGATTTTCAGTTCGCAGTTAGTCTCTGCCAACCAAGCAACGGACATTGCCCCTGCACTTGGAGACGCAAAAATAAAATATCGCAATACTGACAGTACACGAGTTCCATTGACAGCTTTACCCTTGAGCGTGTTCAGCACGATTCTCCGCGGCTGATTGGACGATCCAGCCTGCGGGTGGGACGACACAATGGCTCCAGCGATGCGGACACCTCGTTAGCGTTCGGCTACGGGTCTCGCTCACAAAAGACTATCGATCACCCCACAGCCAGGGACACTCAATTATTCTATTAAGCTGTCTTCATTAAAACTGTCTAGCTCGCTGATAAGCGGCCACGCTGTTGGTGGGATGCAGGGGATCTCGTTAGTTCGTCCGTTGTTGCTCCGATGTACGGTGAGCCAATTGGGAATCACTAGAGCTCTTTGGAATGCATAAATGATATGGCTGTGTTTCGTGATTGGTGCGGGCAGTAAAACTGAAGCAGTGAGTAGCTGATATAATGTTTAGAATCTTTAACGAGTCCTCTTTGAATCAGTCGATCTAATTCTTGTGAACAGTACTGAATTGGTCTCTGGAAAAGTAGAGAGGCAGTTCAAAGATAAGCTTTGCGCAGGATGTCTATAAAAATCAGACAACAGCAAGACAAGCTCTGTAAAATTAAAATTCCGTAATGCAAATACATTCACTGATAAGGTCTCAAAAGTCGTTGTTTGTCATATTTTTAGGTAGGTAACGGAACCACTCTATGCCTCTCGAAAATCACGCCACTTTGCAGTTCACTAGTCTAGTGGAATCGTTCGATTCTAATCAAATATGGTACAGGTTGTATCTACTGCCTCGATTTGGATACAATGCGTTCTGTATTAGGTGACAACATATGCAAAGCAATGTCGAAATAAAATCATTTGCTTTCTTTGTTTGTAACTTACAAACTATGTAAGATTTAAACAATTTTAATATTTGTTTTATAAGTGCTGTTGATACTAGAAACAAATTTTGAGTACCTCGATAAAAGGTTTTTTTTTATATACCTGATAACAAAAATTACCTAAAATTAGCATCGTTGGTTACGGATAATATCCAGGGGGAAAAAAGTGAAAATAAAATGCTTAGTCCTGTACTTACCGAGTCCAAAACTGCTATTTCACAGAGACTGAGATTGAAACGTAACCAAATTTAAAACACTTGCAAGGGACCCTTTTTAATATAAGTTTACATACAATAGTCGAAACACATTACATGGGGGCGTCCATAAACTACGTGGCGCGGTCTGGGAAAAGGGGAGGGGATGAATTGAATGGATAGCTCTGATGGGCTACGTGGGGGAGGGGGTTTTTTGAACTAGGACACGTAGCTTTTCATTCATATTTATTTCAGTCATTTAATTATCTCCTAATGTAATTACGATAGTCTGACAAGAGAAAAACAGTACAAAATCTCTTCTGGATTCAATAGGTAAAGAAGCTACGTGCTACGCGGGGGAATTGGGGTGTAGACACAAAAGCCACGTCGGGCTACGTGGGGGGAGGGGGAAACGGGTAGGGGTAAGGGGGGAGGTGGAAGGGGGAGGGGGGAGGTGGAAGGGGGAGGGGGGATCACAGGAGACTGAAATGGAGCTACATGGTTTATGGACGCTTCCCCTGTACAAATTTTAAGTGTGCAAATCACCCCGTCTTCAAGCCAGAGTCATGTGAAAGACGAAAAGATATAGATCGTAGTTCAACATGAGGAGTTGGATCATTATATATATATAAAAACTTTAACTTTCAATGGTGATATCAGACATTACAACACTCAGTACCACTCCTTACGACTTCAACGCGTTAAAATAACTATAATTTTAATACTTAATTAAATATGTATGTTTCATTTTTAATTATTTCTTTCCACCATAAAAATATAAAAATATGATTTTCTAAGAAAATTGAACGTGCGGCCCGATTGAAAATTCTATTTCTAAAATTTGACCCGGCTGCTGAAAATGTTGGCCACCAATGATATAGAGGGAAGAAAATTCGTCAGTCCGACAAACAGCAAAGCGACGGGTAAATATGGCTCCTTTTTCCTTGCGGTTTCGGAACCGTAAAATGGATTTTTATTTTTTACCTATGGCTTTACGCCTCGTCGATGTCAAGGTCATTAGAGGCGGGATGGAATTGGGGACAAGGAATGGGAAAGCATTCGGCCATGGCCTTTTGAAGAAACATCACGGCATTCGCCTGGAGTGCACTGGGAAAAACCATGGAAAACCCAAATCTGGATGCCCGGACGGCGGTTCGAACCGGCGTCCTCCCGAATTACTTATAAGGACCAGTGAAACGATAGCTTACTCCGGCTAAAAGCATGCCGGGAGATGTCTCGTTCTTTGCCAACAATCAAATCATCAATATGTCACGTGCACCTCATTTACAACAACTTTGAAGAAAATCAGATATTTCGAATGTACTCTGATGCCAAGTAACAGTGTTCTTTCTCTGCCTTAGATTGTCCTGCATTTTAAACTGAAATCCGAGTCATGGAGAGACTTATCTTATTTCACTGTAACAAATAAGCTCGCTGCCAAATGAGTAAATCAGTTTGCAGGTTCGTAATACAACTTGGTTGATATCAGGATATGTAACAACTGTTGTATATTAAAAATCCATACACAGTCAACTACTAGTGTCACAAAGCATAAAATTTTGTTAGGTTTATATTTGAGGTCATAACGAAAGAAATTTACTTGTCGTATATAATATTGCATTTCCGTAACAGTTAAATTAATTAAAAATTCACACTTATAGGTATTTAAGTTTTTGCTCGCTGTTCTCCATCTTGGGTCTCGATGTGCTTAGTAGATGCGTTTGTAATTTGTTTTTCTTGTAACAGGAAAGCATAAACATCTGTTATGTCGTATCTCTGAAACCTTAACCACTAATAAAATATAATAATTTTGTTACACATTTTGGTGTATTAATCTTTTTTGAAATGGTATGTGTATTCTAAAGTACTATATTACAAAACATTTAAGAAAGGATAATATTGATGAGGATTATATATGTGAGGTCATAACGAAATGATTTTAAGTGTGGTGCGTAATATATCATGTCCTTTACAGTTAACTAAAGAAACACATTTTAAATGTTAGAATGATACAAACAACGAATAAATCAACAAGGATTTAAGATAAACATTAAGGAAAGGGATGTTTAATGTAAATTAAATACCACAATTTCAATATCCTTAATAAAACTGTAATAATTTATTCAAGGTATTACGTTTCATTTGACGTTGTTTGATCTAAAGTACTATATCCCACGAAACTGTAGAAATAAATAATACAGTCAAAAAATAGTATTTACTGATTCCAAAGTGTGCAGTATTTTTATATATTGTAGCGTGACATTTGATAGATACGTACCTCGCAAAAGAAAGTTCAACTGATCTGTGGCACATACCTGTTTTTGGTTTTAAAAAAATCATCTTTCCCTCCTTTCCTGGTCACGTAGAATCATAAGATTTTCAGCTATCCCACAAGATTTAAAAATGTGAAGAACGCCATTCAAATTAGTGAGGTAGATTCTGTAAATCCTCATATAGACGTAGCTCTTAATAGAATAGATTTAATCAAATTAATTATTATAAACTATTACATGAAGTAAGACCCTAATTTATATCAACAATTGTAATAATATTTAATAAGACTGAAATATCAGGTAAACTTAATCCAGAAAAACTCTTTTTCAGCGGTAATCACTTCTGAAGTGCTGCACATTCCTCTTTTCTTGTTATAGTTTTGATGTTTCAATTTATAGTCTTCCATTTGATTGGTATCTCAACAAAGATACCGTTTATGGAGCTGATTACCGAAAACTTTGGGAATATTTTAAGTATCCTAAGTGTCCAGTTTTTTCTAGAAATAAAAACAACCAATATTTACCAAAAATGAAGATAAAATGCTCGTAAATAATCATTTTAAGAACAAATTAACGTTATTACACATATTGACATTCGTTACAAACTCAAGTAAAGGACTAATTATCTTTTTGCTATAATAATGGTGTAAAATACAACATGTGCCCCAGAATTTTATGTAGCTCGCTGCGCTCAATTTTACCAAGATCAAATGGTCTGCTTGTACCATTCAAGTATTGGCAGTAGTGCTGTATTTCCCAGTAACCAACTCATCCACCAGACCGCTCACGATGAGAGAACAGTAACTCAGGGTACAAATATTACTCTGATGTTGTTAATATACAAATAGACTCCTATGAATTAACTGGTCATGAACGACACGTCAATTAGAACTTAGAGTAGAAAAAGAACTAGAAGGAATTCACATATGGTCTTTTGAAGGAAGCATCCGACTTTAACAAGGCCGTCCTAGGTAGCGAAGGGACTAGAGTACTAGCCTAGCCCCGCGTGCCGAAGGTCACCGGTTCGAGTCCGGCCGAGGGCATGGGTGTTTGAGCGTTGTGTTTGTTAATGTCGTGCCCATCCTGTGGTGTCCATACTTAGAAGTTAAAATTCACTGGAGAAACTGATTCACATAGAGCTGGCTGTATAGTCTTAGTTGCCCAAGGTAAAAGGAAAATAGATACTGTAACTACAACATTATTGATTTATATTTTTTATTTAAATGTTTATTTCCTTGTTTCTGCTACGAATAAAAGTCTGTAATAACGTGTGTTCACAGAAAATAAATATACTGTTGCATTTTCGGGAATCTGCGGTAGAATATATTCTACTTGTTCCCAGTTGTTGTATGCGAAACTATTTGTGCTCTAGTTTGTGAATTCCACGGACCTACGAGTTTCCACAACATGTGTTGCCGTAATGAATAAAGTTGGCGCCGCCCCAACTGGGAACCGCTGATGTTGGCCGCAGTATCAACAATGCCAGGTGATTCGGTCTGCATGCTGGTTGCAGTCTCTTGTCAATGAAAGATGGAAGTGTGTTTTAGTCAACCGAGTCAGTGAAATTATTAAGCTGTCTTAATCATTCTGAAAGCACTCCAAATTGTTGATTTTCTTCAGTACTTATGCTGTAGACTCCTCTGATTGAGAATATACTATTACGTTTTTAATTCCCATTTCATCTTATGAGAAAATTTCGTCCATGGAATAAACGACCTTGTTTTATTAAAAAATTTAAATATTATTACGGATGTCAGTTTTCTATTATTTTGTTTCATTTTACTTTTTGTACAATAATCTATTGTTTACATCTTTAATACTTTGATGATAGCTTATTTTTTATTGCACCAAATATTATTGACTGAATTTTGTTCGTTTGTTAAATGTCAATCGTTTTAATACAAAAGAAACACATTGTATAAATCGATTTAATTTTTTGGGCTATATGACAACTCCAAAAACGAATTGTTTAAAAATAAAAATTATGTAACGCAAAATTATTATTTAAGTTGGATCTAGGGCTACTGTATATCTAAGAAAAACAAAAAGATTATCCTATTAAATACTTAAAGTTTTGAAATTTTATTCAAGCTGTTTTACTTAACATTATTCGAGCTTATTCTATGTATTGGTTCATACGCTTGTAATACGCTTTTCACGCAGTATCAGTGAAATGATTGATTTTACAAATCATCATAGGTTAATAAGTGACAAGTACACGGGAAACCAGTTGAATGCTGTTATATCTCTCTTTATGAAGCAAGAATCTCAGTACGTGAACTCTGAAATTGTATTTTGTTCGATCACATAAATCTCAATACACAAACAGTCGTATAGTAAACCGCCTGCAACTTGTTACATAGATCATACAAAATATTTTTTTTTTAAAAAAAACATGATATTTGTATAAGACTTGTAATAGATCAGCCAATACGAATTTCACAATTACCACGACGAAATCAGCTAACAGTGAATGGTGCACTATTAAAATTGATCAATGTGCATCCCTTGACCGGATCTTGAAACCCTTGGTAGCGTAGCATCATTATGTGAAATAAAGTAGTCACTGATAATTGATTTCATCTTATATGGTTTATATTCTGTTCGGATGTTGCTAAATCATTGTATATGAAATGTTAATATTACTTTATGTGTGGTGTCATAAAATTAATAATATTACCAAACTACTAATAAAAACATGCAATAGTACACTCAGTTTCCTGTGTTAAGTACTAAATTCGAATATACTTTCTCCATATTCCTGTTATTGCTTGAACAGTTTCAGAAAAATATCAAATACTTCAGTGACTGAAATTTGTCACTTTCCCTTCCTTATTCCAAAGCACATATAATTAAAATATCAAGCAAAATGAGCTCCTGAAAAAACAATTTCACAATCAACTTGAACCAGTCTGTTTTTTGTAACATTTATTTCTTGTAGCAATACATTCAACAAAAATGATACACAGTCTTATACTTCTCAAATACGAATATCTATCTACTTTTAATCATTCAGACGTTGACTATATTGCTGGTATTATAAGGACGTATATGAAGTGTCTGGAATACCAAAAAGTAGTGAGCATATTGAAGTGTGTTCACTTGTGGAAAGGTAGCAGCTTCTTGAACATACAGTGCTAGTCAGAAAAATGAAATTTAATGCTATATTGTTAGAAATTGTATATAATTATTGTAAAAGTGGTAGATATAGGAGTGAACTGACTGGGCAAAGTGGAAGAAGAAGAATGGTTGGTATACAAAAGACACTAGAAAAACTTGTCTTCCACACAGACAGATGAAATCAATTAATTGAAAAGTACTAATTTGTACGGGAACTGTTAACGTGATAAAAGTAATTTAAATTCCTAGATTCAGTCTACCAACAACGCACTTATATTGATTTTCAATTTAAAAAATCCGGTAGTGGAAATTAAAAAAAAAAATAATGATAACTTCAACGACTGACCTAAAATTGAGGGATTACAATGGTTCTGATAAAGTGCATTGTTGTATTTAAAAACTAGTTTTTCTCTACCTCTGCCCACTCTTTCCCCGTGTCGAGGTCACATTTTCGTTATGGGCATTCAGCAGCTTTCATCTTCACCTGCATGATATATAATGTTCAACTTTACAGACAGATATACTGATTCCGTTTATTCCGGCCTGTAGCTATTAACGGCAGTTTTTTTCGAATCGAATGCATGTCTCGTTATTGTCAAACTCTATTTTTAATCGAAAATGTAAGCAGCACTGGAAAGTTGACGCCTTTTTATACTTGTTTATGGTTATTCTATCGCATACTTGTAACATATCATCAATTTCGTTCTCACCCTACACAATATTTATATCATGTACTTTATTTAGAAGCATAATACAAATTTATTTTGTTTGACTTTTTAGCCTTTCAGGTTGTTTATTCCTTTCAAATTATTTCTGTTAATATTATGTTTATATTATATATTGTATTAATCAGTTTTTTAATTACTGGATTGTTAATAAGCAAATTAATAATATATTATTGATTGGCTTGGTCTAGACCCATTGTGGAGTTTGGATAAAAAATTTCAGGGAATTCGCGAATAGTTATATTTGCTCGAATGTAAAAATACACACAGCTAAGCATGATGAAGTTTGTCTGTAGGTACTCTAGGATCATTTCCATATTAGTTTGTGAATTTCCTATGGCACTACCTGCGTAAAGTAATGATATTAAATTGGTTCCTTTTTAAGTTGATAGATACTATATAAAGGAAGATACAACGAATTTATAATTTAGAATTTACTCTTTTTTTTTTTTTTTTGTAACTGCTTTACGTCTCTTTTTAACATCGAGGTCTTTAGAGACGGGAAAGGATGGGGGGCAAGGATGGGGGCAAGGAATGGGAAGGAATTCGGCCATGGCCTTTTGAAGGAAGCATCCCGGCATTTGCCTGGAGTGATTTGGGGAAACCATGGAAAACCCAAATCTGGATGCCCGGATGGGGATTCGAACCGCCGTCCTCCCGAATGCGAGGCGAGAACGCTAACCGTTACACCGCCCCGCTCGGTTAGAATTTACTGATAGTAAAGTTGTATAGGTAGACATTTTCAGTGATCAAAAATTCATTTTGAAATCAGCTAATCAGGCAGCTCGAGCAGTCACTTGTTTTAGGTGGACATTGTCCTGGCAGTAAAATGGCTGAAAATTTCTCCCAATTGTAGCAGCAGCAAATTTCCCGCCACACTGTGCGGGGAAATGGGTTTTATCGACTTCGGTCACGTTGCAGGCTTCAACACCTTGTAATCCCCTGAAGTAAGAGGCAGTCGGTAAATGCCAATCAGGTGCCGGGCCGGCTTAGCAGCGTGTCACATTTTACCGCCACGTCACGTCTCTTCGGCGTGGACGTGGGGGACTCCGTCCTACGCACCTGTTCGCCTGCCCGTAATCCGCGCAATGTATGCGAGACACGCCGGAGGCGGGCGGGCAGCCTATTTGCGTGGAATTAGGCGCAATCAGGGCCGCGCGCACCTGCCTGGTAATCGATACCCGCCTGGCTGGCTGGTACAGGATTTAGTGCACTCGCGTGGAAAGGACGCACAGGTACCAGCGACGTGGCCTCCACTGGAGCTGATCCCCCTGTGTGCACGGAATGGGACAGATCCGTCGCGTTATACCGGCAGCCCGCAGATAAGGTTCTGTTGCTGCCACTAACGAGATGCCCGCTTTTGGACCGTCGCTCGTTGTTCGTCGTTGTGTTACACAAGCAGCCCGCATTGTCAGATGAAAGCTAGCACTTGTAACAAACAGATAATGCCTTCCCCAAAAGGACGACGCGCGTCCCTTGACGTATGAAAGGATGTTCACTGAACTGTATCACTCAGCTACTGTGTCACCAAATGTGCCAACATATATTTTAATCAGTAATAGAATGTTCAAAATATCAAAAACAACAAATCAATGACCGTTTAAGCATTTACAAGTGGATCAATCAAATTAATAATTTTAGTAGTAATCATTATAATTATCTGATACACTATCCAGCTTCTCATTCAGTATGCTAGGAACATGTTTGCCCAATGTTGCCTATCTTTCACTATTTTCATTTTTTTCTTTGACGCTCTTTCTAATTCCTCTCAGTTCTCAGTCCCTCTTTTTGTATCTGAACCTGTTTTGTTTCAGTTACTTTTTTTTTTAACTGCTTAACGTCTCTTAACAGCGAGGTCTTTAGAGACGGGAAAGGATGGGGGCAAGGAATGGGAAGGAATTCGGCCATCGCCTTTTTAAGGAAGCATCCCGGCATTCACCTGGAGTGATTTAGGAAACCATGGAAAACCCAAATCTGGATGCCCGGACGGGGATTCGAACCGCCGTCCTCCCGAATGCGAGGCCAGAACGCTAACCGTTACACCACCACTCTCGGTTTCAGTTTCGTATCTAACACCTTCCTCCGCATCTTCTCATTTCACATTTTAAATAAAATTATTTGCAAATAAACATTCGTTGAAAAGACGTGAGTACAAATACAAAGTTTAATCATACTGCAACTAATCAACCGTGCTTGTAAAAAGAAACTGTTTTATCAAAGTAATCACTAAACCGTTGGTTCTGCTCTTCACAGACACAAACACGCAGTACAGTTACTCAATGATCAGGAACTGTAAATTCCAATGATAAGATAGGATGAGCGATATTTTTAAATTGCACTCGTTCTTACGTCTCTGTATCTCTTACTGTTTATCTCGACCTTTTCAAACATTTACGATTTAATTTGCAAGCAAAGCCAAAAGACAAAACAAAACTGACAATGCATTTGACTTCAACAACCAAATCCTACAACGCAAAACCACATGTAGTATACCAATTATCGTAAAATTTGCTGACATATTTTGCTAATTTTTTGGCAGGATTCTTCGTTCTAATCTTCTAAACGTCACGGTAGTCGCATCTCTGAAATTAATGTTAGTACAACCTTGCACGAGTCACAGACCCTTTCTCCGAACGTAACCACGTTTAATGAAATTGGTGTTGTGAACACCTAAAGGAATAGGTATTAACAGAAGCAAGAAAAATCGCGAAATCCATCAGTCATCATACCAATAATAGCAGAAATATAAAAATAGGATTAAACTAATCCAATAGTTACAGAATTCTCATATTTAGGAACTAAAACTATGGTTGATGGTCTGGTCAAGAACAATAAACGGCTGAATAGTACTAGCAAATAAACCTCCTAGAAAAAGAGAATTTTTTTTAGTACATTGGTTAGTGGTTGTATGATGGACAACTCTTTATGGTAGACAAACTGGGGATTTAGGAATACAACAGAGAAGTAAAATTGAAGCATTTGAAATGTGGTACTACAAAAAGTTGCTGAAAATGAAGTTGAAAGGAAAAACAGGAGAAAAAGGTGTTTTTGAAATGCGTAAGAGAATATGCGAACCAAATGATTTAAAATGCAGGTTATAGTGAGGATGCTGAAATTAAGATATTAGAAGAATGATTACTTAAAATAGTTAAGTAACTGATGACAGAGATAAATACACAGGATCTATATAAATAGAAGTTTCTGCGCAATGTAGCAGATAGATTATAACAGGAGACCTAGACTAGCTGAACCTTCTAAGTAAGTTAACTATTAAGTGATTGCGTAATCATTTTACGTCATTGCCTATTGTAAACTAACCCAGTAAACCTACCGTGAAATAGAAACTTTTACATTAACATGTGATCTGGACTACGGAAAGTTTGCTAGCGTACTTCACAAACCAGGTTTTGTTAGAGGTGATGACGAAAGGATTAAGAGGATTCAAAATTCCCATCGATACTGCGAATCAAACCACGGATCCTGTAGCATTAGCGTTACTGTGAACTTGGTAATAAAGAATGAAGCTGACAATACATCAGCTCGATGTCATCATTTCAACGCGATTACTAGGTCAAACAACAACGAAACCCGCAACCACAAGAATTATGTGGAAAAGACCACTGATGAACATGAGAATTCTCCTGGTTTCTTTCCACTGCTTCTTTTCTGCGAAACATGGAGAAAAAAAAAAAGAAATGGCGACGCTGTCCTTGCGAACTGCTGCTGACAGCAGTTCTTTTGACGTTGCTCTGCGGAGCGGAAGTTTTAGCCAGCACTCGGAAAGTCTGACAGAGTGCAGCGGGTGGAATAGTGGAGATGTCCTACCGAAGGATTGCCCTTCAAGGTTACCAACTCTAACTGATTAAAGAAACCATTTACATACCTACAAATCTGAAGTAAATCCTACGTCACGTAGTGATTATAACCTCGGAACGTTGTAGTGTAAGGTTGAATGGTAGACTGTCGAAGCTAAACAACTTTCAAACAGACTGTACCAATTATTGCTACACGAATAAAAACTAAAGCAATAGGAAAAAATTTTCGCATAGTTTTTAAAGAAACCTTAGCAGCATTTGAATATAGTAATACTAGGAAACTGTGAAAAGCAAAAATCTGGATGACCAATTATATCGGCATCCTACAAAATTACGCGGATATGAAAAGTGAATTTGCAGTTCACCAATTATAACCAACGAACGGATAGATTGTAAAAACTAAGCCAGTCAAAATGTTCTGGTGCTTCATTTGCTCGCCCATGCTTAACTAATTAAAATTAATATAAAATAATGCTCAATGCATTTCCTCGTTACTTACGTTGTAGCAAAACGTTTCAGTTGTCATCATAGTCCATGTTACACTTCATACTATCCAAAAACTTAAATAATTACCTCAGTAATATGCTGTCAATGAAAGCAAAATAATCTAAAACTAAATCTTAACAGCTTACGTTATGCCATGTAATATGAATTTCAATAGTGGTCTTGGCAGTAGAAATCGCGATCAGTATGAAACTACTTTAATTGAAATGAAATAATTATTTAAATGACATGGCACTCAAGAATTTTTTTTTTTTTTTAATTGAATAACTCCTTTCCAGTACTGCAATGACGAGTGCTAATATTTCTTTTCGAAAATGAACACGTACATTCATTCATCGCGATAGAAACCTTACCACATATGTCTTAGCTTACAACAGCGATCAGAAAATGTAACTAAAACACCTACATGGGATGAATTTAAATATACAAAAAATAAATAACAGCTTTGGACGCGTCCTGGACTGCGTTCCTCACGCCGACCACTGGACGCTACCTGAAGATGATGGCACGGTACGCCATCGAAAATTCGTACATTTACGACCAAATGACCCGGCTGCACGCCCGACAGATCTTCAAACAATTTCTTTGTGGTTGCTTAATTAAATAAAATTATTATCAAATAACGCTCATAACTCTCATTTTGCACATATGTAGATATTTCGATTGTAGTTGGAACTACTTACGTGCATCTGAAGTAAAAACGTCAGTGAAAGCAAAACAAAATAAATCTTAAAAATTTACATTATACTACGTAATATTAGTTTTAATCATGGTCCAGGCCGCATAGATGGCGGCAGTTGTGGAAGTAATGTTTTCAGTAATATTGCGCTCATTAAAACAAATTATTATTAAAAGATTTAAATTACTCCTCCCCTCTGCTGTAGCTTCAAATGCCAGTTGTTATTCTGAGTCGCTAAATTTCAATCTAATCAAAATTTCGCTAAAATTGCTGCTCGAAAATTAAAGCCTTTATCTCACATATTCAGGGGAAATTTTTTAACGAAAATATCTACATCGAACGAGATAATTAAATAAAAAGCAACTAATAATTAATATGTTAAAATAAATGCAATACATACATTTAGTTTAGTGTTGTGGTAATTGATTTTGTAAGCGTTTGTCTTTACATACGTGCGTTGTATATAACCACCAGTGAAAATATTGCAAAGACGAATTTTGTACATGTGACTGCTGTCCATGAACATGCTTACTTATTCTTCTTTGATTTTATCTTTGCCTGTTTTTCCACTTACCACATATTAACCAGTTAATATAATTTTTGCCATATGGCTTCCAATATCGGGTATTTGAGCAACGTTTTAACATCTGTAATCTCGATCACAATACCGTTTATTAACTATCAGGTACACTTCTCTTGATTGGTTCATCCAGGCTTTCTTAGACACATTAATATTACAACTTATTTACAGTCTTGCAAGTATTACCTTCATTTCGTTTCATAATGCATGATAATCTATTGACATCCAAAATTCACAGATCACATATCTTCTTTTCCCTGAGGATATTTTCATTTCATACTAGCTGACCCGGCAATGCTTCGCTATTGCTAGACTTAGTTTAGGCAAACCAAATGTAGACAGTATTTTTCAGTTTATGTTAAAGTATACGTGTGCAAAGATCCTTAAAAATCGGGAAAAAACTGGCTTTATATAAGGTATATGGGCAAAAATTAAGGGGGTTTAAAGGGGAAAAGGTGTTGCATTTTTGGATACCACATGTTGCAAATTTTGGTGGAAATCTGATTAATTCTATGGATTTGTTAAAATTAAGGGTTTTCTTAATTTTTTTTCAGGAACCATCCCAGACGTGCTCTCTACAACTGAACAGAGTTTCATCATAATCGAATAAAAATTTGGGAGTTTTGATAAATATCATTGGAAATTAAGTAGGAGAGGGGTAAAAGGGAAGAGGGGTGGGATTAGGATAACCAAATTTACATAGTATTTTTCTGCTTGTTTTAAAGTATACGCGTGTTAAAGTTCCTTCAAAATCGGGTAAAAACTGTACCTTAATATATGACACAGTGGCAAAAAGTTAAGGGGATGTAAAGAGGACGAAGGGGTTGTCGTTTTGGAATCCATATTTAGACAGTATTTTTCTAATTGTTTTAAAGTATACGTGTGCAAATTTCCATAGAAATTCTGTGTATTTATTTAAATTAGGGGGATGCGAAGGGGTATGAAGGATGGCGTTTTTGAAACCATATGTAGGAGACATTTTTCAATTTGTTTTGAAGTATATGTGTGCAAATTTCCATCAAAATTCGATAAAATTTGTAGGTTTTCTTAATTTATGGGGAGTAGGAGGGAAGAGGGGGTGGTTTTGGGGTGGAAAAGGGAAGGGGGATTGGGTTTTGGAAAAACTAATTTCGATAATATTTTTCTATTTTTTAAAAAGTATATGTGTACAAAGTTCCATCGAAATCGGATAAAAAGTGAGGGTTTATGTAGAAATTAAGGGGTGGGAAGGGGGAGATGGGATGCATTTTTAGAAACCAAATCTAGACGGTATTTTTCTGTTTGCTTTACAGTGCAAATTTCCATAGAGATCTGATAAAATTTGTTGGGTTATGGGGTGTTATGGGGTAAAGGGGTTGTGTTTTTTGAACCCATATGTAGGCCGTATTTTTCTGTTTGTCTTAAAGTATATGTGTGCCAATTTCCATCAAAATCAGATAAAATCTGTGGGTTTTTTAAATTATGGGGCGCAAGGAGGAAGAGGGGGTGGTTTTGAGGTGGAAAGAGTCAGAGGTAAAACTAATGTCTACAGTATTTTTCTGTTTTTTTTTAATATTATGTGTGTGCAAAATTCCTTCCAAATCCGATAAAAAGTGTGGGTCTGTGTAAATATTAAGTGGTGGGATAGGAGAATGGGGGTGCGTTTTTGGAATCCAAATGTAGACAGTGTTTTTCTGTTTATTTTAAAGTATGTGTGTGCGAATTTCCATACAAATCGGATAAAATCTGTAGGTTTTTTTAAGTTATGGGGTGTTATGGGGAAGAGGAGGTGGTTTTTTGGAAATTTTATTTCTTAGGGATCATCCCGGACGTGCACTCGACAACTCACCAAAGTTTCACCGTAATCGGACGAACGGTTTTCGTTTAGGAGCACATAGAGGACAAACAGACAGACATTGATTTTTATATAATGGATATAAGCCAGTACCGGATTAGTCACGTAGCAAGTAGCAATTTCTACTGGGCCCAGGCCTTCTGGGATTCTCGGATACCCCAGATGGCGACCTTTTTGTTAGCTCTACTACAGTGACAATAAGCAAATCAAGGGAGGGCCCACATTTGCTACAGGCCCCACGTTGTTTTAATCCGGCACTGATATAAACATTAGTGAACTCTACCACCCTACGAGGATAGATTCAGTTTTCTTCTAGACTTCCCTTTCTCGAAGCTTCTTCTTTTTAACATTATCAGTTCATATTAATGGCTTGCATCAATACAAATTTCTTTCATTCTATTTCTGTTCACCAAAGATATTGCTTCATTTCTTTGGTAACATCGTTTACCATATTAACTATCTTTACAGAGTTACTATAACACTATATTTTCCTATATTTCCGCAGATATGGTCGCAATAAAGGACTACCTAACTTAGAATTTCTTCGCGGATGCTTGAGTAAATAGAACTGTCATTAAATATCACGTAGTAACATATCTGGTAGTAGCAGTCAGCCACCAAAGCTAAAAGCGTGACGTAAACATTACGATCACTATTAATATAGCCTTCTCGGGTGACTAGCCGAGGTAGCACGGTATTTTCACACGATATTTCGGCGATCGGAGCTCTGTCGCCATCTTCTGAAGATGGCGACAGAGCTCCGATCGCCGAAATATCGTTGTAAATACCGTGCTCAATCGGTTAATCACCCAAAAGACTACATTAGTTTTCAACACCGAGAGAAACTTCGTTCTTATGTATTACGGTTACACTGACACAATGGCCAAGCTTAGCCATTTATGAGGTATTTCTACTGGATTCTCGTACCGTAATTTCGACTGTTTACGTGAAGAAGTATTTTCCGTAGAGAACTTTGTCCAGGAGTCTGCCGTCGGCTAGCGAGGAAAGGCACCCCCAGTCGGGAGTGGCAAGTGATCTCTGCCATAATCCCGCTCCGGCAGCTCGACAGATGTGAGTCAGCCGGCTCAGTGGACTGTAGTGCGGGCACTCGAGGGGATTGTCGTGGCACTGTGAGTCCTCGGCAGGATTACACAGCACGACACAACTGGCGCGCGCCTGCACCTGGATTTGAGAGTGACACGCCCCGGCTAGCGCGGCGCCGGCTCTAAGCCGATTACGCAGCCGCAGGAACTGGTCGCCATGTGTCGAGCCTCAAGAACTCTCTCACTGTTCCTGCCGTAGCACTACGCACATCAGAGTGCGAAAAGTAATTCTGTTATTGTATCGGCAAAAGAACCTCGTTACTGGACAAACTTTGGTCTTATAGCATCGGTCGTTCTGATATCATGTTTAGACTTTTTCCAAAATATCTATGTGTATTCAGAATGGTCCATAGTTTCTGTCTCATAAACTACATATTTCAAAAGCAAAATAATAATTCATTACATGTAAACTGTATTGTTTGTTTTGAATAAATCAATTTCATCGCTCAAGTTTTTGTCTGCTTAGAATTTCACTTGGCTATCCGGCTGGAAAAGCGTAGGTTTTTTAATTTGTCACGGCTCTGCACGGATAGCCAAGTTAACATACATTATTTTTTCAGTGTATTTATTTTTCCAGGCATTCAGGCTTCAACATGGTTTTGTTTTTGTGCTGAATATGTTCTCACTTCAGTGGTAATTATTAGTTGCATGCAAAAAAAAAAAAATTTCAGAAGGAAATTTATAGAATGGGGCTAACACAAAATCTCGTATATTCTTCTTCTCTTCGATATCGGCCATCTAAGGATCACGAAAAGCAATCTAGTGCATTCATTTCAATCCTTCTTGACTTCCAATAGTTCTTCATCCTCTCACTTTGCTGTTTCCTCCTTTCTTCCGTCCATATGTTACTACATTTCCTTTTCTACTTCACCTGGAAACCCTTTAAGTTTTGGATCAGTCTCCTAAAAGTTGCTCTATCTTGGATTAAATCTTCAGTTATTCCGATCTCAATCATATCTTTCTACTAGCCTCTTTCACTTCAACTCCAGCACGTAACCTACAAGAGGTGCCCTGTTAAGCCGAGTAACCCAGTGGAAGGTTGGGTAACCAATCCCAGCGGGAAGCCGGGTCGGCGAGCCGATCAGTGTTGGAGGAAGCAAAGACAATCAACAGCTTCAGCGGTGGAGGAGGACCACAAATCCCAACAGCGAAGGAGGTGGAAGAACTGTCTTTTAAATTCACACGAGTGGTGTTGTGGTCAGCGTCTGTACACCAGATTAGGTGTGGCTGAGAATTTTAATCTTGGAGCGGTCAACAAACCATTGCCTAAGACAGTCAAGTAATCAACAGGGTGTTACAAAAAGGTGCGGCCAAACTTTCAGGAAACATTCCTCACACACAAACAAAGAAAATATGTTATGTGTATATGTGTCCGGAAACACTTACTTTCCATGTTAGAGCTCATTTTAGATTGGTAGAGGCGGACCAATTCCATGGCCCCCACGCTCTCCTGACCTCAACCCTCTTGACTTCCATTTATGGGGGCATTTGAAAGCCCTTGTCTACGCAACCCCGATACCAAATGTAGAGACTCTTCGTGCTCGTATTGTGGACGGCTGTGATACAATACGCCATTCTCCAGGGCTGCATCAGCGCATCAGGGATTCCATGTGACGGAGGATGGAGGCATGTATCCTCGCTAACGGAGGACATTTTTAACATTTCCTGTAACAAAGTGTTTGAAGTCACGCTGGTACGTTCTGTTGCTGTGTGTTTCCATTCCAAGTTTAATGTGATTTGAAGAGAAGTAATAAAATGAGCTCTAACATGGAAAATAAGCGTTTCCGGACACATGTCTACATAACATATTTTCTTTGTTTGTGTGTGACTGTTAGGAATGTTTCCTGAAAGTTTGGCCGTACCTTTTTGTAACACCCTGTATATGCATGATGCAAACTTACGAATATATTATTTCTAAAAGTTTTTATTTGTAGTGAGCCATCTTTCTCCATTCATACTGAACCAAAATCGACAAATTAAATATAATTTAAATATTAAGTTCTCATCCTTGATAATTTCATTAATGAAGGAAGGAATTTTTAAAAATTGAACCCGTGAATAGCAGTATCATGAATACTGCAGGTGACGGGTATGCGTTAGTTCAGACTCAAGCTGCTAGGATGCGCTGGCGTCTGTAAGGAGTGGTAGCATCACCGCTAGATAGCAGCACTGCATTTCAAAGAGATACAGTAGAACTCTAATTATCCGAACTCCGATTATCCGAGTCGCTGTTTTAACTAAAACGGAAACGTTCTGCGATTCAAATAATAATGATTCTGCCTACATACCACATGAAACTTCTAACTGTCAAGCGGATAAGCCAGAAAACAGATTAATTCAGTTAGACATCTTACATTGACCGAGATCTTCAGCAAGCAATGACTTTTATTTACAGTACGGTACGTACATTCTACTAATGGACAGCACTTGTAACTATGATTAACATGTAAAAGTGTTGCCTTTTCATTTAATAAATTAAAAGCTCTTTTCCTTTAAATATAGTTTCTTCTCCCATTTTCAACATACTTACAGTAATTAATTAAAATAGACACTATTTCTGGAAAAAATCAATCGTCCGAATTTTTGATTATCCGAATGGGATCCGATCCCACTTGATTCGGATAATTTTACTGTACTGAAAAACTGTGCTTCTTTTCTAGAGTAATGCGCTTTTATGATATCTTTTATTCTGTTAGGGAAACATTTCACTATTTCTAATTATTTCCAAAGACGTTGTGAGTGTTTTGCTGTGTATCTATTCCCGATCACAATTAATTAATTGCTGGAAATCACCCAGTTCTTCTTTCATTCTTCTAAAAACCGCCAACCTTGCTATTATTCATCGTATAACATTCGCGAAATTTTCGCTCGGGTCATTTAGATATTTACATTAGTATCACTGCCTGAGGGTAAAACCTCCAATACCAGACCCGTTCTGTTATGGCTACGTGTTCAACTGATAATATTTTAGTGAACCCTCTGGTGAAGTTTATATTTATACCAACTGTTGCTCACAATTTTGCTTGCTTACACGCAACATTTGGTGCATAGAGTCGTCTTTAGTATCCTTAATTCTTACTCATTCCTGTATCAGAAACGACTCGTGTACATTTGTTCATATTTTTATTAATAATTTTAGGACTAAGTTACTCAATTGCTGGACATTATATTTAGAACGTAGACAGCCTATGTTATACGTCTATGTGTTTTATCCCAAAAGTAAATAGTTTAAAAAAACACTAATACTTGCTGATAGCGCCTCTAGAGGTTATTATCTGCTTATCTAATTTACATTACTGAACCATATTAAAAAAAATTCTTTAACTTTTGACGTCTTGGGCTCGCTTTTCGTTGACGGGCTAATAAGGACCTTAGATCTTCCCATCAATCATCCACAGATGTCGCTATTATAGTATGCTATGAGTTTTGGATATTTATTAATGTTTCTGTAATGGTTCAACACGTTTTAAATTGCATTTGTAGATGTACCTAGCCTATAAAATTACTAAAATGTTAGGAAAGCTTACTTTAGAGCATGTTACGTAAAATTAACAATCTACCCTTAAGTCAGTAGCTGCTATCTAGAGAGTGTATCCGTGTGTGTGTGATTTTTTTTTTTATTGCTAAACAAACTATTATGGCGAAAAAAAAGCTTTGAAGATCGAATTGATACTCCGATGGTATCTCTGGCATGAATACAGATTCCGCTTAAGCAGAATGAGTTAATACAGTAGCCTGGATCACAATCCTGCGGAGAGCCTGGAGCCGTATTCTAGCTCCGTTGGAAAGTTTAAGCGGTTAACGTTTCTGAACAACATTGCAGGTGCTCCAAAGAGAAGTTAATGTTCGAGGAGGCCCGAAGGCTTTGATGTATCTAGAAATTCCAGGAGGTAGCGATCAACGTCGGCACTCTGACCTATAGAGCAGAACTGCAATGGTATATACTGGGAAGAATTTGCAGAATTTCGCTACCTGCCACAGTAATAATGGTCTTAGGCTTTAAATTTCACACTAACGTAACCATTCAACAGATTTCTTTTATTTTCTGCAAATTGGGATAAGTTTTAGATGTAAGATCTGTTATGTTAACACTGAATGTGCCTACATAAGGAGGTTCTATTATCTTCGCCAATGTTAGGAAGTGTGTCTGGGAATCGGCCAGCCCACATTTAACCATTTATGTGGACTGGCATATTTTTCTTAACGCCATTTATCGGTTCTTATTATTTATTTATTTTATTTCCTATCTCACAATGGCACAATGATAATAATTATACTGAATTACAATAGGTAGGATAAAATGTTTCTAAAAATGCAGGTGAGAGATTACGGCCATTCAGTAGCCTCTGTAGTTGTTTCATGTAGCTGCTGGATTGTTCCATTGAATCTCCTAAGAGGGCATTCCTTGGTTGTGTAGTGGATAGTATGTGGGTGATTTCTACACTCAGTAAAATATATTAGTTATTCATTCTCTAATACGGACAAAATACTATAGTACAGGAAAGTAGCAGTGTCGGTTACATAGCTAAAGAATTTAGCGAGTCTCGTTAATGATTTTACATTGAGTGCATTGCCGAGAGCAAATTTGTAAATGAATAAAAAACGAAAGGGTAATAATTACGTTTTAACTTACATACAGTTCCATTAGTCCATCAATGGATGGTGGCTATGAGTTGTTTACGTGGTGGTATTGTTTCGTTGGGCGTTAGGTAGCTTAAATATCACTTATCCTTATGATTCCTTACATAATTTGTATCAGATGATTCTAAAATAGTGATGATAAGCTACAAATCGACGAAAATAGGACCAAGAGATTCTCGGGTACAAGTGCTCAAAGTCACGGGAAAAACTTGTAATTAACACTAACAAAAGCAGCTTTGATCAATGTGTCCTCAAGCCTAATCGCTGTGACGTCACACAGCCGGCCTGGTCTTCGTTGTCGCGCTAGCAACGGCCAGGGATGTTTTCACTCTCTGTCCAGAGATATTACAACAAAATAACATTTTAGAACACCTATTTTCTGATGAGGCGGCCAGCAGTGAGACGCAAGTCGATTCTGCAAACTCCATGTGATGGTTCTGTCATGAATATTATTTCTGGAAGGTTTTTATTGTGACAACCCATCTTTCTCCATAGTTAACCAAAATTAATAAATGAAGTATCATCTTAGATATTAGGTTATTATTCAGATACTGCTAAGTTAGTTGGAAAACTGGAAGCAGCAAGACTCTGTACATGTGTGAGACTTCAACCTGACTGTTACATCATTATGTAATTGAAAGTCATAACATTAAAAAGAATAAGAAAAAGATGTCAGTGCCCTTAGAAAATAAGTGTAGTTCATAATAGGCTAACTTTTACAAAATATTTACACTTTCATTAATGTACCAAAAATAAGGCCTCTATGGGGCCTAGACAACAATCTCTAGGTATAGCATATTAATGTAGAGAGATTATCTACTGCCAAAAGTATAATCCAAGTTGGAAAACTCCTAACACTGACAACGTTCGCAATTATCATTTTTTTAATATTATTATTTATTTGGTAAATTTTTAAATTAAACTTTTTTAAGAAAATGCTGCAGGTTAGAGCATAATAATATTTGGAATCAACTGACTGCAGAAATGTACTATTTTCATGTGACACACTATAGCTGAGAGACGCTTCAAAATTAATAGAAAATCAGGGAAATACAAGAAACCCACACTCATGACTTTGCAAATCTCAAACTCAGAGGCTGCATTCCTGGGTTATCATCTTATCGACAGTATTAATTAACCACAATATTTCATGACCGTCTATGCCAGAAATTGCAAAACAGCTATATTCGGAATGGGAAACGGGGACACAGGTAATTCAGAGTTCCTGTTTGTGCAAACATGATCCGGCCATACTGGCAGCAAGAAGTTCAGTGATTTATCTTCAAATGATTAGCATACAGTTGGGAAACTACTTATAGGAGCAACAATTCCAGGCCGCTTAGTCCTCTGATGAAAGCCGCAGAGTGATGACTGAAATGTAAGGTTTCTAAAAATTAAGTTAGCTCCACTTTGACAACAAGATAACATTGACAATTACTGCAGAAGTCTATGCAATAACAACTGTCTTTACTTCATGACAAGAGTGGCCAGATGTAGATCTGTGTCAAACTGTTACCTGCGCTTTTCGTCGAAACCTAACACTGACAACGTTCGCAATTATCATTTTTCATATTATTGTTTATTTGGTAAATTTTTTAAATTAAATTTTGTTAATAAAATGCTGCAGGTTAGAGCATAATAATTATTGGAATCAACTGACTGCAGAAATATACTGTGTTCATGTGACACACTATAGCTGAGAGACTCTATTGAATGAAGTCACATGCACCCCCAAACGACATACAGTAAAATGGAAAGGAAATTCCCAGCAGTTCTTATTTCAGTATCTGAGCCATACTGTCACAAGTTACAAGTTTACAAGGTTACGCTTCTGAGAAACTTTTTATCGAGAACTACTACAATCAAATGTTTCACTCAGTATATTCAGTTCCCTAGCAACCACGGAATAAGTGTTAAAAAATTAAAGATACGGAGAAAAATATCTGAAAAACTATATGGTGCATCATCTATCCACCAGACCAAAACCAAAATATTAACAAAGAGGTAAAAGAGTAATAACGATTGAATGAGTAGAGACACTTTGGAGCCACTCTCTGGATTTTACCAGCATTCAAGATTTGAGGAGAGATTATTCCATGGATGTATCGAAGTTATAATTGGCTCCCGTGATTATAAGCGTGTTCTAGTTTCGTGAATCACAGCAAAGAATTTTGAATTACTGTGGACTGTGGGAGTGAAGGATTAGAAGTGATTTGAGTGGGCCATTGCTGGAGCTGGCTACTTTCGGCAAAGACCACAGTGTGTTAAGCAGCATGTGCGCCTACCTTTGCCTCCAAGCTTCAAACAATGTTTGTAAGCTACAATACATCACTGCTAGGACCCACGCAAGAGTGCCACTCCTGCACAGTGGAAGTCAAGAGTTATCTAAAGATGTATCATACCATCACCAGTAGGCCTACTCAACAGCAAAGATGCCCAATTGATAACACGACACTTGTCAAGTCATTAGAACCACATGTTTCTATATCCAATAATGAATATTCTACTTTGAAATATAATAGTGCACTGTAATGTAGAAATGCTCTGAGATTATTTATTTATTTATCACTACCAGATTCTTGGCTTTGCCCGGTATGATCTTGGTTGACTTGCACACACACAGCAAATATTGAAGTTCATAACATAGGTCAGTATTTTGCAATTGTGAATCAAATTTCATGTCAGTCGCTCCATTTTCTATACGTATTTAATCGGTAAACACCCGGTGTAACAGAAAAAATATTGGGGTTGGGTTGATTTATTCCTGCAATATTTTTAGCCATCCTATCAGGAACATGTGTACCACGTTTAATCATAATAACCGCAGCGATTAGTGCAGCAATAGAAAATGTGGTAAAGACAGTATCGCCCAACAATAAATTACAAAAATATCACTATCTCAACATTAAAGGGTTTAAATAGTTCACTTTCATTTTTAAACCCATCAGATATCCATTATTTACTATCAACAGCGAATATAATGTCACTTCCAAAGGGCAGAGATTGTAGCAATGCGGCCTCTGATATTAACTTCAAGAAGCAATGAAGATATCGAAAGATCTTTTCATTACATTATTAAAATTAATTTACATATTTTCCAAGTTACGTATTTTCCACTTCGCATTCGATACGACCATCTATAGGTTTTAAAGACTAAAGGAAACGTTACATGCTATAATATGGCTATTATTTTTTTACGATGTATGACGTATGTATCGTATTTCATCTTTAGTGTTTTAGGCCGTAAGTTCAGATTTTCATTTACCGTTCCGGCGTTGTTGCGATGGAGCATAAGGCATACCAAACAATTCAGTTGAGATTCTGATCTTTAAAACGGTGAAAAGCCCATCGAAATCTGCGCAGTAGTATTTGAGTTTTTCCGGGACAAAAATACACTGTTTTCGTTCTATAGATATACATGTCAGAAGCAAAGAAAATATGCAACTAAATATACATTTAACCTAATCATTAATTAAGAAAGTAATTTTTCGAAATTAAACCCATAAATGGCAAAAATTATGAACAATCAAGGTCACGGGTTTGCGATAGTTCAGAGTCAAGCTGCTAGGCTGCGCTGGCGTCGATAAGGAGTGATCGCATTGCTGCTAGATGGCAGCACCGCATATTAGAGAGATATTGATAAACTGTGTATGTTTTATAGAGTAGGGAGATCTTCTGATATTTTGTTTCTATCGGAGAAACATTTCATAATTTCTATTTGTTACGTAAGAAGTTGTAACTGTTTTGCTGCGTAACTCTTTCAGTTGACAAATAAACAAATGTAAGAATGAACGGGTTCTTCTTTCAACCTACTACAAATTTTCACAAGGGACACCTATTGTGTTTCAAAATACAAACCAGCTATAACGAAAAGTTAGAATCTCGTTTAGATCTATATATTAATTAGTTGCTTTTTTGTTTATATTTCATATATCCGACAGCTGTAAATAAATTGTCATATTATCTGTCTACAGATGTGACTATTATAGATAGCTAAGAATTTAGGTTGACTATTTTGTTTTTGAAGTTTTCTCCCTATAATTGAAATTTGAAACCAAATACAAAGAACGAAATACATTTTCATTAAATCTACATTATGAGGAGGATTACGCAATAGACCAATGTTAAGTCAAAATATGTGCAACATTACACCTTTACTAACTCCAGGTTATTTAATAAGAATTTTATGCGAAGAAATGAATTGTAAGAACACTGCGCTTACCAGTCATTTTTGAAGGGCTCAAAAGCTATTCATATTCTATAGAGATATTATCATTATAATCTTTGTACACAAATATCCTTATTGTAGTAACTTAGTAAGCAAAGAAATATGTACACCTTTTATCAGGTTATAAATTCATAATTCTTATGTGGATACTATACTAATAAATGTTATTTCACTATAAGTATGTTTTGTGTTAACAGGTGAATCACATCCCATTTCATATTTGCAATAAGTAATGATCTGTAATTCTTTTGTATGTAATATCACAGGTGAAAAGACTAGTCTGGTATGGCCTGGGGCCAATATTTTTAAAATTATTAATTAAGAATTTAATAAAATTGTTTCTCCCTTCTAAGGCCCCAAAGCAGTGTATTAGAACGTATTTGCGGGATAATTACGTTACCTTTATAGAAGCAAGAGTCTCGGTTGAAGACTAAGATTCATGCGTATAGTCTGGGAAGGTATGGACTTACCGAAACGGACTGTCAGGGAAGGGAATCATCACCCGTGGTAAACACATGAAGTGAAAAGTTTACTTAAAAAGCAAAGGAAGATACATGTACGTTCTAGAAGGACGAAGTATAGGAGTGATTTAGAAAAGATAGAAGGGATAAGAGGAGACGTCAAGAATATGATGCGCGAGGCCTTTAATGACTTTCATAGAATTTCACTTTCCAAGATCCTCAACGAAAGCCAAAGAAATTTTGGTCGTATCTATAAAAAGTTTAGTGGTAGGGTGACAACAATATGCCAGTTCTACTACAAGACGGTCGGGAAGTTGACGAAAGCTGCGAGAAGGCTACCGTATTTAAAACCGAATTTAAAAACTCTTTCACTGCAAAAACATGGAAACATTCTCGCTTTTCCACGGCGTGTAGAATTTGTGATGGACCCAGTACAAATTCACAGTGTAAGTAATATAAAGTAAGTACAGATCCTCGAGTGAAGAAAGGCGCCAGATTCCAATGGTAAACCTGTAACAGCATTTTCATAATACGTGGAAGAAATCGAACCATTTCTTTCAGATATTTTCCGTAAATCTTTAGAAGAGATAAAAGTACCTTCTGACTGGAAAATAGCCCACGTGATTTCTGTTTTCAAGAAAGGAAATCGGAGAGATCCTAGGAATTATCGACCCATATCTCTAACATCTGTTTGCAATATAATTTTTAGGCATGTCATTATGAAGTTTCTATATGAAAACGAGATTCTTATACCGCAACAACACGGATTTCGGAAGAACAGATCGTGTGAAACAAAACTTGCCCTATTTTGATGCAATTTTCAAGGATTTTCAGATAGCTTTTGACTCTGTACCACACAACCGACTTTTAGCGAAGATTCTAGCATACAGTATATCGGATCAGATTTCTGAATGGATACGCGATTTTCTAACTGGTCAGTCACAGTATGTCGTTGCCGACAGGGAAGCTAGATGTTACTTCGGGCATTCCCCAAGGAAATATAATAGGACCACTTCTTTTTATATAAACCTTCTCGATGGCTACGTTAATTGCAGGTTGCTATTGTTTGCTAATGATGCACTTATCTATAGGAAAGTAAGGTGCTTTGACGATGTTATTTCGTAATGGTGCCATAAATGGCAGCTTACACTTAACTGCAAAAAGTGCAAGGCAATGCAAATAGGTAACAAAACAATCCGTTTGTCCAGTTAAAAACTTCAGTTATTGGCCCGGTTGATTCCCTGAACTATCTGTGCGTAGTAGTAGCCTACAAGCAACTTGAAATGGGACTTACACATAACTTCCGTCGTATGCAAAGCTGATTCCAGATTACGATTCATAGTTCGTAGTTAGAGAAATTCTAATGCTCATACAAAGGAAATAGCGTACAAAACAATAGTGCATCCGGATTTGGATTACTGTAGTGGAGTTTGGGATTCTTATCGCAAGGGATTGATTGACACGAAAGATAAAGTACAGAAGAGAGCCACTCGATTCATGACTGCTAGTTACAGTCCTTTAAAAAGTCACAGAATTGATACATAGATTGTAATTGTTTGGCTGACAGACGACGTCGTTTTATTTTTAATTTTTGAAGAATATGTAAAATTCTGTTATTTACTAGAGCAGTGAGATACTTCTTCCACCAACCTACTTAGGTCACATTGACAGGAGGGATAACATTAGAGAAATAAGATGCCGTACTGAACCTTTTATGTATTCTTTCTTTCCTCATTCTGTTGGGGACTGGAATGCACAAAATTAGGATTGGTACTTAGCACCCTCTGTCACACACCAATATTTGTGAATTGCAGAATATAGATGAAGATTTAGAGTCTCTCATAATTGACTGTGAAATTTATTTGAAATTTTTTAGTTTGCATATTTAATATTTTATATTAATTGTTAACTGTGAAATTATCATATCTATGGAAAAAGGGTGAAAATTGACAACTACTTTTTACTACAGAAACTGTCGTAAGTAGACATTCATCGGTTACTCAGAAACTTACAGACTGAGGAGCGTTTAAAGCTAAGATGAATACAAAAAGTATCAAAAATTCAACGAAGCAAATGAAAAAAAAAAATATTTATGAGAACACGAAAAACTGACAAGAAATAACACATTGAAGCTATTAGCTATGATTTCAACTTATTCCTTGAAGTGACCTATCAAATTATTATTATTTAATTGCAATGGAGCACAGGCTCCGGTGGCCATTTCCCTACACACCCATCTTCCCCTATCCTACACCCACCTACATTTGCCCTCTACAAATATTATTTTTAAATTCTTTCAACGTCGGTAAATTAATCATCATTTCTCTTGGTAACTCATTCCAATCCCTGACACCCTTACCTAAAAAAGAGAATCTTCCCACACCCTTGTGCCTGAAATCGAGTGCCAGCTTGTGGTCGTGGTCATCTTTTCCCTTCCATGCATTACTTTTCATATCTATTGCAATATCTTTCCATGCCTCATCGCCAGTATATGCCCTGTACACTCCCATGATCCTCCTCATCCTCCTCCTGTCTTGCAATGAATCCGATTCCAGTTTCTTTATCATATCTGTCACTGATTGCATTCTGCGATAATTTCCAGAAACAAATATAGCAGCCCTTTTTTGCACCCTCTCCAACTCCTGCATTTGATACGTAAAATGAGGGTCCCATACTAAACCACCATATTCGAGCAATGGTCTGACCAAAGTTTTGTAACCCAATTCCTTTACTTCTCTCGTACATCCCCTCATCACTCTCTCCAACAAGTGCAGAACTTTGAAACTTTTTCCTACCACCTGTCCTATGTGTCCTGCCCAGTTAAGTTTGTTATCAAAAGTAATTCCAATATATTTACATTTCAAGTCTTCAGCAAGCAATTCTTTCCCCACCTTATATTCATAATTAACCTTTTTTTTTTATTTGTGTATCTAATAAGCTGACTCTTCTTTGCATTTATCTTCATTCCATGTTTACCAACCCAATTAGATATCCTGTCCAGATCACCCTGCAACTGTTTACAATCCTCTATCGTTTTGATTCTTTTATACAGCATTATGTCATCTGCAAACAATCTAATTTCAGATAGTAAACAATCACACAATTATTCATTAGAATAATGAATAGCAATGGTCCCAATACGCTACCCTGTGGCACACCCATTTTTACTTCCACTTCTTTTGATACTACATTTCCTACCCTAACTTTCTGTTTTCTACCTTTTAAAAATTCTTCTACCCAGCAAATGACTTTCTTATCCACTCCAATGGTTTTTACCTTATTTACTACCATTTTATGGCTTACTCTGTCAAACGCCTTAGACAGATCTAGTGCTACACTATCAATTTGGCCTCCCTTGTCCATTTCATCTGAAATATCTTGCATATATCCCACCAACTGAGATTCGCATGAATATCCTTGCCTGAAACCATGTTGCCTGCTTGAAAACCAATTACGTTCCTCACATATATTTCTGATGTGGTTGCATATCAATCTTTCCATTAATTTACCTACCACTGATGTCAAACTGATTGGCCTGTAATTCTCAACTCTATTTCTCACCCCTCCCTTATGTACCGGTACTACTATTGCACTTTTCCAGTCCTGTGGTAAGCAGCAAGTGTCTAGACTCAATTTAAATAATATTTCAAGATAAGGTACAATGTCACATCCGGCTATCTTTAAGATATCTGTAGTAATATTATCTTCACCAGCCCCTTTATGTTTTTTCAGCTTTCTTATTTCCTTCATGATTTCCTCAGGATGGATATCAAATTTTTTACTATCGTCATTTCTAATTGTGTTGTTAAGCTCGTTCTCCGAATTAGACCCTCCTGTTTCTGATTCATTGTCCCTAATGCTTTCACTGAACCAGTTACTTAAAATCTCTGCCTTTTTCAAATCGTCAGTAACTTCTTCTCCATCCTTATCTATAAGTGTCTCTACCCTCCCTTCCCCTCAGTTTCCTGATATAGCCATAGAAATTTCTAGATGCATCAGTCAATGGTCCCCTGCACTGACAATACTCTTCATAAACCCATCTTTAGCCATTTTCTTTGCTGTTATTAAGTCCTTGTTTAGTTGTTTTAAATATTCCCTACTACCCTGCTGTCTCTTAACTCTGTTATGTTCTTTTCTTACCAACCTCTTTAACCTCCTCACTTCCCTATTATAGTACATAGGTTCTCTACTTCTCTTTATTTTTGCTTTGGAATAAATTTTTCTTCCCCCTTTCTTATTATCTCCTTGAACTCTTCCCACCTTGACTCTACTGTACCTGAGCCTTCCTTCCATTTGCTGAATTGTTCTCTGAAATATCTCCTCAAATTTGAAACCTGTGCCTTTTTATAATTGTACCTATTTCCCCCTTCAATTTTGGCTGCTGGTTTACTGAATCCTCTAATATCCATCAGAACTGCTTCATGATCACTTATTCCTTCAGTTACTTGATACCTCAAAAGGTTTTCATCGGGCTTAATTAGAAATATATCCAAAATATTTTGTCCCTAGTGTTTTGCTCAACCACTTGTGTAAATCCTCCTTCCCTTATTAAGATATTTGCAAATCTTTGTTCCCTTGTGTTATTTATCTATTCCCTTCCCAGTTTACACCTGGTAAATTTAAATCCCCGATGATGATCATTCTATTCTCACCTCTGAAATCTAGTATGAAAATCCTCCACCAATCGGCTCCTGTTATGAACATAGATCGATCATTACTACATTACGTTACATTACACTAACTAAACATAGCATAAAATAAAGTCTGCCAACATGCTTTAAAGTTTATATTCTCAAAGTAAAGTGATTGAAAGTCGTATTAGACATAGTGCGTCTTTCAACACCATTAATGCTCTAGGGTTTAAAACGTTAGCTCAGTTAATATTTGGAGGAGAGACTCCTAATCTTGCAAGTCTTCTTATCAAAGCCGTTAAAGGGTACGAACTAAATGAACAGACAGTGCGCACACTGTATTGGATCGTAGATATGCATTACGCATTTCATGATGAGATGACTTGCGATGTTGAAAACTGTTATGATACAATAGAAAATTGCAACAATTCAAGCTAGCAGTCGTTTTTAAATGCTTGTGTAGAAACAGTCAGAAAGAGCCATAGTGTCCACTTACGTTGGATTGCTAGGACATCAGTTTGTACTAGTCATCAGAAGGCGGCCGCCATCTTCAAAAACTGGCAAGGTAAAGGTGGTTTCCCACGGCCTGTGCATTTGCCAGCCGCGCCGGTCTAGCTAATGAACAGCGGGCAGTGGGAAAGGGACCCGCCTATGCTGGTTGAGATGGCGGCCAGTCGGTAAACATCAAACGCCCGGGTAGCTGAAACGACATTAAGGAACGTTGTAGGAAGGTGGCTGCGAAGTGGTGAGGTCTAGACTGGCGAGCGCTCATCCGTACAACTGGGCTGCCTGGCTGTGAGAAGCCACCATAAGGCCAGATCTCCAGAACAAACGTCGTTCTTGCAGCTTGTCCATCTTCCTCCCTCCATTTTTACCAATGCATGCCCCTTCAGCAGTACTTGGTAACATGGAAAACAAAATTCATTAGATTTGTTTTTGGCCCCCTCGATACCCTCCGTCACCAGGCAATCTTTATTGTACAGGTCTGCATATCGCCATCGGGAAAAGTCAATACATTTCGCGCATCTTCGGCATTTCCCGGCTTTGAACCTTCCCAGCCATTCACAATCAATGTCCAATGGCGAGGCTGGCATTTTGTTTTACCTATAGAGATCAAAACCGTATAGTTCTCCGGGGAATACACTGTCGTTGGGGCATGAAGACCCTTCACCCTTTGATATTCGGGAGAGGCCTGCCTTGTGTGCTGGATAGGCAAGTACAGGATACCGATAAAGGCCGGATACACTAGGGGACAAATGTGAGGCGCAACACAGCGTCTGGGTAACGCTGCAACCTGCAACGTTCTCTGTTGTCGTACAACGTTGTGTGCAACATTTGACGCAACACCTATGTGTCGCTGGACATTTGTGTTGCCGCTTCCAGAGCTAAAACGTCGCGCGTCATCCCGCAGTCATTTGTACCCGAGTGTAGTCGTGTGGGCAACGTGTCATGTCAGCGCTGTGAGAAACGAAATGGTGCTTCAACTAATCTAAGATGTACCAGAATTATTGGTTGTTATGGGACACTTCAAACCGCGATAATAAAAACAAAAGTAAAGAAAAATGACGCGTGGGAGGATATTGCCAATGCTCTAAAATTACCAGCAAAAGATATAGAGATCAAAATGCATACCCTCCGCTCTCAATTTGTTCTATGTAGTAATTAATTTCAAATGGGATATATAATATATACGAGCATCAGTTTCCAGTTTTGATGAATGTTCCTCTTTTCAGAGTCGATGGCAAACAACTAAATTGTGCACAAATACACGCCCCGCAAATTTCTGTTAGCCACGCGTCAAATGGAAGCAAACGTGAACATTGGATTTGTTTGACGAAAGGATGTATTCTTTGTATCAATGATGGTCTTACGGTTATTGATTCGTTGTTCTGAATTTAACTGCCACTAAGCAATGTTGTCGATGCGCTTACATTGTTTACAGCACTGGGCTATGTAGTGAGACATCCTGTTAGTAATTATCTCTTCTTTAGGCTTACATAAGCAAGGGTCATTATGATAGCACTATTTGTCTTTGGTGGAGATTAAAATCTTACGAATTCCAAGAAAGGAAAATTAAGAGCTTCATTAAATCGGATTTTCATTACGTAATGAAGTTTTATGACACGCACCTTAACTTCCTCAAAAATACATCAAAAAGTCCTTAATAGTAAATTTGTAGTGACACAATGATTGATAGACATTGGTATTTTTCACTTCTATATAGTATATTGCAATAATAACCTGTGAATACCAAATTATATGCAAACAAATGATAAACAGATTAACATGGTTATACTTGATTATAAACTTTGGACAGACTTCAGCAAAAAATGTTATTTATTTCACGCTATATAAAAAAAATGAATTTAAACGTTAATTTAAAAACATTTTTTTCATGACTTTGTGCAATGTCAGTCAGATCTCTCCACCACTCTACGAACACAGCATTTCTCAGATGTATTCTATTCTTTTCTACCAATCGCTTTTTATGGAACCCAGTTAACACATTACTTTTGACCATACTTTTATTGAATAAAAGTTACAAACGTTGTTGAGAGTTTTCATGTATCCAGCTAAATTCGAATCAGAATTAAGTATCTATATCTCCTTTTTTAATATTAATTAATTATCTGTCAAATAATGAGATGGATGTTCTTGGTTCTAATGGTCGCTACGCTACATTCGCAAGGTATTCAGATACACAAATGTGTGGCTGTAATTAAACAATAAAAGCTCTCCGTTAATTCTATGTGAATTCCATTACCGTTTTTATAATTAATTCAATTAAGGAACAAAAATACTGTAATTGAATTTCGCGTACAACTGACACAGCAATTAACTATCACGACCTCTCCATACTATTGTATCTTCAGTTTCAGTATTCTATCCGATTTTACTCTTGTGTTGTTTTAGTACATTGGCGATTGCTTTTTAGTAAAGTCTGGTGTCGATGCACAATAAAAATTACAGGTATTAGTAGTAACAACACAAATATTTCGTTGAAAATAAATATATAGTCTAATTTATAGTGTTTATCGAGGAGAGTGTTATTTTTAGGTTTCAGTGCTTTCGTAAATAAATACTTCAACGATGCTTTTCATCACAGTTTTCTTTTGTAAAAAGTTTTTAACTTTTTGTGTACGCGTGCACTTTTTACAAAGAATGAACTACGTCTAGTATTTTTTCAGCAGTAGACCAACTGACTTCTTGTTTTAAACTGATAAAAAAAAACTTCAAAGAAAGGTAATTCCCAAAAATTCGTTTAAAAAAATATTGTACCCCAAGATTTCTAAAGAATTCATAAGCATCATAAGGCGGCTGTTCTAACACAGAAATCTAGTCTGTCGTTGAAACGTTGTGAAGATAAATTCGTATATTGCTTCGATAAGGCAAACAATAAGGGTATAGTTCATCTCTTAGCGGAAAATTTTGAAACCGTCGCGCTGGATCCAAATGCCGAGAAAGCAATAATATGGGCGGGTATAAATCAATTCGTTCGTAAGAACTTTGTTAAAGTTAATAACAACTTTCCGTGGCTCATTCGGGAAGAGAAACGTTTGGACAGGAAGCAAAGGCGTTTATATGCTACGGACCGAACGTGGTGGGTGAAATGTTAACGTTCTTGCCTCGCATTCGGGAGAAAGTGGATTCTAATCCCAGGCCGGCCATCGACATTTTGGCTTTTCGTGGTTTCCCCAAATCACCCCAGATGAATGCCGAGATGGTTCCTTCAAAATGCGATGGCCGAATTCCTTCCCGTTCCTTGCCCCCAGTCTTTTTCGCCTCTAATGACCTCGAAGTAGATTAGGCGTAAAAAATTTGTACAGTTTAGAGCGGTCTTGCCGTCTCAGTGTTAAGGTGTCTGAGAATCGAAAGGGCCCCCGTTCGAATTCCTGTCACGGCGGGGATTTTCATAGGTCCTTAACCCGACCTTCACCTTTGGCAAAGCTTGGTGTGTAATGTGAAGTACGCCAGAACGCTTCCGTGGGTCGGATTCCACGTTAAACTGTAGGTCCCCTTCAACAGGTAGTATTGCTGGTTTAAGTTAAGGTGGCCACGACAGGGGCGCAGCCAATAGAAATTCTGTCACCAGGTCATTACGACCAAACCGAATTATTATTAATAGTGATCCCCCAGGGGTCGAAATTCGACCGTAATTCATTACATTATTTAGTTTCTTTCATCAAAAAGTAATAATCAATATTTCTTCTATTACGTTTGCTGCGAGCATAGATATATCATATACTGTATACATTAACGTCGTTGGCTGCGAGCGTGTACCTATACGCTATTAGCTTGTATTGTTTGCCATAAATCCCTGGACAACCTATAAAATTAAAATGATACACTCCATACGTGACTGTATCCGAAATTTTATCTTCTGAACTAACCACAGTAAATGATGAAATGTATTTAGGAATATTTCAAAATAATTTTTAACTTTGTATTTATCAATGATACATTTGAATTTAGTCCATCATACAATGATTTAAAATATTCATGTTGACTTAAGACCGGTAAACTGCTTTAACCTTATGGCAAAAAGAAGTGAATGCAGTCTTTCACCTGAAGTGACTTCTGATTCGAAATGTTTTGCATTGCAAAACCTGCATTGTAAATTCGAAACTATCAAAATTTCTTGTGATGACATTTAGTGCGCATTTAAATGTATCCAACATAATAATTTCATCATTTAAATTTGGTCTATTATCATTTCAAATTTCACGCAAATAGGTATTCCTTCTTTTTTGTCTCTCTCTCTCTCTGACCTGTCAATGTTCTATATCGAGGCATAATGGAAGTAGGTGCAAATACCTGAATAATAATAAAAGAAAACCTGTAATGAGATTACCGAAATTCAAAAGTCGAAAGACCCTGAACCAAAGTTTAACCTTTTAAATAATAAAATACCATATAACATCTGGCAGAATCGCTACATTCCTTTTTGATATGTTCGTTTTATAACTTCAACGATTAATTTCGATTTTTTGCGTCTCTTTTGTTTCACTATAGATCACAGAGTATCTCAGCGTTGGGAAAACACGTCAGATAGTTGGCTCCGATCCGATTTCACGCACACATACGTTCGCGTATTTATTTTTTATTTAATAATGTGTTTTGTAACATGTATGAACTATACTTATTATATATATGTATTAATATTTTTTAATGTTTACCAAAGACCACAGACATTGGCAGAATCGCTAAATGTCGTTGCCACTAAAAAACAATTGAATGTATACAACGAATGATTTATTTTATTTAATTTAATGTATTTTTAACACATATTATATATAGTTTTAGCTTCCTGCACTTCTTCTCCATATAAACTTTAACTACACCAAATCTCACACTTCTCCGTTTGCGCAATATTCTTAAAAAGAGATCCGAAGTTTTAGATTAGCGTATTAATATATAGACTATAACAGTTAAGTTGCGAGCGGAAGTTCATAAGGCAATGAGTGAGAGTTTTAGAGAACTTCCAAGTCAGGAATTTATCTAAAGGTTAAATTACTTATCCAAAAAAGTTCTGGTCTTGTATCAAAGTAATAAAAGGTTCTGGTAAGTTTATGCCGTCACTGGTTAATGAATACGGGAGGCTATCGGAAACTAGTTTAGAGAAAGCAGCAATTTTTAATAATATTCTAACAAAGCTTTTCCGTCAGAAAACGTAGAACAGATCCCGATATTTATCAATCTTACTGTCGATATTATGAAAGATCTCATTCTTGACGTCGAGGGAATAACAAAACTGCCTAAAAAAGTAAAAACCGATTAGGCCCCCGTATTTGATGAAATAATATACTGTCTCCTTGTATTAAGAAAACATACAAACTGAGTGGAAGACCGAAATCGAAAGTCCAATTTTAAAGAGTGGAAAAGGGTGAAAATTACAGGCCAATCTCGTTAACTTCAATATTTTGCATTTTATAACATATTATTTATTAAAAGTCATGCTTTTTTCGGATCTTTCAAATCCCAAGCATCATCAATTCAGAAAATTCCGATGCTGCGATACACAACTTGCACTTTTAATTCACGACTTGTGCCGTGTGATAGATGTGCGATTTTAGGTTAACTGATCTCATGTTGACTTAGTTTTATTAGATGTTAAAAAAGCTTTCTACACAGAGATTCATATTATATTACTTATAAGACTCCGCAGCTGTGGCATATCTCGACAAATATGCAAATGGTTTGCAGACTTTCTGGATGGTAGAACACAGTGTGTAGTCCTCGACGGTGAGCGTTCACTGACGCAAGTGAGATCCGGGGTTTCCCAGGGGAGTGTGATAGGGCTCCTGTGGTTTCTCAATAATACAGGGGGAAAAAGATTATTTGCCAATGATGCTATTATTTATCGCGAAATAAAAACTCAGAACAACTACGTTTTGTTACAAGCCGATGTTATGAAAATAATTGCTTAGTGTAAAGACTTACAGCTGGAGTTAAAGGCCAAAATTATGCCATATAAGTAAAAGGTAACACCATTTAGATCTGAATAAACAATTAATGACACTGTTCTTGGAACGGTAGGTTCCGCTAAATACCTCGGAGTAACAATTTAGAAATAAATGGAATGAACATAATGAGAAGGTAATTGGGAAAGCAAACTATATATTCCGATTTCTAGGTTGTAATCTAAAAGAGTATACACCGGAAATGAATCGAACACATACAAAGCACTGTTGCGACCTCACTTAGAATATTGTTCTTCTGTATTAGGGCCCCATCGAAAGGGGTTAATGGAGGCATTGGAGAAGGTCCAAAGAAGAGCCGCCGATTCATAAGAAGTGTATTTAGCTGGAGAGAAAGCGTAAGTGCAATGTTGAAAGGCGTTTAGCTGGGAAGCTGGGAAGATTTGGAACAGCGAAGGCATTTCTCTCGGCAGAATAAATCACTACAGACCTATTTCAGCACGACAGCAAATACATATTATTATTACCAGCAACCTGTCTATATCTAGGAAAGGCCGAGAAAGTAATGATAAGAGAAATCAGGGCCAGAACCGATTCTTTACTATATTCATTTTTTCCACGAGCATTTAGGGAATTGAAGAACAAGGATTTATCTAGCGAGAATACGCATAATCTGACAGGAGTATATCTCGAGTAACCGCTCCGGCCATCCTGATATGGTTTTTCTAAGATTCCCAGATCGCTCTAACTCGAATGCCGAGACGATTTCTCAAAATAACTCATGGGCGCCTCCTGCCATGTCCTGTGTATCCTTTCCGATGCAGAAACGATTACACATTAGGATAGGTGTAACGAACCTTCCACCATCCAATTTTAGTTAATCGTGTAGTAATACTAATAGTAGTAATAGCATCCAACAATTACATTTTTTTAAGCATCACTGCAAATTTCTACTCGTTATTTTCTAACTCTATTAAAGAAAGCTGTCATTTAGCCTCTATACCTAAAATAGTAATATACAGCGCTTTTGAATAGCAATAAAAAATAGGAATATTCAATTAGACAATACTGTAAAGTCCTTCGTTTTGTTATCAGAATCTCATACACCAATACCTCAATGATTATATTTTCTTGTATTTCTTCATCCTAGTACGTTATGACGTTTGTCATTTAAACACGATATGAACTTAATTCGTACAAACTTCCTATGTTTGAATTGTGATTTCCGGCATGTTTCGTAGGCGTTCATTGTCGTGTGAGCCTACTCCAACACTATTCACAGCTAAGAATTTAATACCGAAATTAAATTTTATAGTTTTATAGTTGACTTACCTGTACACTCACCGAGTCGTATATAAAAAATGCTTGCTATTCCGAACAATGAGGAATCGAAAATTAGCTGCATGCTAAAACTGAAAAGTTTATAAAATATATCCCCAGCGCTTCCCATCTTGCAGCTCATCCATGTTTGTCAAATGTAACTAGCGTGCGTGAGAGTTTAAATTCAAATTATTTATTCAATAGTCATCAACAAATCTATACTTTCGTTAGCATTTTGTACAGTGAAAAGGATATTGCCTGAAGTTAATATCAACGAGTAAACAATGCTAGCAGGATCACGCGCGAATGATCAATGTAAACGCAATTCCGTGGAACTGAATAATTTTTCAGTTTTAGGTGTTTCATTTATGAGATTAGTTTGTTTCCTTTGGTTGATTAACTTAAAACTATATTGCTAGTTGTTGAGTGTGTATATTTTTTAATTACAGGACTGTAAATTCAGTTTATTTAATCCTAAATACTCTCAAACGTTAAAAGTATTGTAAATAGATTTAAATATATTTTATTTCACGTTCGTATTCATAAATTTCTTCAAATAATTCACTTTCTAAAATGTGCCTAGTTGTTTCAGTTATTATTAATATTAGTTTAGGTGATTCTTCTAATCTAAGGACTTGCCCAAAATTAAAATAATCAATAAAGAATTCATAGCAAAAATCAGTAATCATACATTTAATAAAAATGATGTCTGGATACTTTAATTAATAACCGATTAATTAATATCCACAGGAGTGTCAAGTAAATTTTTATTCTTAGAGCTTTCATAAATGTGTGATATTTTTATTAGTGGGAAATTGTGCGACTGCCAGGGGTTTTGCAAAATTTAAAGATTTTTTTTATGATTTTGGTAAAATGGATGCGTTAAGTGAATGTACAGACGTCTATGAAGTGACATTTGCATGATTTGTAGGGGATAGATAGTTTGCAGATTGTCACGAGGTGTCCATTTGATTGTTTCTTGATATATGGACACTTGGGAGATGATATGTGCCACTAGATATTTGGATGTACGTGAATTGTTGGGTAAGTGAGTGTTAACGTATGCTTGTGGATGGTGGATAACTGAATTGTGCATTGGATAGTGTTGACATATGTCATTTTTATCGAATTTGGTTTCCTGATACTCTTGAGTGAAATCATTGTAGACCTAGATACCGATGCTGGCTTGCCACTTTATTTCTTTCGTGTAACTAAGAGCTCTTGTATAATTGCAGATTTCTGCGTTGAGTATTGTTAAGATAATGTGTTGTGTTATGCTGTGAGTAGGAACATAATGTAAGGGAGAGGTTCAAACCCGGTGCAGCGCCATGTGTATTTAACCCAGATGTCTGGTACACAATCTAGTGATTGGAAGTAACGACCGACCAGTCCTCCTACTCCATTAGTCCAACAATCACTGTCGGAACTCATACCAACTTAACGTTTCGAATGTCAGACACTATCACAGTCTATTACCAACGACAGTAAGCAGAAGGGTGAAGGAAATATACATATATATATATATACTGTCCCACTCTCGTCGTACACAAAAAGGTGTTTAAAGTGTCATCGTCAAACTGCATTAAAAATAAAATCTGTGTAGGTAGAATGAGATCTTAACTTTTCCCAAGTAAGCTTATAAAATATTAGTGTCGTCTTATACTGGAAATATGTAGGTGAAAATCTTGCACCAACATAAACATTCTAAGTACCGGTAGCAATGTCACTGACACTCATCTGGTCATGCATTTACTGCAGTTAATGAAAACAGGATTTTCATTTAGTATGAAATGGGGAAATGCTTCTATTATTCGCATTCCTATAAGACTTTCTGTTATTTGTAGGTTCACGGCATCGACGACAGTAATTTATTCCATGTTTTAGATGCCGTAGTACAGATGTAACTGCCTTATTTATCTCAAATTAGATCTTCAAAGTAAGTAAAAAGGTTTAATATCATTCGAAAAATATTACTATTTAATTACAAAAGGATATTTTCATATGATGCCTAGACAAAAAAAAAAAAAAAAAAAAAATACCATTCATACAATTAGGAGAGTAATAAAAATACCTTTCACTGTATTTTCAGGTATCTGTCATATTGGTTGCCTTGTAATATTACACTATTATATTTTTCAGGAAACTGATGAAATAAAACTTACATCACTCCTATAGTGTCCCAGGTTTACTACACACTCTACCTGACATTTTGATTTTTTATTATTATTATTATTGTTTCTTGATGTTAAAATGTGCTGATTTGAGTGATCACTGAAAGCAGAATCGGAGCTGTATTTCATTCGCAAACATGCCCTCGTACGTCAACAGATAACGCGCGGCTCAAGAGGACCGTTCTTCCATGTTTTGGTTTTTCATTGCTGTCTGAAATTACTCAAGCGAATGCATGCATAATTGCTTCACTTTGCTATAACCGAATTTCTTCTCGTCGGTTGCTCTTGATCTTCTCCCAGTTGTTGCAACCTCGACGTCGACAAGGAGTAAAGCACTAACAAAAGAGATTCCCAAGAAACTATACAGAAATCCCTATAACAATGGTGGAACTAATGCGAATCGCAGATCAAGTGCAGCTGTGTAATTATAATTTTACTAAGCCTGTTGGGTGATCGGTAGTCATGGGCCTTGCATTCAGTGGGATGCGAATTCACATCCAGTCACTCAGATTTCAGTTTTATATGGTTCCTCGAAGCAATTACAAACAATTGCCGGGATGATTCCTTCAAAAGGCCTATAGACGAATTCCTTCCCATTCCTTGTCCTCTGTTCTCTCCACGTATAATTTAAATCGGCTTCGAAGAGTATTAACAAAACAAAAAAGGTTGTAATTTTCGCTGCACACTTCCAATAACCAGACACCAAAAGCTTCTCTCATTTTTATTTAGTTAATATTCAAGTATTTCTCTAAAATGTGTGTAGAATTATATCAGTAAATTAAATTCATTATAAAGAAAGACAACATTAAAGGTTTAGATGTAGCATTCGTAAGTGAACGCCATAAGCTGTTTCTACCAACCCTATCCTTGTAGTGTCGCAAGAAATAATCTCTAATTTAGAAATAATATGGTATGAAGACAGTTGCGAATGGAGAGAAATACTCGAATAGGAAATAATACAATTCAGGGTAAAATCGCCACAGATGGAAATGGGAGTCTGCATAAGTTTCATATTTTTGATATGAATTTGCGGTGCTGTTTGCCAGAAACTATGTGAGAAGGAAGAGGATTCGAAACTTCTTAGAACTGCGAATACGGCTAAGTAAAAGCATACTCTTCTGTCGAGAGAAGGATATATGTGTTAAGAGTTCTACAATAACTAGTGAAATATCTCATTTTCGTCTATGAAGACGAAAGGCCAAACCATATCAGGTTTATGTGTCAGTGGCCATTTGACCATTTTCTAATTAATTTGCGTGTTGTATATCCTGTTTACATGTTAATGCAATTTTTGTAGGTATCGGAATACATTCTAAGATTAAGTAAGAGAATGTCAAAGCAGAAACGCGGAGTATGCTGTGTCGTTGGTATTTTGGATGTGACAATGTCGGTTTGTGACGAAACAGAGTACAATTCTGGATTTGTAATCGAGCTACACTATCAATTATAGGGTACTAGCTGATACCCACGACTTCGTACGCGTGGATTAAGAATTTCTTTGCCAGAATTGAATATAGAAAGTTGTTGGTAGCGACGGATTGGTCCCAAACAACACCGAGTCGGCATAATATGACCGGAAAGCCATCACTATATCTCTCTACCATCGAACCTGTCTCTTGAAGAGAATCAATTTCCAACATATTTAAAAACAGAAAAACAAACGAATTTGAGTGATGAAGAGGGTGGTGGGGGGAGGGGGATTGGGGAGGGGGGTGAGGGGTGAGGGGAGTGTTAACTAAGTGCATGCTTTATTGCAGCTTCGACTTTTCTTCTTTCTTCAGCATGAGCATCCGATTCTTGGGTTCTAATAACTTTAACTGCTCGTGCTCTGCTAAAGCTACAACTTAGGCCAGTTAACGCCCCCAAGGTATGTCAAAAAAGAAGGCAAAATAAACTGGTGCTAGAAACATTTAAGCAGACACAAAGTAAAAGGACAGAGAAAATCGACATCTATACCAAATAATACGTTTTGTCTCTAAACGAAATTTACTAACAAATTATACACTAACATAACGCGCGAGAAGCATAATTTGAGCAAGCGACGTAACACACACATCCGTCTCTCTGTCACCATTGAATAAGTTATCAAACTTTTATGACTACAACTGTTAATCATACCGAAAAAAAAAAATGTCCTGTGCCCTCCCTACAGATTTTCTTGTCAAATTCCGTTAATATCGGTATAGGCATTCAGTTGTCAAAACGTAACAAAAGACAGAGACTTACTTCCACATTTATAGTATTCTTACTGCAGATCATATGCAAACTGACTGCGAATCACCCCTGATGGATCAACATAACGTAAAAAAGTGTACACCTACAGCATTGCAAGACTACCTGCGATTTGCTACGCATTGCACCCCTAACTTTGTGATATCTACAGTTTAACATTCAATCCGAATAACCGACAGCCCAGGCGTGACTCTTACTGATCAAAAACAATGTATAAAAAACTTAGCCCACATAGAGATTTGAACCGGAGACACGACCCAAACATTAGTAAGCAAGTGCTCTAACCACTGAGCTACCTAAGCGCTATACGGAAAAACAGTACAGAATCCTCCATATTCAACGCGTCTGTCTATCACCGTTCAGTAATTTTTCGAAATTATAAGACAACATGTATTATTTATACAGGTAATTTTTCAACCAAATATAGACAGTATTTTTCTGCTTGTTTCAAAGGATAAGTGTGCAAAGTTTCATCGAGATCGATTGAAAACTGTGAATTTGTATGAAGAACAAACAAACATAGGCCTACATATTACCAGTTGAAAGATAACGCCAATGCAACTGTTTCATTTATTTATTGATGCGTCGTACGCGTTTCACCTCTCATCGTGGCATCATCAGCGACGAATAATTTACATTTTTAATACGGTATGCAGCTGCGCATCTCCGTTTTCATATGCAAAGCATGTTTTGCCTGTATCATATTTACAATATTGTTTGTTGTCATCGTTCCGTCGTCAGTTGGCAAAAAAAAAGGTACCCAAAATCCAGGTCGTCAGGAGTGACCTTGGTGCTTTTGGTGGGGGGGGGGGACTTCAGCCCCCTAGTCCCCCCCCCCTGGATCCGCCACTGATAAGGGAGCTATAAAGGGATCCATTGGAAAACAGGAGAGTAAATAGAGTGCTGGGAGTGTTCAAGACGTATAATAGAGAATGGAGATCGTGGTTAAACTGAGAGTGGTGCGTGACAATGAAAGGATGACCATGACTGTAAATTGTCAGTCATTCCCGGCGTAAATCTACATCTACATCTACATTCATACTCTGCAAATCACAAAAATTGTGGGTGGCAGAGGGTGTTAAGCACCAATCCTAAACCCGCCCATTCCAATCCCGAATAGTGCGAGGAAAGAAGGAATACATATAAGTATCAGTACGGCATCTTATTTCTCTAATCTTATCCCTCAGGTCATTGCGACCTAAATAGGTTGGCGGAAGAAGTATTTCATTGCACTCGAAATTTAAATTTTTTCGCATATTCTCCAATAAATTCGAACGCAAGCTACGTCGTCTGTCTTCCAAACTATCCCAGCCCAATCTGTGTGTAAAAAATTTATTTCGTAGGTTGGGTGTCAGGAATTGCAATAATTTTCTATGCGAAGTGGAGAATAAGTTACCAAAAACGCTGAAAGAACGAAATATTAAAATCCCTAGAGGGCAAAAGTAGCCGGGCACAAGAAAAGAGGGAAATATGTGGGTAGGGATATTGCCACGGGAGTGTGTGCTTCATTGCTATTAACTTAAATGCCTAATGAAAGTAAATGCACCAACCCTGGACTACAATTTTGGTTACATTTGAAATCACTTCTCTCTCTTTATCGAGCTCTTTATTATATGATAGTAATATTAAGGAGAGTAATTAAAATTTTGTACAAAAAGAACGTTCATTTTTCTATTAAGTTGGGAAATTAGGTTTAATTCATTTTGGGAAAATGAACAATTAACGTGTATTTTTAAGTTTTATGAACATATGTCACGTTTCTCTTTAAACGTCAACGTCACGAAATCCACACGGTATGTGGGACGCCACTACCACACAGACACTAGTGTAGGCTCAGGGCTTTCTGACTCGTTCAATTTTCCATACAAGGCGTCGTGGTTAATACCATGGAGGAAGGAATATATGGAGGCGACGCAAGGGACCTTTATCACGCACTGAAGTGAAGCCGGGTGCAGAGAGGTGGGGCGGGGGGGACGCCATATTACCCTACCCAAGAATCACCGGACATGCCCAAATATATCCAGGGAACTCACCATAACCGTGGAGCCACAATTAAACGAAAAAAATAAAAAATGAAGAATAATTTTTTTTGATATCTCGCTTAATTCTCGATATATACTTTCTCAAAGGTGAGGTGTTCTTGGTTAAAATTCAGAAAAAAAATTGACCAAAATCAAATTTGATGATGGATTCTTACGTAACACGACGAGAAGAAAAGATAACGAAGAATACAAATTTTCGGTATTTCGCTTAGTTATCGTGATATACCGTCTCAAAGGTGAGGTGTTTTTTAATGAAACACAGAAGAAAAATTTCGCAAAAGTCAAATTTGATGATGAATTCTAATGTAACATGACGAAAAAAAACGGAAATAAACTGCATTTAAACCTAACCACAATATATATTACATTCTGCTACAAAAACAAACTTTGTAGACACACTCATAACTTTGCATCGCGAACTACATTTCGTATAACGACATTGTTTCCTTCATCACGATTCCTATTTCGCACAGCACAATTTATCACCATTAATTTCATCCCACAATTTCAGTAGAAACTGCAAACGTAACGAAAGAATGCACAACTCAATCACGATGTAAACATGACCCACTTAAATTAGACTTTACAACACTCGTATAAAGTAATGGTAGTCTATGATGTGCAAAATGGTAAGGTATGCCGATTGGCTGCACTACACCAACAAATATTTGAAAACAAAGTCATCCATTTGAGAGTTATGAATAAATATTTAATGGTAGTAGCTAGTCTGACTGAAAACTATTAAACATTTCAGTTACAATAATTACAATGCAATTTACAAATGAAATTATATTCCAGGTTTTTTCATATCTGGCCTATTTGTGCACCCGTATGCAACACAAGCTGGCATTATAAAAAACTTAGAACTATTACAAAATCAAATTTTTACTACATGGAGCACAATATGGGAATGCAATGTTTTGAGCTCGGTCCGCTATAACCGCCGCGCATGCGCAGTAGGAACCCGGCGTCACAGTTTTAAGGTCATTTCTCCTCCATATCCTCCATGGTTAATACCGGTTCCGGTTATTCATTTTATGGAAGGATTGCAGTACACCAATCAGGTTTCTGCTCTTAAACGCTTTTGAAAATCAGCCAATCACGTAGGCCCTTACATTCAGCAATGCAGATGCTATATAACTGACGTCCCGCCACTGCAACTGTCACTTTGCTGTCGGGAAGGAACGCCGTTTCTGGTTCCAGAAGAAGCATACGTACTGAACTTTCTTATTCACAATGGTAAGTTGCTATAGTCGAATGGTAGTGATTTGAGTCTATAATATGTCAAAGTTTTTGTCAAATTGAGGCATTAAACTGATAATGCTAAGCTGCGGATATTTTTAAAGTGTATCAACGATGTGGTTTGGGTTAAATGTTTGATCGTCAAGTACAGTTAACTGTTAGAATCAGTAATTACTATTTTGAAAATGCCTTCTTCGTTGTGAGCTTCCTTAATGGACAATAGTTTCTTTCGTTCCAAGTACTAAGTTATGTAGCAGGTGTATCCGCCGCCATGTCGGCATTTTCTTCCAGGGCGGGGTCTGGAATGTGATCCTCAAAAGTCAATACTTAGGTCCTTTAACTGTAAAATTTTCTAGTAGATATTTAATCTTTTATGGTAGCCAAGGGATTTAATGCTTCTTAAAACTACTTAAAATTAAAACTTCAATTTTTTAAAATTAGATTTTAATGTTTGATTAAAAAATTTTTTGTATAGCCTACTTGTCTCATTATTTGTTAAATTCTGTTAATATTGGGCTTTAAGTCGAAGTAATCGTTGTCCGTTGTATACCGAGATATATATGTAACCAGATTACATATGTATGGTTGTGGCCGCACCTGCTGAATGTCTAGGACGAAATAAAATTTTAAGTTTAATTATATTGCATCTCAGAATCGGAAAATCAGTTGATAATTATTGTATTTGGTTTTGATTTTAATTGGCTTTCAAAGAACTATATGTAGTTTGTTTTCACGTGGAAAAATAGGCCAAGTATTTCATTTTGTGTGCGATTGTTCTTGTGTTGACACTCTTATTTTCTTGCTCGCTGAAGTGACTATTTGATGCTATCATCATGTAAAAGTATCTTTGCACTTGTAACATACATTTTCTAATATCCTTGCTTGGGAACACTATTTTCTACAAGTTAAGCTATTTAATGTCATTAAAGCATTAAAAATGAATTTTAAGACTTGTAGCATATACATCTCCCCCCCCCCCCCCCGGTTTAATTCTATACAACTTGCAATTGATTACTGCGGTACTGATTTTATTAGTAAGCAGAGAGCAACGTTGATGTAGCAGAATCGCAATCTCCTGTGGACCCATATTTTTTATTACACTTTCAATGTCCCACACATCAAATGATAGGCCTATAACCACTAAGTTTGAATTATTCTTAAATACAAGTAATCAATCATTTACACTATGTACCTTTCACTAACTGTGAACTTAGTTTTTCAGTTCAGAGCAAACTATTGGGGGGGGGGGGGCGAGTCAAAAGTACGCGGGCTGATGGGGGGCCCGATCACCGACTATAGGGGCCCTCAGGCCATGAAGCCAATATTACGCCAATTGGCGCCTGGCCATTTTGTAGAGTTAAAAAAAAAAAAAAAGTCGCCCATTTTACCCCGGGCCCGAAATTCCTAGTATAGAGAACAGCTGCTCTCTTTACGACTACTCATCGCGGTCCTTACTAAAGTGTTAGAATTATGTCTATTGGGCTGGGTTTCAAATGAATTTATTGGCACACAGGTGACTACCTCATTTAATTTGCGAGTATGATAAAATACTTAATCCCCAACCTATTAAGGTGGCGATATCGGGAAAGATAAGATTGAAGATATTAAGTGCTGTACTTGTGCTTACTCTGCAACAATAGAAAATGTAAAATTGCTGGCAAGTTTTAAGGACTCTTCATGAATATATTCCTATGCCATATGTAATCATATATGTAACATGTATGCAGCTATCCACCTTTGAGCTATTTTATATCAGTATATTTTTTACTTTAATGTGGACGATTTTTTTTAAAAAAAATCGGGTATTATCTAGATCGCGATACCGCTACAGTCACTTAACGCTTCGCCGACTACAGCGTTGTAAACACAAATAGCTATGACGTCACTGTGTTTTCGTGACTGACGTGTTCAGCCTTCGCGATGCAACAAATGTTGCGGGACTGCACGAAAATCAGGGGTATTCGGGTAGGGAGAAATTAAATATTCAACTTTTGGTAACGCATATTCTTATTAACTGTAAGAACGTAAATATTAATCGGAAATTACAATCGCAGTTGTGAAGATATTTGATATCGGTATCTAGAATTTAATCCATCCACGTAATTCTATATGGCGATACGTTAAGAGATAAAATATTTATATATAAAAAAATATTTCGTCAATAACTGTTTTTAGGTTGTAACGCAGCCTGGACCATACTAACAGAGATAGATACCATTTGGAAAAAGGGTATCAGCAATATCGTGTGCGACGATTACGTTTCACTATGGTCCAGGTTGCATTAAGACCTTAACGACAGTAACAGCGACATAGAAATTAGGTATCCGCAATAAGATGTTCGACAGCCCTTGTATTTCCATATTTGTTGCTAATTCTATATAAAAATTAATAAAATACGTCGTTGATAACTAAAATGTTATGTTGATGTAATTTTCGGTATCACCTATTAGAAACAAGTAGAAGACTTTAATTCTAGATTCTAATACCAAGAAAAAAAAAATAAATAAAAATGGAATTACATTTTTAAGTAAATATACTGACTTTTTTGTACCCATCCGAAAAACCCATACTTTCCGTGGAAGGCCCCTTAGTGACATTTAGAGCTGCGCGCGGAACGTATACGTCACATTGAGTAACGTAGTGACGTCATACCCTCTCCATCCGGAAGTGTTTACGTCGCGAGGTGGTAACTGGTTGAAGCGGTATCGCGATCTAGATACTCTTATTGCTCTCTGATGTGAAATTTGGTACACAGGTTCCTTTATCAATATTATTTAGGGAAATGTGCTTATTAAAGCCTCAGAATATATACTACTGAAGTAATATAGCCCATCCTTCTATGTTAAATGGTCGTTGATGTAGCTGTGGTGGCATAAGGTGAGAGGAATTTGGTTTCATTGCTAACTTAAGCTCTTCTGATTTTTTTGGGTGACAATATACTGGCATAATTGTTAGGTGTTTATGTAGCCTGGAGCGCATTATATCGGCATATCAGTAGTCATAGAGAATCGCATAAAAAAAAAACCAGTAATTTTATATTCATTGCAACAGGATTCAGACAGTCAGTATCAAATGCAATTAAAATTCTGCCTGAACTGTATTGGCAAAGCTAACGTGTAAGATATATTGTTTTTCATAGTGTCAAAGGTAACTTTGTTTTTATGCACACCTTTTACTTGAAAGGTTTGCCCTCAGAAATGTGTGCTTCAAATTAAATGTTTATTTCCATTGTTTTGAGACTGTCATTGGTAGCCATATCAGTAATGAGTTTTTTTTTCCAAATATATTTTGTTGTAGATTTCACATTGTTTTCATAGTATTAGATTATATATCAGATTTTTTTCTCCGTACTGTTTCAGCGCGAGTGTATTTCAATCCACGTTGGCCAGGCTGGTACCCAGATTGGTAATGCCTGCTGGGAGCTATACTGCCTTGAACATGGTATCCAGCCTGATGGCCAGATGCCCTCTGACAAGACACTGGGAGGAGGGGATGAGTGATGACAGCTTTAACACATTCTTCAGCGAGACTGGTGCTGGAAAGCACGTGCCTCGTGCTGTTTTTGTAGATCTGGAACCAACAGTTGTAGGTAAGTTCTTGATCTTCAAATATTTGTGTGCCTGGGTGGAGGGGGGGATAAATAAACCATCACTAATAGTAATTTTTCAGCTGTATTAAAATGTTTGATTACGTGTAAGTGATGGGGTAATAAGTTTTAAATTTGGTATGACACTTCAACATTACGGTCATAACAACTGATAAGATTATTGGCAAGGTGTTGGAAGTAAATATATTGTAATTATACCAGCAGAGGTGTTCAAAATTATCTGGAACAGTTTAAGAATTTTTGAGAGCCAGAATTTGGTATTATGATTCTTGATGAATATAGTGTTCACTACAGTGGTCATTCATTACTTGTTCTCAGCATTACATAAGCACTTAATTTCTAGTATGTTTTCTATGTAAAACATTTTATTGTGGCTGATTATTTTATTTAGTAATAAAGTCTGAAAGAACTGTTAAGGCAGAAAAAAATCATTAATTGATAGTTCAAGGAATTGCACATGTGGGAGGATCCTTTGAAGAAAAATAAATCTCAAAATTTGGAAGCAGTTTTCTGTTTAGAACACCCTTTCAGGTTTGTACAGTACTGTGGTTGAGTAGTAGTTATGGTTGTTCCAAACAGGTACAGACTTCTAATTAGTTACTCCTATTCATATAGGTCACTTACTTGGTCTTGCTCCTTAACTCTGAAATTTTGTATGATATTGCCTCAGAATTGTATTTATACCTATCTTGAGGCTATTGACCAACATTAGCTTAAACATTTCCTTTTTATGAATATAGATGAAGTGCGAACTGGGACTTACCGTCAGCTGTTTCATCCCGAGCAGCTGATCACAGGGAAGGAAGATGCTGCAAACAACTATGCTAGAGGTCATTACACTATTGGCAAGGAAATTGTGGATCTGGTTTTGGACCGCATTCGCAAGCTGGCAGACCAGTGCACTGGTCTCCAGGGCTTCCTTATTTTCCACTCCTTTGGCGGTGGTACTGGCTCTGGCTTCACCTCCTTACTGATGGAGCGTCTATCTGTAGACTATGGAAAGAGGAGCAAATTGGAATTTGCCATATACCCTGCACCACAGGTATAAGATTTTCTTTAAAGTTCGTCATGTAGCTTTTGTTTTTTAACTGTCTTGTGTCCCTGTCCTTTGGCCAGGTAAATGTAAGAGAAAATGTGAAATAGCTTGTTGTTTGTTGATATTTTTCATTCTGTGCAGTACAAAGATTATAGTTAAATTACTAGGAATATCACCTGAAATCTATAAAACAAATTCCTTTTTGTTAAACTTGAAACATTTTTATTTACAGGTATCCACAGCTGTTGTCAAACCATACAATTCTATTAATTCTATTCTTACAACCCATACAACCCTGGAACACTCGGACTGTGCATTCATGTGTGACAATGAGGCTATTTATGATATTTGCCGACGAAACTTGGACATCGAGCGTCCTACTTACACCAATTTAAATAGGTTGATTGGTCAAATTGTGTCTTCAATAACTGCATCCTTACGTTTTGATGGTGCTCTGAATGTTGATCTTACAGAGTTCCAGACCAATTTGGTTCCTTACCCACGTATCCACTTCCCGCTGGTTACATATGCTCCTGTCATCTCTGCAGAAAAGGCTTACCATGAGCAGATATCTGTGGCAGAAATCACAAATGCATGTTTTGAACCAGCTAACCAAATGGTCAAATGGAAAGTACATGGCTTGCTGCATGTTGTACAGAGGAGATGTTGTTCCAAAGGATGTCAATGCTGCTATTGCTACAATTAAGACTAAGCGTACTATACAGTTTGTGGATTGGTGTCCCACTGGATTTAAGGCAAGTTGAGGTGGTTTTTAAGTATTTTATTAGTTTTATGGGTTTTTTTTTTTCTTTTTTACAAAATTGCAGAGAATTTTAATTTGTTCATGAAGTTGTCTTTAAAATACCATATTCTTGGATGAGTAATGAAAAGAACTTGCAAGAATCCAATTTATTATTGCTGGAATAATTTTAAAAATATACATTTAATGCATTCAGAAGACTGATTTACTGACAATTTATGGTCCTAAGAAATTGATTTAAAAAATGGTGATAGTAAATCAATTAAGCAATTATGTTGAATATTGTTTTAAGATATTAGAATGATAAATTCCGCTGCCTAATGAACCAACTTTCTGTTCTTAGGTGGGAATTAACTATCAACCACCAACTGTGGTGCCTGGTGGCGACCTAGCCAAGGTGCAGCGTGCAGTTTGCATGTTGTCAAATACCACTGCAATTGCAGAAGCTTGGGCTCGTCTTGACCACAAGTTTGATCTTATGTATGCCAAGAGGGCATTTGTCCATTGGTACGTAGGAGAAGACATGGAGGAAGGAGAGTTTTCTGAAGCTCGTGAAGATCTTGCTGCCTTGGAGAAAGATTATGAGGAAGTTGGAATGGATACTGTTGAGGGAGAAGGTGAAGGGGCTGAAGAATACTGAACACTGAAAAATATGACTGGACTGCTGCTTTGGATAACTTCTTTTGAGTTGTATGTTTTTTTTTCTAAATAAGATTCTTTTTGCATTGAATTGGTTATCCTGATTGGCTTACCACATTGCTCTTTTAGAAATATTGTTTTAAAAGTAGAAACAAAATTTTGAACAGGAACTTTTTTGGGCTTTACACCTAGTCGAGGTAATTGGATGTGGAAAAAGACTGGAGGACAAGGAGCAGGAAGAAGTTTTGTCATGATCTTTTTAAAGGAACCATCCCTGCAGTCGCCTGGAGTGATTTGGGGAAACCATGGAAAACCCAAATTTTGATTAGGTGTATACATTCAACGTTTATAGTAGGCCTATAGAACGTGTTCTGGTTGTTAAGCTACAGCTTTGATTTGTTACAAGCTTATTGAAAATAAGTGCAGCCCAAATAGATACATTAATGGTGTGTCCTTGAGGTGTTTGTTGCAATGGGTATAAAATTCTTTATAGCTTTCCATTTCTGCCAGTTTAAAATAAATGGTTAGGATTTAAAAACAAGAATGAAACTGTTTTGATATGGCTTTAAGCACAGTCTAATTCTGAGATTTTTAGGAAAGGCAATACACCCCATTTGTGGGTTACCGCAATAGAATAAGTCTAAGGAAATATTTAGTTGATTGAAAGTGGGGGGAGGGGGGGGGGATGGTAAACGTCCAAACTTTCCTTTTCCACAAAATGTAGAGGGGTGGGCCTTAATCATTTGTCTAAAGATTGTAGATACTAGTCTAGGGTTAAAAGTGGGGAGGAGAGACGGTATCATTGCTAAATACTTTGAAAGCCATTTGGAATCTGATTCCCATTCTGGTATTCTACTTAATAGACTAAGATATTAGTACCGGTACTAAAGAAAGAAGGGGGGAAAAAGACTTATACTAGAGTTTTTAGAGTTCATGGTAAAATGTCCCATCCATATGTTACATCCTTGTAATTCTGTATTGTGATTAAACAAAGAGATTAGCTTTGGTGCTGAGCACCCTCTGCCACCCATAATTTTGTGAATTGCATAGTATATATGTAGCTGTAGAACTTCAAGAGTTTTATTCTATCTCCACAAAAATATCTGTAGACATTTTAAAAAAGTTTTTTCTGCAGTGTAGTGTTGTTACATCGGTATTCAAAAGTGTATCAATAAATTTTTGACTTATTTCAGTTTTTTGTAAGATATGAGCTAAAGCTGCTAAAACTTGTCGACCACCCTCTAATTTTCCAATCTTATTTGTGACAATTTAGATTTTCAGAGCATTGTAATTCCACCAACTTCTTTTTAGGGTGTGGAGGTGGCATAACACATAGTGTAATGATATTAAATGGCTGTTCAGATATGCAATCTGTTTATTTTTCATCATGCCTTTTCTGTTTTTTACCTGCTGAATTAGGGCGTCTCTTGACTTTTCCAAAAGTTAATTTGTATTGGTTTGAAGAAAATTATAAACAGAAGGCTTTTTTTTTTTTTTAATATATACCTACTTAGTGTGTTGGTGTATCACTTTCAGCTAGCGTCTTTATTCATATTTTGACTAATCTGTATTGCGTTATATGGGCAGCAAAAACATTGTTGGTATTTATAGGCAACTGTGAGAGTAAAAAAATATCTTGGCTGCTTACTCTGCTGGAAGAATGAGTGACCAGAATTCAAAGGGTGGGCATAGGTTAATCATTGAGGGAGTTAAATTTACCAGGTGTGAATTGGTTGGGTGATAGAATTAATAGTAAAGGTGAGCAGAGATTTGCAAATAGCTTGAGGGTTTACTAGAGTAGTAGAGCAGACTATGAGGACAGGATTAGAATAGTGTGGAAAGGGATATATAAAACTAAGGATGGATAGGGAAATATGACCCAACACTTATAAAAGATGGTGATTCACCGGACGGCGGTCGCTGTGTACACATCTGACTCTGCCTGGTGTGTCGCTTCCACACGAATAAGGGTATTTCTAAAATATTGTGATTCTTTTTTGTTTGTTTTTTTTGTATTCGTGAAATATATAAGTGTTGGGTCATATTTCCCTATCCATCCTTAGTTTTATTGCCTTAAAGCATTTTCCTGCTCATTGTTATTGTATATATAATTGTAGTTGAGAAACAAGTTTCCAAGGATTTGGAAAAACAGATATTAACTGGTTTAAATATACTATTAACGTCAATCGAGGAAAATTTAGGATCTCCATGTAAGTATACAAGAGCAGACTAATATTAGAAAAGAATCCAGAGAATCTCGTGAAGTATGAAAGAAGGTTTAAAGGGACTGAGGTGGATTTAATTATTACAGATATGTTAAAGACTGGTTGATATGATAATCTACAATACCTTGAAATATTTAGATTGAGTTGGGAGATTCTACATCCACATCCATACTCTGCAAATCACAAACATTGTGGGTGGCAGAGGGTGCTAAGCACCATCCTAAACCCGCCCATTCCAATCCCGAATAGTGCGAGGAAAGAAGGAATACATATAAGTATCATTACGGCATCTTATTTCTCTAATCTTATCCCTCCGGTCATTGCGACCTAAATAGGTTGGCGGAAGAAGTATTTCATTGCACTCGAAATTTAAATTTTCCGCATATTCTCCAATAAATTCGAACGCAAGCTACGTCGTCTGTTTTCCAAACTATCCCAGCCCAATCTATGTATCAATTCTGTGACGCTTTCATAAGGGCTGTAACAACAAGTCACGAAATCTAGCGGCTCTCCTCTGCACCCTCTCAACTGAGTCAATCAGAACCTTGCGATACGGATCCCAACCCCACAACAGTAATCCAGATGCGGACGCACTAGTGTTTTATACGCTAATCTTCTTGTTTGAGCATTACAATTCCTCAAAATACGACCTATGAATCGTAATTTAGAATTTGCCTTGCCTACGACGGAAGTTACGTGCATGTCCCATTTCATGTTGCTTTGTATTATCACCCCCAAATACTCACGGAATCAACCGTGTCAACAGCTGAATTGTTTATTTTGTACTCGTGAACACCTGATTCTTCTTGTTACTTATCCGCATTGCCTTGCACTTTTTGCAGTTAAGTGTAAGCTGCCATTTACGGCACCAATCGAAAATAGCATCCAAATCGCGCTGAATTTCTAAGCAATCGTCGGAGCACCTTATTCCCTATAGAAAACCGCATCGTCGGCAAACATCGCAACCAGCATTTGACGTTGTCACCTAGATCGTTTATAATATTAAGAAAAGAAGTGTACCTATTACACTTCCTTGAGGAACGCCCGAAGTAACATTTATCTTAGAAGAGGCTCCCGTCAACAACGACATACTGTGATCGACCAGTTAGAAAATCACGTATCCACTCACAATCTGAGCCGAAATACGTAAGCTCGAATCTTCGCTAAAAGTCGGTTGTGTGGCACAGAATCAAAAGCTATCTGAAAATCCAAAAAAAACTACATCAACTTGCGAACCTGCATCGATAACTTTCATTATGTCGTGGGAAAATAGGGCCAATTGTGTTTCACACGATCTCTTCTTCCAAAATCCGTGTTGACATGGTGTAAGTAACTCGTTCTCATCCAGAAACTTCATTATGTTCGAGCATATGACATGTTCCTAAGAATTCTGCTGCAGACCGATGTTAGAGATATGGGTCGATAATTCCTAGGATCACTCCGATCTCCTTTCTTAAAAACGGGAATTACCTGGGCTATTTTCCAGCTAGAAGGTACTTTTCTCTCTTCTAGTGATTTACGGAATATATCTGACAGAAATGGTTCAATATCCTCCGCGTATTCAGAAAATACTCTTACCGGTATACCATCGGGACCCGGCGCTTTACCCCACTTCAGTTTTAATTGCTTTACAATTCTACGCTATCAATTTCTATCGGATCCATCTCTAATTCCACACGATGTGGTAAAGTGGGGATGTTTTCCATGTTTTCTTGCGTGAATGAATTTTTGAATTCGGTGTTAAATACGGTAGCCTTGTCGCGGCTGTCTTCAACCTCCCGTCCGTCTTTTATTAGAACTGGCTTATTGTTCCCACTACAACTAACTTTTTTTACATACGACCAAAATTTCTTAGGGTTTTCAGTGAGGCTCTTAGAGAGAGAATTTTCACGAAAGTTATTAAAGGCCTCACGCATCGCATTCTTAACACGTCCCCTTATCTCCTCTAACTTATCTAAATCAGTCCGATGCATCGTCCTTTTTGATCGTGCATGTATCTTCCTTTGCTTCTTGAGTAACCTTTTAACCTCCCGTGTGTACCATGGGGGATCGTTCTCTTCCCTGATTGTCCGTTTCGGTATATGCAAGTTCATACCTTCCCCGAGTATATGTAGGAATCGATGCCACCTCTCTTCAATTGGAAATTTGCTGTAGTAGTAGTAAGGCATAAAGGTGGTGAGACCAAAAGTTAAAATTACAGGCCTGCTAGTTTGACACTGGTGTTAGTTAGTTGGAGATAGTGATATGCAACCACAGCAGAAATTTGTGAAAGGAAGGATGATGACAACGGGTTTGTTGGCATGGATATTCATGTGAATATCAGTTATTGGGATTAAATGTAGTATTTCAGATCAGATTAAATGGACGAGGGTGTCTATAGCTCAGTGGTTCCCAAACTTGTGCCCATGGACCCTTTCTTATAGCAAAAATCTGACCATGGATGCCCAAGTGAAATAGATGTATGTAACTGTGTAACAGAAAAATTGCCAGTTTCATTTTGGTGTCTTGAATGATGTGTCGACGCAAAAATAAAGTGGAAATTAAACATGTTGACATTTTAAGTAATAGCCTTTTAAGTAATAGCCTCTGAAATTATAACTTTTGTTTTACAATATAATTTTTTTTCCAATTAGGTTGGTGAACGTGATGGGATGATATGAGATTATTTGTTTTTGTTAGCAACATTCGAAAGTCTCCAAAACCACTGATTTCCAACCTGTTTCTTTCCTTCATGATAAGGCTCATAATTTTAAATCAATCCATGTTCTATGTAATAGGCTGATGGGAAAACAGTCCAACAGCTTTTGTCCGGTGATAATCAAGTGAAGAATTGCCTCAATTCTTTGGCTGAGGTCAAAATTAAGGGGTGTTAAGTGTTAACAATAAGCAGGAAAATCATCTTCTCATCTTCATATTTCTGAAAGGTTTGCGAGCTGAGAATGATTTAGTCTTCCCACAATTTATTTCTGTAGAAAAAGTCGCGTAACAAACGCAGATATTGCACTGTTTGTTTTGATTTATTTAATGGGTCACAATTGAGTCTTACATCATTTTTTTTTTAATTAAACTGAACTGAATATCATTGTCTTTACTTTTTAGTATTCCAAACATGAATCAAAGATTGCATAAAATCGATCAATACTACAGTAGAAGGATATATGCGGTTCAAATACACCTTTCTGAGTTGTTCACCATTACCAATTGTTAGCTATGGTTGCTAGCAGGAGGAAAGATGAAAATGTAATGACACGAATCCAGGGAACTGAGGTGGGTGTTACTAGTCATGTAGATATGGTGAAAAGCGTAAGCGCAACAAATGTTAACATGAGACGTTCTAAATCATTTGATTGTAACTCATAATTGCCTGCGTTTACCATTTACGAAGTTATGTTACTATTTTGAGGAAAAGTTGCATCTGGGACATACGCATACGAACTTTGTGTCGAAATGTTAGATAAAAGTTAAACTAACAGCAATGGTTCAAATAATTAACGTACAGTCGCTTTTACTAGTGCGCTCTAAGAATGAGTGGCTGGTTAGAAAACAGAAGATAGTGGGGATTTATCAATAGCCGACTCAATGGTCTAAAACTATAAAAAATAAAAACTAAGGGCATTAAAATTTAGGTGTTTCGATTTTAGTGAATTATGAATGAAACTAAATGCGAGAATTTGGTGCAACAACTAACAGGAAGCGCTATTTGTTTAACAGTAAATTAGAAGTTCGGATGTCGAAAGCTAAGTGGATCATAGAATACCGAGCCTGGTGGGTGAGCAGTAATGTTCGGATGTATCGTTCTCGAGGATATGCAGCACGGTTTTAGTCAGATTTTCTTTCGATTCCCAAAAATCACTCTAGGTGAATGCTGGGAATCGTTCTAGTGCAGTACTCCTTTCAGAGTAATTTTTTATATGCCGATCTAGCTATCATGTCTGTTTAACGATGGGGACTGTCATGTGGAGGTGGAGGGTTCGATTACCGACCTGGCTGTTCATTAGAATCTGTTGTAGTACTACTATAGAAACAAATAGCCGTTTACCGCCTATAGTAGCGGCAACAACGAAAAAGTGTGTTGGATTTACACTTTTGCAGAGTTAGATTTTGAAAGATAATTTTTTTTTAACGCCTCGTCGACGGCAAGGGGTCATTAGAGGCGGGATGGGACTGGGGAATAAAGAACGGTAAGGGATTCGGCCATGACCTTTTGAAGGAAGCATCTCGGTCCTTCGGCTGGAGTGATTTGGGGAAACCATGGAATACCCAAATCTGGATGCCCGGACGGGGAATTTGAACCCGTGTCCTCCCGAATGCTTTGCCAGAACGTTAACCGTTCACCCACCACGCTCGGTAAAGATAATAGAAGATGTGATAACAATAACTTACTCTGCGATAAGAATATATATTTAACATTTTGTAAAATCCTCATAAAATTTATGTTTTCTTGGTAGTTCAGGTGGAGCCGCGATAGTTTAATTCCATCCGGACAACCAACATAACATGGTCACCGACCGCGGTACTCAACGCAGTCACTCAAAAAATTTAATTACACCGTGTCAGAGTAGGGCTGTGGTGACAATTAATAAAATATTTTTGAAACTTAAACAGCGCTCCCTATGCCCCCACTATGTTGTAAATTTATTCCTAAAATGTGAGCTGAAACAGGATGTTGCAGGACTGCTATCGTTTATTGTGAATTCGCAACGGGAAGACAGTAGTCTCTGTCTTCTGTTTTAGAACAACCTTGCCATTGTTTTCTGATAATATTGCCGTTACTTATCAAGCACGCCGAGCCGGTAGTTGATAGTAACTACAACGACGCCACCTGCCAGCAGGTAGTTGGCGATTTAGGCTTCACTGTTCCCTGAAACAGAAATGAAGCCTCCGCGGTGGATGAAAAGCATCACAGACTTCAGCTCGGTGCAAGTGGATGACGACAACTGCGAGGACAACACAGCAAAATTATTGCAGAACTGATCTATCTCTTGTCTACTTTTCTTCATTTTACTTCAGTCTTCACGCTGTGGTATGACAGAGTCATCCACAATGAATATTATTAAGTAATTAATTAATAATCAGATTTTATTGGTAATATTCAGTTATTAAATGGTAAATATTATAAATGATAGGGTTAATTCATAGGTGAATAATCAAATATTAAACCCGGGCAGCCAAAGTTATATGGTTTAGTTTCTGCAAAACTTGCTCTTCAGAAAATATATTGAATGTAGGAAATTGGAACGGCAGTTTTGAACGCTCAGAGGACGGGACAATGCCCAGTGTCGCCGACAGGCCGACGCCTATGGCTCACAAAAGGGGTAGCGCGGGGAACCGTTAGCTCCCGAGTGTACTGACCTCACCCCTTCCCAGTGGCCCGACAAGGTCAAGCAAAATGTGCGGGAAGCGCGTAGCGAATGTTAGCTGCGATACGAAACACGTGATGATGGACATATATCAATGCACCAATCGTGAACGGCTACAGGAGTTCACAATGGTTAATTCACGGCTTCTGTTTCATGAGCGGAGAGGAAGCTGATTTTTCCGGAGAAGACGACGCCATATTCACTTCACTTGCTGCCGAGACGAGCTGCCGAGCGGACGTATCTCCCGATACGCTCGTGGCTGTTGATCAGTGACTGTGTCTTATCGCATTTCTGGCTGATGGGCTGGAAGCTGATGTGCTAACGCGGGCATATCCGCTTACTTGGCATTCGTTGCTGCAGTGGTACTGAGCGTGCCACACCTCATCAAGAAGATGATATTATGGTAAAGTACCGACGCATGGGTCCATAGTTCCATCGGGTTTTAACGAGGCTTGCTAACCCGTAAACGACTTCTGAGATAATTGCTCTCATCCTAAAATCACTGAGCTAACCAAACTTTTCATAGTTTTAACTTCAAATTCGAAGCATCTTGCTGATTGTTTTAAATTCAAACGATGCTTTTAACTTTAAACGGCGCCCCTAGGATTCTTTGTTTTGTGAATGTTTACTTCAACTTGTTGGCCTGTGATGCCACTTTGATATCATGTTGACTTTGCAAATTATTGAGATATTTAAATCAGTTTTCATGTTTGCTTTTACCCGGCGGATTGTAAATGTCGGGTACTGCTTGTTTGTTTGTCTTTGGATTATGTTTAACGTAACGTTAACTATACCCGGCCTTGTATAAGCCAGAAGACTTAATAAATTGAGTATAATATTTGTGTAAAATAATAATGGTTCTAGTTCACCATTTAACCAATTAACCAACTTATTGGATGTCATATATATTATTAATAATTATATTTCATCAACGTATTGGCTTCCCCCTCCCGAACCGACAGAGTTCCAATACAACGCAGAGTCGCTAACGGTAAAATTCAGATTTGATGCATACTTTGTGTAATAAAAGCTCATAGCCAGAGGTGTAATGCGTCAAAGCAGAAACATGCGATGTCGAGAAAATCGGCATTGAATTATCTGTTGAATTCAAATGTTTCCCACGTTAAGGTTAGAGTGGCATAACAAGCAAGCTCTCTGTCTCTTAAGCCAGTCGTTGCAAGAGAGAATCTCGCTACCGGCAACTTTTTATTGGTTTTGTTTGTTATGAGATAATGAGATTCTTGAGGACGATAAAAAGCTACCAACGTACATAGAGTACGTCATTCCTCCAAAGTGCACTCCTCTCATTCAGTCTTTAGAGGTGTTCATTTATCAGCTTACTTCATCGAGCAAGAACGTGAGATCAGTTACAGACAAGACTATATAGAAATCCAATCGACCGTCCACCACCAGTTGTCTTCTCCGATTTTTTTCCGATGTTATAAGATACGTGTGGTTTATATCACACCTGACAGACCATAGAATATGCCTTCAATGTTTTGAACTCCATTCTGCTATAGCTGTGATGACAACAAATTTGCTGATACATACTTTAGATTGGTGAATATCAATAATTTCCTTCCCTACTAAGCATACTACAGAAGACAGTTAAGATTTCTATATCGAACCTTCTTTAATTGATTTAAGCGAATTGACTTAAATTGTTAAACAATGATTGATCAAGAAGTTTATCGGTTCTGACTATAATTTTGCCTTTAATGTCACTTACGTAGGCCTATACAACGAAGACAGTACAACAATTTCTTCTCATAATAGGAGGTCTGAGTAGCATTTTGAATCAGTAACTGCTACGCAAACTAGTTTTATCGTATCGAAACTTTCACTTGATTTTTAAAGTGAAAGTAAGCTTTGGAAGCTGTACTTCTTTCCATGAAATCGTTGAAATTTTTACGATTTCTGCTGGCACTGCCTTTTGGATGTCCACTTTCAAGCATATTTGTCAGTAATGTTGTGTATGCCATGGTCAACAAAATCAGTGTTTTGGTTCTCAGAGGAATAACGAAATACATTCAGGCTAACAGAGGACTAGTTCATATTCAAGTCTCGTTGCCGTATTCCTTTCCAATCCGTGGGAAATAATCTTCCCCTTGACATTTCAAAATAAATAACACATTTAAAGATTCAGTTGGAAAAAAAATAGACCAAGAAAGCATTTGCTTTAGTTCATCAATACGTGCGTCTTCTCCATTCTTTTAGCTTCTCAGTTGATATATGATGAGACTTTAGTGATCCACAGTTCAGTCGCACATAAGAAGAACGTAACAGTTCATGAAAATCACTTATGTCTGGGGCTAGACTCGAACTGTCTACTCCAGGAACTAACCGAACTCTATCCTCCATGCTTCCGGGTCGGCAGTGGCACCCGCGACGTTTGCGGTACCAGCGGCTGATACCTACCAAGACGGCAGCAGAGGGGGCAGCAACACCTATACACATGTTGACCAGCATTACGTTTCCTTGTTGCCAGTTTCCTGTGTAGTCTCGTAAACAACAGTTACAAAATATAAAAACAATAACTAATGATCTGCATTAGTATCAGCTTGTAAAATGTTCGCACTTGTCTAACTTCTTGTTGTATTCTGGGTTACCAGATGAATGGTAACAATTTTACCCCTTAATTAAGATCGCGAGTTATTTAGCTACCTCGGTACACTGTAGTACAGGGCGTTCGCCGGGAAACGCAACCCACTGTTAGCGCTACAAGGAAGAAACTGCTCCCGGCGAGCGAGCGCTCATCTTCCGGCATTGTTCGACCGTCGGCCGCGGACTATTTCATAATAATTACGCTTCATAAACTTCATAAACTTGTATGTGCTAAGCATTTAAATGTGACGTAATTCATTAGCTTACCTTATAAAAGATGCTGGAAGTGTTGACCCTCTTGTGTAATGCACATTTCACATCTTCTGAACATTTTTCGAGACACACGCTGCCCTAACTGACTTAACGATTTTTTGGGTGACTGTTCTAGTCGAAAAGCGATATCGTCAATTTTCTCCTCTGTGAGAATACGGTTGACCGACAGTCTCTTTTTGTTAAAAAATGAACCCGTTTCTCTTACTTTTTTAACCAGACGCAGAATTGTTGATTTAGCTGGCAGTAAAGCGCCAGGAAATTCGCGACGAAATTTACTGCGACACTTTTTAAACGACTTCTTCTTCACAAATGTATCGTAGAGAAATATTCTTTGTTGCAAACTGTAACGTACCATAATTTTACTCACACTCAAACACGGTACAGATTAGTAAGAGTATGAAGCCCCAAACCAGCCAAACCGCGAAGAAACGTTTATTCACAACACTGATTAATAAGAGACTGAAGTCACAAACTAGCTACATTGCAAAGAAACCGTTCTTAACAATGTAAGGGTCCCAATATACTGCGTCACTGCACTGTTGGGGCAGCGGAGGTGTTAAACAGTGCGGTGATTCACGGCGCCGTGTGGCGGGAGCTGCTGGCACGACTGACCGAGCAAGTTGCCGACGGCAACAGACTGGGAGGGTTGCGTTTCCCGGCGAACGCCCTGTATTATCAGTATGGGTTGAAAAATTGCTCTTAATTCATAGTTTCAAGTTGTAAAAGCGTATAAATCACGAAATGAGCCATTTATTTCGTACGTGTGCTCTAGCAAACGCAGCAGTTAGTTAATTACCAAATATTTTCAGTGCACGTCCTTGAATATTTACCAATAGTTTTGGATTATTATTATTATTATTTTTTTTTTTTTTTTTGTAATAGCAGCCAACTAACGTTTTACCTGTCGTTTGAGTTTTAATAGCAGCACCCACGGAATATCGCTATCCTGAAAAAGTCGTATTAGTTTTTTGTTCTTAGCCCTCTTACCATACACCACAAAGGTGACAAGACAATGTGAAATTGTCTCTTCATCTTCTGACCCCTCATCGCGTTTTGTTTTTCTTTTAAAAGGATATTCAGTGCGCTTTAAGACGCTTTCGATGTCAATGGTAGGTGAAAATAAGATTTATGACGCTAAAACACTGTCAACTCAGAGTGCGTGGAGGACATCTCGTGTCACCGACAATAGTAATTTTGTTATAAGTTTTTGCATATGTTTCTAAAATAAGTTTAAATGTATTAGTTAAAGATCAACCTGTCTTAATAGCACACCGCAAAATTAAGTAACTTCAAAAATCTGCAATTATTTGTCAACGCTTTCACTTAAAACTATGTTTACCCAGAATAGTTATACATCGCAAATATTGATATTATCATTAATATCTGGTTACTTTAAGTGGGAGATGATGGGTATAACGTCTTCCTTTCTTTTGATCCTAGAGTTTGTTCAAAATTAACTTTTTGTTTGAAAACAATTACTTTATATGTTCTGTAGGGATACAAATTTCTCTTAAATGTTTTAAAAAGCTAAAATGAAGTACATTCACTATCTGCAACACTCTTTTATTACCGAAATATAATCCATATTTTCGTTTGTAAAACGAATATGTTAAAATATATCACGTTTCTTTGTGAGATGTACGAGTCTCAATTTTGGATATTCACGTGTCTATACAACCTACAGGGTATAGTTCTGTGTAAGCAGACGTATTGAAAGAGTTGAATAAGTTTTTGGAGGAAATATATGAGCGATTCAGATCGTTCATATACATATGAGCATGGTAGTACCATGGGGCCGACTGTACGACTGGCTGTTAGTTACATAAAATCATAAAACTTTGATAAATTTGAACCAGTGGCGACTCTATAGCAATTGAACAAACCGCAACATAATGTATGAACGACAAAAATAAAAAATACATCATAGCTAATAATTAACAATACAAAAGTGGATATATTAACTTCGACAATACTGAAACCAATTTAAACATTAACAGAAGTTACTTGAAATCCTTTAAAAACAGCATATTCTAAATGCAATTTAAAGAAAATCTGGAACCAAATGAAATGCGCTTGGGTTGAAGGCCTATTAACGCTTACGTCATTGCACTTTGAATTTGTACAAGTCCTGTATGATTCCGAATTTACTATATAGAATTATGTCATCTATAAACAGCCTAATTCCTGACTGTATATCAACAGCGGAACAAATCATTTAAATGATGAACAGCAACGATCCCATCTCACAAACCTGTATCGATTAAGATTTGCAATTGTTTTGTTGTTTATAAATAAATTAAAAATGTTTTGTTGTTAATTTTTGCTTTCTTATAATGTCGACGCTTTCTAAAGTGTTCCGGATTGTTTCATTCAGATAAAGAAACCCCTCTAGCGGACCGCTTCAAGATCATTTTTTAGAAAGCTCGATTTGCAGTTTGTTCTTAGTAGGTTTAAGAGAAAATATCACAGTTGTCTGAGAGAAAAGTTGACAAGGAAAATCCCGATTAAAGAGAAGTAGCCCAAATAAGTTTTACAACCTCTAATACAGAGTTCTTTGTTACCACTTGTTATTAAAGTGCTATTAATTCCCCACGATTTAGAAAGCCTTATTGTCACAGTCAAGAGTGAGTGTTTATTTACTCAGAAACCCGACTCCAGATGGTGCTGATGTGAGGTTGCCGTTGTTTACTGTAGAGGACGGAGGGACTTAACATAGACAACACCGGCCTCAATGTAGGAAGAGGTCTGCATCACCAACGCATCACACTCTAGGACCGCCTCTACAGCGAACACTGACGTCATCAACGTGGATCATATAATTATTTTATAAAATCACAGTGGTATTAGGTGATCTCGTTATTACGTAAAGAAACGAAGGTGTTACTGAAGATTATGAAGTCGTTACGACGAATTTCGTTCTCATCATTTTTTCTGAGATAAAGATATTACAGCAATTTCACACGCCAGGCAACCTAGAAAATATAATTATTGTACCAAATGTTATACCGATAGTACAAAAATGTTCACATGCCAGTCAAACTCGAAAATATAATTACAGTAGGCCTACAAAATATATAATAGTATAATAATTTTATTGCTACAGTGTCATTTCATTCTTTTCTCTGTTTCATGAATAATGAAGAATTTCTTCTGTCGTAACTTCCATTTCACATAACTAGAAGAAATGTATCGTTAAAACTAATTCCAAGAATAGTTTTTCGACTAAATCTAAACTGGTTAGAAATGAGTTCTGTTTTTATTATTATTATTATTTCAAACAGTATTTCTACATTTCTTTAAAAGATTATATAGTTGACACTCGGTAATATATGTCTTCCACACTTTCGTACCTCACTTGATAGTTCCATATTTGATGCATATTACTTCCGTCACAACGAATAGATGATTTAATTAATTGTTATTGTAATAACAGAATATGTTGTCAAATATATATATTTATTTGTGATTTTTTGCTGAATTTCAGATAAAGATATTTTCAGCGTCAAGGCTCCTTGTCAACAATTATTAATGTTTCATCTAACTGCGTTTGTAGATTTTCAGTGCATGTAATTTAGTTAAACCAAAAAAATCAGGCATGAGCATGTTCGTAGATATGGCCGTAATGATTGCGCATAAAAATGCCTTTTCTCTAGGGGCATGCTTTTTAAGACGACGTGTCCAGCAGGTCTGAATTCTTTCCACCGGCATCTTGTTGCAATGAATCCAGGAAGGCTAAAACAAAAGATAACTTGATTATTGTGAACAAAACCACACAACTCAAATTCGTTGGTTTATTGACAGAAACATATACAGCAGAAGTTAATCTAAATATAGAAGAGTTTCGAAGAGAAAGTAAAAATAAAATAAAAAATATTAATGTCACAAACAAATTAGTAAAATACTTGTTAATAAAACTTTTTATTCCCATCATAAGTCTTGACATTAATACAGGAGCAGTTTTAATTAATCAAACATTTTCAAGTAATTGTTAAATACCATTTTGAGGTAAAAAATTAGTTGACAAGTAGTAGTAGTTTATAATTTTAAGACTCGTCGAGCCACTTGCTTTCTACAGAAAATAAGTGGAAATCATCACTCAATAAGCAGATACTTCAGTAATTAATTCTGATCATTGCTTAAATATCATGACCTCATACACAGGTAATAATATGGAACTACTGTCTAAAGAACAGAAAGTGAGGATAGTCTCTATGATTGACAAATAAAATTCAGAAATGAGCCGGCATCACTGCTTCTGTTTTCACAGCGATTCACGGGTCGTTGTTTGTCGCGTGAACGTGCGGTAATTCACACCATGCGCTAACGAAATTCCTCTGGAATAAATCGCAACTGACAGCTACGAAAAGGTATTTTATTTTTATGTAGCCCCCGCTGAAATGAACGGGCTATCAGATACAGCGCTACACCAAAACACAAAGCACGAAAGATGTAAAATACAGCTATTCTACCGGCACGGTTAAATAACAATCAGTCACGGGCACAATGATAGCATTTACATATGTTTTATTCAAATATTTTGTCTGTAAATATATTTTAAAATCAAATATTATGAATTCCTCCGCTGTTGTAATTCGTTTAAAGTATCAATCGTTAAATTTTCTATCGTTAGCACATTAATATCAGTGATAGCTTTCATTGATTTAACGTTATAGAAATTGAACTATACATTGTTACGGTAATGAATTTATTTGATTTTACTCCTTTCACATAAAAATACACAGCAAATGAAAATCAAGGTTAGATATATTGTCTCTGGTTAGGCCTGAACTGGTGAAAAAGACTACAAACCTCTTGTAAATCATTAACTTAATGATTTGAGTTCAATAATAAAGGGTTAGCACTCCATCACTAGCAACAATTGAGTTAAACAGTCACAACTGAGGAGTCACAATGAAGGCACTAGTGGTCTATTCCAAATATAAACAAACAGAGTAATGTTCCAGTAGAAAAGATTTTTAAGTATCCTGGAGGGCCTGTCGCAAGTGAAGAACGTCTTGGAGAAAAAGATTCTGTCAAGAATACAAAAACGAAACATTTCTAGGTTTTTAACCCAAAATTATTGTCAAAATCTTAATAAAAAAAAAATGTATACAAGACAATAATACAGGGTAGGGGGCGTTGTCAAAGGCTTTAACCAAAAGAATGAAGAATAAGTTAATTATATATTCCTATGAGGTTAAAGTATTTAGTCCAATTAAAGTATGGTGAGCATTAGTTCATTATTGACTAGTATTTTTATGTTGTGAAGGGAAATTCACGGTTGAAGGAGTAAAGGCCCGTTCACACTAGCGGCCATCTCAGTTCAGGTAAAAAATCGCTATACACGTAATCCAATGGCAGCATTCACACTACGCGGTCCGCTCAGGTCAGGGCCATGGAGGAAGGAAATATATGGAGGAGAAGTGACGTTAAATGTGTGAAGCAGGCTCTAAACTCTCCCGCATGGCGGCAGAAGCGGTATTGTAACCCAAACAAATTCCGAATTCACACAGTGTCTGATGTTCTGATTATTTCATTTTGTAATGTGCATAAATGTTTTATAATGCCATCTTGTGTTGCATACGGTTGCACAAATAGGCAAGAGAGGAAAGAACCTGGAATATCATTTCATAGTTAAGTTGTATTCTAATAATTGTTGTTGAAGTGGTCAGTGGAAATTGTAAACTTTGGCGCATGTCTATAAATATTTAGTCATAGCTCTCAATGAGATGACTTTGTTCTCAAATTTTTGTTGGTGTAGTGTAGAAAAGCAGCATACCTTGCTATTTTGCACATAATAGACTAGCATTACTTTTTAACGAGTGTTGAAAATGAGATTTAAAGGGGTGTGTTTTACATCGCGATTCAGTGAATTTAGTATTGCGCTTTCTTTTGTCACGTTGCAGTTTATACTGACAGATTATGATGAAATTAAATGTTTTAAATTATGCTATGCAATCTAGGAATCTTGATGAAGCAAACGATGTTGTTACCGCAAATACAGTTTGCGATTCAAATACGCGTGTGTGGTGTGTCTTCATAGTTTGATACTATAGCGGCAATTTAATTTAATGGAGATATTGGTTATGTCTAAACGCAATCTGTACCAGAATGGTTTTGTTGTTGCATAAGGGACAAAGAATTTATCTATAATTGTTAGTAATATCATGAGAACCATGTTAGCGATACATCGTGTATCACGATGTAAACTACTTTTATCTACTCCCAATTAAGCTTATGATGTATGGTAATAAGATAACTGTTTTTATCCTGGTTTATGACACATTTCAACCTAACCACAAGTGGTAGTAAAAAAACTGAAATATCCATTCTTCATGTCCACCATGTAATTCATTGTGGCTTTGGCAGAATTAATTTTTAGTCCAGGCCGTATATCCAGAAAACTAAGCAAGATATCGAAAAATTTTATTCTTTATTTTCTATTTGTCTCGTCGTGTCATATAAGAATCGATCATTAAATTTGTCTTTTGCATAATTTTTTTCTGCATTTCAACTCAAGACACCTCACTTTTGATACAGTATATCTCGAGAACTAGGCGAGATATCGATAACTTTTATTCTTTATTTTTTATTTCTCTCGTCTTTTTAAATAAGAATCCGTCATCAAATTTGACTTTGACAAATTTTTTCTTCTGAATTTCAACCAAAACCATTTCACATTTGAGACAGAATATCTCGAAAACTAAGCATGATATCAAAACAATTTATTCTTAATTTTTTATTTGTCTCATCGAGTTACATAATAATCCATCTCCAGATTGCGACGTTACGTTAATCCTAGAGTCCCCTTGAGGTTTTTGTACATATACGCCGTGTCTGTATGGGTTAGGCTCTGCTTCTCCCCACTCCCCCCACTCCTCCTCCACCCGGCTTCACTTCATTACGTGGAGAAGGTCGCTTGCGTCGTCTCCATATATTTCCTTCCTCCATGGTCTGAATCACTGCAAAACCAGAGGATCTGTAGAACAATGGAGCTATATTACATGATTAAGATTGCAGATGGATGGCGTGCACATAGGTACAACAGCGCCATATTTTTTGTGACCAGGCAGGCCAGTGTTATACCACATTCATTAAGTGCAGAGTCATTAAATGAAGTAAAAGCTTGGTAGTAAGTGCTGGTATGCCTCATCGCTGTCGAAGGGCACGATATCAGCATCTGAGTGATATGAAATGTGACAGAGTGTAAGTCTCCAGAACATGAAACTGACTGCCATTGCACACATACCATGCGAAATTGCGTCTTGTACAGGTTACGTTGTTATTCCTACAACTTGTAATAATCACTCGTGGTGGTGGCCTTACTTTAAAACTTGTTAGATACACTATGTGGCGTCAGCAATTAAAACTACTTGATCTTTTCTCTAACAACATATTAAGACTGAGCCTAGTACATGACATGTCTCAGGGGTTACAAGAACATAAAAAGATGGGTTCACAAAAATACATGAATTTATTCAGCAAATTAAATGACTTCAAATTTGACATGTGAATAGTTTTTGCAGATGGCTAGCTCAGTTGGCTGTTTCGAACATGTCTTTAGCTAATCAGGGGTATTTTCCGGGCCATGATATGTTGCAACCTGTCGCACTGATAGAATCACTTTACCGAGTCCGCGCACTGCTGTCGACACTGCTGGCGACGGGATGCGCACCTCAGACACTCAGAGGATGGCGGTAAACCAGCCACAGCGTCCACTCACATCCACACGCAGTCCCCGAGTGGTTTCTCTCTACTCATTCCTCGGAGCAGCATTCCATGAAACAAAAATAAACTGAAATATCCCAGTGATGTGTCCCTATTCTCATAGGCTGGCACTGTAGTTATCGAAGGCGAAGAATCCTCCGAAAGGAATGCTTGTTGACGCTCGGAGTGAGCGGACGTGTCGTGCTGTGCGCTCCGACTTAGCAGTGTATGTAGTGTTGTTGCAGTGTTGGTTTTGGGTTTTGTGGATTCTGTGTTTCTACCAGTGTCCGGATACGCCTGCCATTGCAGCTTCAGCATTGTACAGGTACTGTGAATAATTGCTATACTGTGAGATAGATCCAGCGAGGCTTCGGCCTTGAGAATTGACCTGCAGGTTAACAAAATGGATTTAGTTTGTGATGAACCCACATATTAGGAGTCGCAGATGGAGCTCAGTAACGGAATGAATACGACAAGCGATACTAGTGACTGCGCTCCAAATGAAATTCCTTTTGCATTTGGAGAGAGGTACGAGGAGCTAGTTAAATACCTAAATGAGATCCATGGCCAAAAATTATCAGAGCAAAAACTAAGAGAGCTAAAGGATAAGTTTGCGTCCTGGGCAGTCGCTGTATCTCATATGGAGGGAAGACTGAAGGAGTTAATCAACGAAAATAATAGACTAAGACAAGAAATTAAGGAAAGCGGGGGTGTGCAACCCACACATAGCTATGCTACTGTCGCAGCTACTGGTGGAAGGCACACACCAAAAAGTATGATAACCCCAACAGCGACTTGTGCAGTGTTCATTTCTTCTAAAAAAGGGGAGACGCCTAAACAAGTGGCGGAGAAGGTCACTACGATACTAAGGCCGCAGAAAGATAAAATAAAAATAAACAGAGTCAGGACAACAAAGCAAGCTGTAATTGTTGAGACAAATACCGCGCAGGATGCAAAGAAAATTCTAGATAACCAGACACTTAATACTGACATGAGATGTGAATTACCCAGGAAGCGGAAGCCGTTAGTTATTCTATATGATATACCAGTCTCCATCGATACAGAGAAATTGAGAGATATTGTTCTTGAGCAAAATTTTGAAGACAAAGTAGCCAGAACTGATTTCGTAGAAGGTTTCAAACCAAGATTTAAAACAGGTCCGAGAAATAAGGCTACCGTCCATCATGTAGTGGAAGTTAGTGGAAAAGTTAGAACTATGTTGCTGGAACAGAAAAAAAATATTCATTGAATTTTCAGCTGTGACGGCTAAGGATTACATTACAGTACCGAATTGTGTAAGGTGCTGTGATTGGGGTCATGTCAGCAAGCACTGTCAGCAAGCTGACTCAACATGCGGCCACTGCGGTGCGACTGGACACAAGAAAGACCAATGCGAAAAGAAAAACATTGCTACTGTATGCATCCCATGTGCGAAGAGAGGTAAAACGTGCAAAAAGAAAGGGAAGGAGTGTCTAACCTATCAGATGCTCCTTCAGCGTATGATCAGCCGAATAGATTATGGATAAGCCAGTTAAAACAGCAAAAGGGATTGAAAAAACCCTTATGTATGATAAACATGGGATAGTAATAACAAACAAAAGAAAAAAGAAAAATCCGTCACGGATGCGCAGAGATGCAGAACGAGCGGCAAACTTTAGAAGTAAAAAACAAGGCCGAGACTTAGCACCAAAAATGATAGACTCAGCACAGACGGAAGAATTCGCAGAGACACAAAACACAACAAAAGATGCTACAGTTCAGACTGAAGAATACGTAGAGACGAAACACATAGCGAAAGACACTGCAGTTCGGACCGAAGAATACGCAAAAATAAAAACCAGACTGAAGGATACAATCACACAAACTGTTACCACCCCTCCTTACCCAGGAAGAAGGGCAGGACTTGGTTGGTGTAAAGGGCCTAACTTGGTCGATGCAAGCCCGACGGCGGCGCAATCTACACACCCTAAAATATCACTGCAAACAAAGTTTGAAAAAAGAGCTGCGGTAGATCCCACAGAAATATACATAGACCTTGAGAACACGGTAAAAATTAGCAGATTAGAACAAGAGCATGTGTTGGCAATGGCGCTTAGGCACCTCACTAGGATGCTGCACCCAGCAGGGAAAACAGTCACCTTTCCCCAACTTGAAGCAGTGGACAGAATACAACTCAAGGCCAGCAACTTACCCACGGATCCAGCCCAGTTGTTGACGCTAGTTAAAAAATTATTCAACAACAGAAATGAGATTTTTGACCCGGACCAAATAAATAAACAATTTGTGATGACTCATGGAAGGATAGTTTTCGACGCGAAACTTCCATGGCCTCAGAGTAATGTTTACACTAAACACCCATAGATGAAAGGTACAATCAAAGTTTCACAAATTAATGCAAGACGGACAAATGTGGTCCTGCATGAGCTAAGGAATCTTGCTGCGCAACATGACTGGGATGTTATCTGTGTGCAAGAGCCTTACTCTAAGGGCGGACAAATACCACACATGCCAGTATCCTCACAAACCATAGTAAGTGGACCTAAACCTATGGCAGGAATCATTGTACTAAACAAAGAACTAACTGTAACCAAAATATCGTAATACTGTGATGAGCACACAGCATGTGCAGAGATCGATACCGGGTGGTGTAGCGTTACTTTGGTATCAATGTACTGCCAATATAAGGACCCTATAGATGCTTATCTAAATAAAATAAGAAAAATTTGCACTGAGTTACAAGATCAAAGGATAATTATAACAGCAGATATAAATGCACACTCCCCGCTCTGGTACAGTGATACAACGGATGAACGAGGCTTAATGGTAGAGGAACTGTTAAATGAGTTATGCCTGGAAGTCAGGAACTGCCCTAATAATGCTCCAACGTTTAGTAATAGAGCCGGTGCAAAATCGAATATCGATGTAACGCTGACCAATCAGCTGGCAGGAAACCTATCCAGAAACTGGAGTGTGGTTGAAAACGAAACTACAAGTGACCACAACTTGATTCTGTTTGATCTGGCCAAAGGTAGGTTGCAAATCAATGAAATTAACGACACAAGGAAAAAATATAACTTACGTAGGGCAGATTGGGCAAAACTAAGACACGAATTCCGTCTACCAGTGGATCTATTGGAAGGTAATGATGTAGATGTCATAGCAAGAGGGATCAGGCGTGAAATTCAGCGCGTAATGAAAATGGCCATTCCCCTCAAAAGACCAGCGAATACTACAGACATACCGTGGAGCGACCGACTGCAAAAACTACGATCGGAGATGAGGAAGGCGAGAAAAGAGTACCAACGGTGCATGATTGCTGCCGATAGGTGCTTGCTTCTAGATAGATACAGGGAAAGGAAGACTGCCTTTAAAGAGCTGCTAATAAAAACAAAGCAGCAGAGTTGGGAGGCTTATATAAACGCTAATTTGAAGTCAGATCCCTGGGGCGTTCCCTACAAGATCGCAGCTAGCAAATTGAGACCACCGACTACACTATCAACCGTAAGAAGGGCAGACGGGACCATGACGGCCAATTGGAGCGCAACAGCTGAGGAACTGTTAAAAGTACTATTACCCGACGATGAGGCAATAGGTGAAAGTTTAGAGCAAGAAAATCTCCGTAAAGGTCACAATGAAATTTATACCTCAGCTACTTTAGCGGATGATGTGACACCAGACGAAGTAATTAAAGCGATTAACGCCATGTCGCGGAAAAAGACACCTGGACCGGACGGAATCGCTGCTGAAGTGCTCCAGGCATTAGTGGTTCAGTTGACTTCACCACTCTGCATACTGTTTAATAAATGCCTTCAGCAAGGCAGGGTTCCAAATATCTGGAAGCAGAGTGAAGTGGTGATCCTAAAGAAGGGGAACGACAAGGATCCATTAAATCCTAAATCCTATCGGCCGATCTGTCTGCTAAATGTGCTTGGAAAAGTGCAGGAAAAAATTTTAGTATGGAAACTACAGGAACTAGGGATGCTCGATATACATCGATGTATCGAAAACATCGATGTTTACTATTCGATGCATCGAATGAATCCGATGCATCGTTTACTTTCGATGTTTAACGATGCATCGATGTTTTTCATTCGATACATCGAAAGAACACATGCGTTTCTTCGACGTGATAGAATCGGTTTTAAAGCAAAACAAAAACAGAAAATTGTATTACTATACGTTATTTTTGTCAAAAAATATCAAATTACATTTATTTACTTGAATAAAAAAACAAATACATATGTAACACGATTAGTTTTAAGGCAAAACAAAAACTGGAAAATTGTATCGCTATACGATATTTTGTCACTTACAAAATCTCATTTTTTTTCCAACTTTGATAAAACTACAAAATAACTACGTTACATGATTGGTTTTAAGGCATAACAAAAAACTGGAAATTGTATTGCTATATTTTATTTTGTCTCCTACAAAATCACATCACATTTTTCTTTTAATTTAATTTTGATAAAACAATAAAAATTACAGTTGACATGAAATTTCCCGATAGTGTAGGGCGGAGCCACACCTTAGGGCAAGGCTAAACGTACCTAGTAGGCTTCAAAAATTTGCTTAAAGTTACTGCTCCTCATTATAAAATACCCAGCAGAGCAACTGTGTCACGGTGGCTTGATGACAAGTATGACGCCTTGACAACATTAATAAAATCAAAACTCTCAAATGTTGAACACCTCACATTAACAAATGATATATGGTCAGACATGCAGATGCGCAGCTTTTTAGGTGGCACAGCGCATTTTGGTCTAGACACTGTGTTCGAATCAATGACATTAGGAGTTTATCAACTCAATGAAAGTCATTCATCGGAATATATAGCAGACATGCTCCTTAAGACCTGCAACAATTGGGGATTTGGTATGGACAAAGTCTCTGCAGACGTTACTGATAACGCCCCGAATATGGTAAAAGCTGTGGAATTAGGATTTGGAAAGAAGAAGCACATCCTTTGTTTCACTCACACACTTAATTTAGTTGTTCAAAATATACTCAAAACATCTTTAGAAAATATATTGTCAAAAATAAAGACCATTGTTACTTTCTTTAAACATAGTTGTGTGGCAAGCGATTTGAGAAAGCCAGCAAGTGCTGAAATAAAGTTAATACAAGGCCTGCCAACACGCTGGAATAGCACATATTATATGATTCAAAGATTTTTAGAGCTTAAAAATGTTGTAAGTGATATATTGATTTTTCATAAAACAGCACCTCCAATGCTGACTGGTTTGTAATTAAATATCTCGTCATTTCTTCCTAACATACTACCCCCACTTGAAGCAACAACTAAAGAAATATCTGGTGATAAATATTGTACCTGCAGTAAAGTGATCCCTTTAGTGCACTGCATGCTTTCAAAACTCAAATCAGTTGAGACTGATGAATCTTTAGTGATGGAAGTACATAAGCTCGTCCTAAAAGAAATCAACAAACGGGATGGGTGCTATCGAACAAGTTTCGTCTTTAGCTATCGCGACCTTATTGGACCCACGGTTCAAAAAACTGCATTTTGAAGACCCGATGGCTTGTGCAAATGCTATTCAAAAGATCAAAGATATGATGAAGAGGGAGCTGGAAGAAATGCGAACAGTATCTGATTCAGATAGTTCACACAAAACATCGGAAGATTTCAGTCTTTGGACCGATCATCACAAACTAGTTCAAAGAAACTGTAAATCAAACAAGACCGAAGAAAGTGTTTCCGACGAGCTGTCTGTCTACTTGAGAACTCCGGTTGGCCGGCTTAGTGAAAATCCGTTAGAAGTATGGTCCGATTATAAACAACAGTTCCAAAAATTGTACAATATAGGTTATAAATATTTAACTTTGGTAACCAGCTCAGTGCCATCAGATTTTTTTTTCAAAAGCTGCAAAACTTTTAAATCAACAACGAAACAGAATTCAAGGAAAGCGGGTTAGTAAAATTTTTAGAGAGAAAATATTGGGATTTATAAATTCCAATTAGATTAGAATCCCAACACTGTCTCTCTTTCAGCGTTCCTCGCCTTACTTTTATTCTATCTTTCAATTCGAATTTATAAATCCCAGTAATTTCAAATTGTCTTTGTGAAAGACTATTTACAAATATCATTCAAATAAATACTTCATTTTGCAAGTTTCCTAATCTTTGTCTCATTTTTAAGCTTTCCTAACCCATATTAACCTATATATATGTATATATCGATGTATTTATTCGATGCATCGAAAACATCGATGTTTTTATTCGATGCATCGTGAAACATCGATGCAACGTTTCGATGCATCACATCGAAAAAAAACATCGATGTATTTTCTGGATGACCATCCCTAACAGGAACACAGGAAAAAGTATGGTATGAGTGTACATCAGTTTGGTTTCAGAGCGGGTAAGTCGACCGACGATGCCATAAATAAGGCCGTGCAACTAGTGAAAAGTAGTAATAGCAAGTATGTAATAGCTATCGCCGTCGACATTGCTGGAGCATTCGATGACTTATGGTGGCCGGCTCTTTTTAGCCGCCTGCGAGAAATAGGAATTCCTAGTAACCTCTATGGAACGTTACGCGACTACTGTAAAAACCGATTTGCAAAACTGAGATGCCCACGAGTGACTATAGAGAAAAAATTAACTAAAGGCTGTCCGCAAGGATCGGTGTGTGGACCAGTGTTCTGGGACGTAACATTCGAAATGGCCATAGAAAGCATGATTGGGCAAGAAGGACTCCTGGGGCTTGTTGCCTTCGCGGATGACCTTCTACTGCTGATACAAGGTGGAACAAGGGACGAAGTAGAGACTAGAAGCAGAATAGCATTAAGACATTTACAAAACTGGTGCTCCAAAGTGAAATTAACCCTTGCACCACACAAGACTCAATACATGGTTCTCAGTGGCCGCCCCAAGCGAAATCCAATAATAAAAGTTAACGACGTCTCCATAAAAAGAGTTAGAACTTGTAAATACCTGGGAGTCACGTTAGACGAGCGACTAAATTTTACTGACCATATAACGGAGGTGTGCAGTCGTGCCAAAATAGTGATGAACAAACTGATCAGTATTGGGCAAAGAAGATTTCATCTTCCAACGTCCATAATAAGGAGGTATCACGACAGTATATTATCCTCGATTGTGGGATATGCTGCTAGCAGTTGGGCGCATAAGTTACGACAAGTTAAACCTCGCCAGGCACTAAGAAGCGTACAAAGAAGCATACTGATAAGATTAAGTGGTGCATATAGCACAACAGCGACCGACTCTCTGCTGGTTGCGTTGGGCGTTTGGCCACTTGACCTAGAAGTTAGAAAGAGAGGGGCACACTATTGGCTACGAACCGGTGACTCCGAAAAAGTAGAACAAATTTTAGGAAGACCGGTTACAGAAGCACGGGAGATAAAAACAGTCTTGATGGAAGAATGGCAACAACAGTGGTCGCGTAGTACGACTGGCAGGAGAACCTACAATATTTGGCCAACAATTCAAGAGAGATTAAACCTTCGTCACCTAGATCCGTCAACCGGACTTGTTCATTACATCACTGGACACGGGCCATATCCCAGCCTACTACATAAAAGAGGACTAAAAGACACAAGCTTGTGTGAGTGCGGGGAAGAGGGTACACCCGAACACATCGTCTGGGATTGCACACAAATGGCAGAAGCCAGAAACGAAGGATTTTATGAACTAAGAAACATGAAAACGGAAGACATACTAAAAAATGAGCAACTTTGGCGCAAATTAGACGAAGTGACGCAAAATATATCCAAACTGCAAAAGGAGAGATTCATGCAAAGTTTAGCGACAGCAAGAGGAAGGCCAAGTCAAGCCGACTATGACGTCACAGAGTAACACCCGAGAGCTGCCACAAGCCAATGCGTGTCTAAGCACTCAATCAGCGAATCATATATCGTGCTGAAAACGCAACCAGCTGGTCTGCGGAGAGGAGTGCTTAAACCATATTAAAGACTTTAAATGGACCGTTTTGCAGCAACACCACTGGAGATTCTACCTACACACAAGAACTTGCTGAAGAATCACGTATAAAAGTATATAGTGTATGTATAAGTTCTTTCCTAGTGCTCACATGAACTATAGTCCGATGCATAAAATGTGGTATGACATTGCAATAACACAAATAATAGATAATAGTTACAGTCTCGAGCCGCTTCTGAAGTAAAACATTGTTATCTCTTAAAATATGTAAAAATGTTAATAGTTAGTTAAGAGTAAAAGTTGTAAATTATGTAGCCAATAATCTTAAAATAGGAATTTGTTCAAATATTGAAAATAACAAATACCGGCTGTAGATGTTAAACTAATCTAGTTCACCTGTGAAGCGAACAACCTACTAGCCGGATATTAAAGACTCCTTACTTCTGCAATTACATATATATCATTGAAAATTAGTTCTCACAACCAGTGTTGGAGGTGGCCAGTCTCCCGATGGGCGGTCTTCTCGGTCACTTTGGCTGCCAGAGAGACTGAGAACGTGCGCTATTCCGGGAGATTTGGAATTCGGATTACCGCACCGATACCAATGCTGGAAAATGCTTTCTTAGATGGTAGAGTAGTAGATAGTAGTAATAGTTTAGTAATAGTAGTAGTGGTAGACGTACGAAGTGACATAGTGAAATATTAAAAATTCTAACCATAAGGTGGACAGGAAACTGCAGACACCATACAAAACGAGAAAACTATAATAAATCAATTATGACAAAATGCAGCAAGTTTAGAAAGTTATAATATATGTTAACAGCGGAACAATCGTATGTATATAAGGTGAGCAAATAATTATCCTGCAACACAGTTACTTTTAATAAATTGTTTATTTATTAATTTATGGCGTGACGCGTTTCAAGATCTGAATCTCATTTTCAAACACCGTTTTTATTTTTATTTTTACATTCTTGATGTGACGAGTGCTCGTGTAAGTTTCTGCTGGATGATAGCAGGTTTTATTTTGTGTTTCCTGAAAATGATATTGTGGAGTGTATACACAGTTTTTGCAAATAAGATGAAGTGGAATATTATTATTGAAATGAAACTTACATTTTGTGGAGACTTCTTCAAAAACACGAAACACAGAAACACATAAAAATTTTAGCGCCAAGCCAGGCAATGAAAGTGATCTATAGATATAAAAACACGAAAATGAAAGTTTTCAAAACAATCGCACATTTAAAGTTCAATAAACAATACGTGTGACTTTCTGTGTTTCGTGTTTTTGAAGAAGTCTCCACAAAATGTAAGTTTCATTTCAATAATAATATTCCACTTCATCTTATTTGCAAAAACTGTGTATACACTCCACAATATCATTTTCAGGAAACACAAAATAAAACCTGCTATCATCCAGCAGAAACTTACACGAGCACTCGTCACATCAAGAATGTAAAAATAAAAATAAAAACGGTGTTTAAAAATGAGAGTCAGATCTTGAAACGCGTCACGCCATAAATTAATAAATAAACAATTTATTAAAAGTAACTGTGTTGCAGGATAATTATTTGCTCACCTTATATTTCAAAACAGTTACAGACTTTCAAAAATCCATTTATCATGGATAAAATAAAAATCGTATGTATCGTGCCAACAAGAAAAGACTGTACAGATATTGCCAAAGCCATACATAACAAAAATTGAAATTATTCATTGTGAAATTATCTGTTGAAATATCAAATGTAAAACTGTTGTGTTAAATTAAGGCCTATTTTAGTTTCTAGATACTAGGCTGTAAAAATGTGTGCTAAATAAAAAAAAAAAAAATAATCCTCCGAAAGCTGGGTTGCTTGTCACTGGTCACCATATTTCTCAAAGCTATTGTCCCTGCTGGAGGGCTGACACACTGCTCCATTCATACCGGCGACAGCGCAGCGGGTGGGTGGCTTGACGCACTCATAAGCGGCTGCAGCTTACTGATAAACAGCTTTGACTCGCTCGTCCCATACTGCCTAGCTTTGGGAACACGATTTATTACAAACTGTACAACCGCTTCTTGATACAGGTTGATTCTGAGGGAGCGCAATACACCCATCTAAGCCATTAAGTTACCTTCTACGGAGGAAAAGTCTCGTCTGGTAGCCTAGCATAGCTTCGGGATTCGCCATCATCTCTCAGACACAATATTTATGGTTCTCCAGCATTCCATGACTCAGAAACCGTCTCAATACAAGCAACGAAGTTTTTGAGTTGGACACATTGTATTCCACTTCCTGTAATGGTATCAAACAGGGATCGGTGTATAAGCTGAAATCGCTGTAGCAACAGAGATACCGAGTGAAGAAAGCAGAAGCAAGTTGTGAGATCCATGGCTACCAGACTAGTTTCTTCCTCAAGAGAAGGTAATCTTATATGCGACACGCAATCGGATACTGTAACTAATCTGTTGACGTGCACCAGATTAAACGAGGACTGTGTAGCATGTGTTACACGTAGTGTTTACTAGTCCATATTCAAAACTTTCATAGAATTGAACTAACGGGAACGAAACGGCGTAGTAACCTAACGAATCCACAAATTCTTATGTCTCTAAAGACAAGTTTCATGGGCAACCTAATAATCACAAAAGTCATGAAAACACTGGCAGGCAATTTCAACGAATTGATAGAAAATGGAAGTCCATTCAAATAAAGGCATCCCCAAAAGATTATCTTGTCAGCTTTTGTTTTTGGCTGGTTCATTTGACAACACCGTCTGGAGATACAGAGCCGGGTATCCTTTCATTTACATTGCAATACAATTATTGTATTTTTATTGTACAATGGCCATAAGCTAAATAAATACAATACAATTCAGTTATTTTACATGAGTTTGAGCATACAAGACTGGCTCTGTGGAATATGGAAAGGATCCAATCTACAGCAAAACATTACATAGTAAAACACGTATACACCACAAACTATACTGTCACAAAATCAGATCTATAGTTTAATTACAACAACAGCATTTATTCAAAATACTGGCAAGTATTTTGTGGATACCTTTGAAAGAAATTCTTCTGTGTAGTTGCCAATTAATTTTTTCCTGAAATTAATCTTCTCGCCTGGCAGATAATCTGCACTGAGCACTTGTGGAAAAGGCCAAGTTGTATTATTCTCAACAGCAGTAGTGTACGTTTGTGCCTGCGTGGCACAGAATGAGCTTCCAGCCAAAAGAAGGCAGTACCTTCTGATATTGTTCACGCAGCTTGAGAACTCTATCAGCTGTTACGTGACGACTGCCGCATGACTGGACTCTTCTCGTATCTCTTCGGTTGTCCTTGAGTCGGGCCAGTTATATCAGCTGTGAGACTTCGTTGAGCCGGCTCAGTGCCAACGTGCGTCTGGCAATGAACGCCGCAGTGAAGATAGCTCAGGGATCCTTGCGCGGTCTCAGGGCCCGAACGCCCGCTGGAACAGAGTACTTCAGCTTCCAAGGGCTGCCCTACGCAAAGCCGCCAGTAGGGCCTCTAAGGTTCCAGGTACGTGAAGGGACGGTGTAACACAACGGTCCCATTTCGCACATTCCCACTTTTTGGGTAGCTAATTTTATGTATCGAGGCGTCAGTAATATTTTCCAGACGTTTTGCAATTGTTTTGTGATAACATTAAGCGTGTCTCAAAAGTCTTTTGTGTATCTGAATGGCTGCAATTTAATTTCAAGCATGTTGTATAAGTATTTCATTACACCTAAAATTCCACACAGCACTGTCAGTTAAGTGTTACGATAAACGAAATGGGTTTATAGTTTTTGGAATACAGAAGGCTCATTAATGAAATAGTGTTTATGTAAAGGGGTATGTTGGCAATGAGGCCTGTATGCCGGTATAAGGAAGTGAGAGAAATTTCATTTGTAGGTAATGGACAGTTTTCCTCAAGCAGGAATAGAATTTAAAGGAAACACATGCAAAGGTAGCTCTATCAAAGTTACTGGCAATAATAAAAATAACAAAATTGCGAAGTGTATTTCTGGCAATCATACGCAGGTTTCCGCATTCTGTATCAGTCTCACTTGTCTTGAGTTATAAAAATTAATTACTGGTTAATATAATTTCTCTTAGACGACCAATTGAAATAAATAAATTCACGTGGTCTTTACAATACGTTGTTAGAGCATCAAGCTCCCGTGCACGGCGCCTCTGTAGTAGCTAGACCTACAGTTTAGCGTATCCGAACCACGGGGCGTCCTGGTATGCTCCTGATGTTTGTAATTAAGTGTCAATAACAATCCGAACCGATGATCCCAAATTTTCAAGATGGGGAATCAGTTATTGATTCACCTGACCGCTGCTTTAACTAAATAATTCTTATTGATTAAACGCAAGGCTTATTTTATGGTTCCAAAATTGAGATTGTTAGTGGTATGAAAATCTAAAAATCTTGTTAACGTATGTTTTCCAAAGTAATTTTAGCTGAAAGTGCTTAATAATTGCAATCATCCTGAATGTTTTAGTCTAATCTCATCTTATATATATATATAAAAATAAACGTTTGTTTTCCTATATTTCACTTTTCAGCCACCACTACTTAGCACAGATCACTGGTCTTTGTGTGTGAAAGTAGCATGGAGTTTCCTGTCATGCACAACGTTGGACGAATGCTGATTGCTGTGGGGATGTGGGAGATATGATGGTTAAAAGTGGTTGATGCAGGTCACTTTCATAGCATAGACCATTGGTGTTTGTGTGTGGTAGTGGTATCGTGTCTCCTATCGTGTACTATGGTGGTTAGATGTCGGTAGTTGGTGGTTGAAAGTGGTCGACCTGCGGCACTTTCATATTTTTATCAAAAACGTATGTGTCATGGTGTATCACTTTTCAGCCAAACCTATCTAGCGCAGATCACTGGTGTTTGTGTGTGGTAGTAGCACAGAGTCACCCGTCGTTCAGAAAGTTGGTCGAATTTCGGGAACTGTGGTAGTGTAGGTGATATGGTGGTTGAAAGTGGCCGATCAAGGATATTTTCGTATTTCGACCAAAGACTCGTGTGTCCGTATATTTTACTTTGCTGCCTGAATTACATAGCGCAGATGACTGGCGTTTCTGTGTGGTAATAGCATCGCGTCTGCCATCGTGCACTATGTTCGTTAGATGTCGGTAGCCGTCAATCCAAATTCTTTGCAAACACGACCGAAGTCGTGGACACCAGCTAGTATTAAATAAAACAAATGAGTATGGCATTATTGGCCAGATGTCTCTGAAGGACAGTGGAGGATCCAGGAGGGTGGGGGGTGGGTGGGGGTCTCTGGATCCGCCACTGTTGAAGGCTATTTTGGCCGCTAAGTGACAGAGTCTGTATCTGCACCTGATGCGCCTCTGTCGTGGCTATCCTAACCTAAGACGGTAATTTTGCCGGGAAAAGATTTTAGTGGAATACAAACCACGGACGAATAATTGGGAAATTACATAAGGTGAGACACATTATTGGTTTTGAGTGCTTACTTCTCGCAAAATATACCGCTAAATAAAAATGTTTAAATACAACAATGGTTGTTTCTCCAAATCACACTTGATAGCTTGATTTCTCTTTCTCTCTCTTTATTTCTACATATTTCTGTGAAATTTCATGATGATCTGGACTGATGATCGGACGAACGTTAGATACAGAGATTCCATTTTTACCAATTTGGCTATGATACTCTCATAAAACAATAACGAGCCACACTTTCGAGGTCGTAACTGCAATATTATCGGAATTATCAAAAAATTCAGAAGATTCAGTCCGTAAGAGTTTCGTGAAAAGCCCAAGTGAACTGCAATATTATCGAGATTATCAAAAAATTCAGAAGATTCGGTCTGTAAGAGTTTCGTGATAAGGCCAAGTGCGACTAAGTACGAGGGGAGACAATTTAAAAAAAAAAAAAATTAGACCTGCACCAGCAGACTTGGAATCACAACAAGTAGTACTTAGCACAAGAAGTCCTTAGAGTTCTTGTGTCAATTAAAGGGGTCAGCATTAGTAACTCTTTCCGGCCACAAGTATTCTCTTCCACTCTTTTCACTCTACAAGAACATTCGTTTTCATCCCGACTGGTGGATGTTGTTCATGCCAAATTATTACGACTGCCAATACACAATTTGAAGTTGCTCCCGCTCGTAAACCATAATGTTTGTTTCTCTAGAAGATTCCGTTGCTGCGGGCATCGGCAAGCACCATTCATATTCAATTCTTTTGTATATGTGGTGCCTTCCAAACGCTGATCAGCCAAGTGTTTCTGAAAGCCTATGCAGCCCAACCAGTTAGCAAATCTCTTGGCATCGGGATCTTCCAGTGTCCGGTGTTCAGACTCACCGATACAGCTTAATTGGATTGCCAACTACTACAGTATCTCTACCCTGCATTAACAATTCTCATAAAAGAACGTTATCAATTTCATGAAGCATCCCAAATATTATAAGCATCGTGCAGATCCGCAATTAATTGTCTGGGGAAATATTAACATGACCAGAAAGTTGTCAATATTTGATAGACGTCGCAGTAACTTTGACTAAAGGCCAGTGGTTCCCAATTAGTGGTACGCGTACCTTCCAGGGGTACGTGAGGTTGCTCCCGGGGGTACGCGAGGTTCTCTCTTGACTAAGGTATGCAATAAGACAATTGAAAAAAAAAAGAATTACGCAAACATTACTACCGCCAAAATATATTTTAAGACAGTCAAACGGTGTGTGTGTGAATTACATTTCTGTAATGCTGTGGCTGTGCGAAGCACTACACTGGAATGAACGCAGAGGCAAATGTGGCTATAAGGGGGTACGCGAGGTTCAGCTCTTTCTTGAAGTGGTACTCGGGAAAAACTATTTGCGAACCATTGCTATAAGCTATATAGTAAAAAATATAAGTCACTGTTCTTGGATGAAAATCGTTTATTGTTACTATTTTCGCTCATGACAACTCGAACAGAAATCTAAGAGTTTTGTTACGAATTTTAGCATTACAACACACAAATATATTTTAATACCGTACGAGATGGCAAATAACGTCCTTTTCATTAATTTTGGAGTGTACTTATGGCTCTAAAATGTAATTTCCCATCGGTCTGTTTACGATAAATGTGATACTGCGGTGAGTACAATACCAGAACCGTCGTTGCTTATTGATCTTTGTGGATCGGCGTTTTTATGTTACACCCCTAGTTATTATTGGATCTAGTTTTTTAATTATTTCAAGTCATTTTCATTGTTTGTGACGCTTATGGCTTAGCTTATAGCTCGCTCCTTTTTATGTTATAACTGCATCGCAAATTTGCGAAGTTGATGGTTATTTTATTCGTCATGATCTGTTATATAAAAAAAGACTTTTATTATGAACAAAATTTAAATTTCTCGGAAAGAGGCACAAGAAAACATTAAGCGCAATGTACTTAATGTGCACTTCTTTCTCAATGATACAATCGTGTAGCCATTCAGGAACACGAAGAGGAGTTGTGCAGAAACATTTAAAGTGTTCGAGGTTCCAGACCTATTAAGTATTTGATATTTTAACCGACCGATCAAATGTCAGGGATTGAACTTGCATGTAAAGCGGACTATTCATGGTCCACTTTACAGGACATCTGTGTAGAACTACAGTAGTATAGGCCACCCATTCACGCTACTAGAAAGGGCCCAGAAAAATGTTCCAAGCAATCCTTTCCAGTCGTACTTTCTCGCGGCACACCAGTGTCCTTATCGCACACTCGTAGGATGTTTCCTCCAATGACGATCCAACGCCATTGCTTGTTGGACGGTAAGGACTGATGTTTGTCTAGGAATCAAACCAAGATCATCCAACACGTCCTACGTTTAGTCCTGCAACCCCTTATCGTCCATCAATATTCCTTTATTGGAAAAGCGGATCATCGTAGGTACTAGTTGGACTGTAAATGGGCCACTTTTTTTTTTTTTTTTTGCTGTCGTCAGTCTTTTGACTGGTTTGATGCAATCCTCCATCCCCTCCTATCCTGTGCTAACCTCTTCATTTCTACATACCCCTTACAACCCACGTCCTAAATTATCTGCTTCATATATTCTAATCTCTGTTTTCCTCTACAGTTCTTACCTTCGACTGTTCCATCCACAAGCAAATTAACCAATCCAGCATGTCTCAAAATATGACCTACCAGACTGTCTCTTCTTTCCGTAAGCTTCTTCCACAAACTTCTTTTCTCACCCATCATTTCCAAAACTCGTTCATTTCTTACTTTGTTTGTCCACTTAATTTTCAGCATCCTTCTGTAGCACCACATTTCAATTGCTTCAATTTTCTTTATTTCCGGTATTCCTTAAGTCCATTTTTCGCTACCATAAAGTACTGTGCTCCACACAAAGAGTTTTAAAAAGTTCTTTCTAATTCCTAGATCAATATTTGAAACTAAAAGATTTCTCTTTTTCATGAAGGCTCTTTTTGCTAGTGCTATTCTGCTTTTAACATCATTCCTGCTTCGGCCATCGGTTGTAATTTTACTTCCCAAGTAACAGAATTCTCTTACTTCTCCTATAACATCCGATCCTATTTTTATATTTAACCTACTAGTATTGGTATCATTTCTGCTA